>VWYI01034216.1:0-56446 GCA_013399455.1 Anthoscopus minutus
TATTTCCATAGATGCTTTCCTTCCTTCCTAAAATAACACAGGTGAGCATTTGTGTGGAGACCATGATGCTTTCAGATCTTGTGTAGAGAACTGACTAGGGGAGGGACATAGGTGCAAGTAGAGGGGCCAAAGAAGTGTTGCCCACAAACTGCTTGAAATTTGGCGTTTATCAGTTTTCACAGTGTTACAGTGCTTCCTCATATCATGGAAGAGTAGTTCACTTTTTGCTGCTAGAGAAGGGACTTTTTTATCAGTTAAGAGCTGCCATCTGAAGAGCCTTGATATATCCTTTAGAATAATACACTGCAAACTGTGATACATTAGATTATTGATGAGCCATAGTCGAGGCTGTATTCTGCAAGGTGGTTTATAATCCAAATTTAGCAGGGGAACAGTGTTTGCAGAGAAGTTGGGAAGTGAATGGACAACAAGTATCCATATCAAACCAGGACATTTTGCATTGGTTGGTCAGGTGTCAGCTATTTCTGGATTGCTGCTGTCTGTTGAGTTTGAGTTCTGATAAAAAGAAAACATCAGCTGAGTAGTGCTTGGTGTTGGAGCATGTCCTCCCCCTTTTCCTACCACTTTCCGTTCCGACTCACTGAGCAAAAGACTTATAGTGGGAACAACATTGGAGTTCAGTTGTTTTCACCTGATATTTTCTTTTTAAATATTGCTTAATTGTTCAAGATATTGCTGAAGATGGAAAGTAATATTTAGGTTTTGACCTAGAGAATGGAGTTTAGTGTAGTCTGTGACCACTGTGCAGAATGTACAGTGTAAAGCCACGTGATTCTGCTGTCTGCCTGTTGAGGAAAGTCTAAGCACAGAGTACTACTCACAGAGAGAAATCTGGAGAGGAGGTCCTGGATTTTGGAGGGGCTCTGGTTTCTTCATGTGTTCTGTCACACCCTGTCTGGCTATTTACAGCCCCTGTCCTGGGGCTCATATTTGGTTTGGTTCTTTCCTCTAAAGGATCATAGCATATCACTTCTGCACTGTTGTGTGCATTACCCTTTCTGTCTCGTCTTTGTGTTCTCCTATCCTCCAACCCACATAGTGTAATTCACTCTTACTCTTTTCCCCTCATCTTCAATACTCTTGTTTGGCTTCTTTGTCTCTCCCTTTTTACCTCCCTCCTCCTTAATCCTGTTTAATTTTTTGCAGTACTAGATGCTCTTTCTGGGCTATGGGAGGCAAACATTGTTTAACTTGGCTGTAGTCAGGAAGAGGCTCTTGCGTCTGTCCTCAGCTTTCTAGTGGAGGCTGAACAGTATTTGCCTTCCAGATCCAGCTCTTCAGCTAGTTTCCAGCTTGCCTTGGTTCTTTTTATTTCAGTTTTGCACACTGCTTGAATTAAGTAGTGTTACTAAGTTGAACTTTTTTCTTTTTTTTTTCCATACTGGTAAGCTATTTCTGGTTTAGGGCTGAGAAATGCTTATAGGAACTCTTGAGTGTGGGGGTTATTTTCCTTGAAGTTCATTTCTCTGAAGGCTGAAGCAGTGCTCATTTTATTGACAAAGGCAGGAATTTCTTGTGCAGCAACTATTAATGTAGTTACTTTGTTTTCAGTATTTGTTGATCTTACAATATATTGATTCCATGTTGGAAGCTATGGAAATGCTGGGAGCAGCCACAATTCAGGAGGAGCTTATACGGGTAACTGGATCCTGAGATGCATCAAGCACAGCATCACTAACTAGTTGGGAGAAGTGATTCTCCTCTCCTTGAGTGTGACCTCACCTGGAGCCCTGTGTGCAGTTTTGGGTGCCACAATATAAGATTCTATGATTCACAGTGCCGTTTTAATGGTCAGCAGTCAGATGATAGGTTACTAACTTAAAAAAGCATCCAGCATTTTTCAGTGAATACTGGGACTGCTTCCTTCGTTCTCTCAGTGGATTGAGAAGTGTTGCACACATTTGTCTGCCTTCATAACCTCTGGCTTTTAAAGTAGACTGGTTGTGTCTCACTTACTTGTGCCCATGGCTCACTTGAGCCATTTGCTTGTGTAGCTTTGAGGGTAGTTCAAGATGTTCAAGTATAAAGGGTGACTTGTGATGGTTTGAAGCAGGAAGGAGCTTCCTTGTGAAAATATGTGGTACCTGCCATTAGAGCCTTCCCCCAGCCCTAGTTCCCATTCCATATGGCTGTTAAAGCAAGGCTGATCTCTGCAATCCAGCAGGTGACTGGGAGAGATACTGTTAAAGTTGCAGTGTTGCAGCAGTCTCCTACCCACCTCAACCACAAATGGTTTCAATTAGTATCTACTTCTGAAAGCACATCTTTTAATATCACAATAATAGTTTCAGTCTCTATTTCCAACTCACTTCAGGAGGGGAGAAGTGTTGGCAGTTAAGGAGTCTTTGTCTGGGAATGCCATGGCGTTTCTTAAACTGACTTAAAGTGACTGGAATTGTGTTGGTAATGGAGAGCCAACCTCATTATTTATCTTTGATCACTCTGAAGCAACCCCAAGTACTACAACAGCCTTCTGCTATTTGTTTAGAGCTGCTAAAAATGCAGGAAATGGGGTGGAGGGGGAGTTGCTTGCATATCTTACATTTTTGACTAGCAACTGCCTTGTTAGTTGAAAGTTCTTTGTGTTTGTGTAGGATCAAGCAAATACACCTGTTGTAGCTGACTCCAATTCAAAATATAATTTAAGGAAACTGATGGAGTACAAAGAAGTGAGACCATGGTGTTCAGTGTAAGTCAGTAGTGCTGAAGTAGTGTAGCTGGGAAGTTTCTTTGTGTGTTTCATGATAAGGCAGAGTGTTGGACAAAGCTTTTCCTAATGAAGGACAAGGTGTGAAGGCGCTTGCCTGAAAGCCTGGCAGGTCTGTGGCAGAGCCTACTGCTGCTGATCATCTGAAGTCAGCATTTTGATTTAGCTGTCTACAGGACAGGGTTCAAAAGTAACTTTTTTTTGAAAGCAAAATCAAATAGTTGGCTTGGTTAGCTGGAAGGGAATCAATGAATAAGTAGTGTCAGAAATAAAAAGATTGTTTTCTTTGTCCTTGGCCTGGAAAGGGATGAAGAGAAGTTTCTTTCTCTGAACAACCTCCTAGAAGAAACAACTGATTTTTTTTTTTTTTTTTTATTCTCTGTGCTGGGGTAATTTTATCACCTATAATGCAGAAAGAGAAACATGTATACTTCTTTCCTTAGCGGCTTTGCTCAACTGGCAAGTCACACATCCTTTGGAGAAGCATTCCACACAAATGTGACCTGGATAAGGCTGCAGGTGGGTTTGTTCCATTTTGTTCTAGGCCAGAGAGAAGGATGCTGAAATCGTAAAAATGTAAGATGGTGCAAGTCTACCTAGGATGAAAAGTTGTTTTGTCAAACAAGTTGATGAGGCTCATCCAAGCAGTGGCAGAATTTAAGGAAATATTAGTTTAAAGCTTGGTTGGATTAGGAATCTAAATATCTGTGGTATGCATAGTAACAAATCTGCTAATTAAGGGAGAGCTTTTGGAAGTGGAAGGGAAGTATAAAAACTCTGATCTCCTACTGCTTGCTAGAGTCTGAGAGATTGTTACATGCTAAGACTTGATTTTGGTGGAAGGGAGGTAGTCTTGAATGAAAGTAGGTAGTGTATTGGCATAAAAGCAAGTTATTATTTACTGGCGAGATTTCTGAGAGAATGCATGGAGCCAGCAGGGAACACAGCCTTGGGCATTCTTAGCTGTGGTGTGGATGAGGATTTTTTTTCCAAATTGTATGATTGAATGTGCATGCAGAGAGAGAAAAGAAGCAGAAGACAGTGCTTGTGCAAATGAACAGAAGTAGATTCATACTTGGTTGTTGAGAAGGGGCAGTAATTCAAGGAGAATGCTGGTTATCAACTGATGCAGAGGTATGGGACAAATAGGATAAATTGAAGTTTGTGTAAAAGGAAGAAGACATTGAGAAGGTTCAAAATGAATTGAAGGAGTTTGGGCAATAAGCATAAAAAGCTTTGTATGAGTGTGAAGAATACTTGCATGTAGGGCAAGAGATAAGCATTTTGCTTCGAGTTGTGTGATTTTTTTTTTAATGTTTTTTTTTTTCCTTTGAGGATTGGGGGAATGTTTTTGAGGACCTGGGTAACGTTTTGTGCATAAATTTTTAATGTGTAGGTTTGTAATAAGGAAGAAACCTCAATTTCCAATTGCAAAAACAGCTCCAATTTCTACTCTGTAAAAGCTGACAAAATAGTTAAAATTATGTAGGGATTTCTCAAATTAGATTGCTTGCTCACTGCAGACCCTTAAGACACTAGCAAAAATTTTTTAGGCTGTTTTCCTGTGGCCCATTAGATGAGGCTGCTTTCCTGTCTTGGAGGAAAGCTTTCTGAAACCTATAATGGGGTAAACATTTTGTGGACATATCTGGAGTATCTCTCTGTCACAACAAAAGAGCACAAGAATAGGTCAGGCATGTATGATATTTTCCATGGGTTGTCTTCCAAATTTGAGCTGTTTTTCACTCAGGAATTGTGTGAGTTTAAATGTTTTCTATTTGGAAACATTATTCTATTTTGGAAACATTTGGAGGTTCAGCCTCCATTAAATGCTATGGATACTAAAAATTTGTGTCTTGTGGTTAGGAATTCCTTGGGCGAGGTTATGTGTAGTGTGAGTAATCATGTTCTGTGTTGGTCTTTAAATCTGCCATATGCTACTTTATACTAAGTGAAATAAGGGCTTCTGAGAAAAGCCATTAACACAAGGCCTGGTACAAAAACAAGTAACTAAAACTGGTCATAACTCTGCAGAGCAACAATATTAGGAGGTTTTTGATGTTGTGGTGAAGTCCTAGTAAAAGAAAGAAGGAGAGAATTCTAGGAAAGAAGAGAATGCAGTAAGAGGGCTTCTAACTCAAGTCCTTTATGAACAAGATATACAACTTGATGAATAATAGCCCTGAATTATTTTGATTACCCAAGAAATCCCTTCTGGACAAGTACTTAGAGTAGGGGAAAAAAATCTGAAAACAAATGAGCTCTCTTGAATGGTGATATGGAGAGTTACAGGAAAACAGTGTTTAAGTGTAAGAAACGATGGGTATTTGAAAGGCATCAGGTGGTGGGAGGTCTTGTGATTCATCTCTGTGGTCTGTTGCTGCCTTCTGCACAGTACTAACTTCCAGAGGAAATGTTCCCTTCATGTCTTCTGGCCCCTTGGGGGAGTGGCTGTGAGGATGGTAAGAAGTCTCTGCTGCTGTCCCCAGTTGCATTTATAGAGGATCCTCTCCCAGCTCCAGTGCCCTGTCTCTTTCTTTCAGCATAACAGGGAGTAGATTTGGGCAATTTGAATTCTATTTCTATCTATAGTGGTCTGAGTGGAGACAGCGAAGCAAGGGGGAGCAAAAAACAAAGTAGATGCTGTACATGCTTTGGGAAAGCTTGGTGGCCTCCAGATATTTCAGTTACCTGGAGATTCTTGATAGGATCAAATCATTCTGTGTTATCACCTATCACAAGGTCAAAAAATTTCTGTGGTAGCTTCCAAACCAAAAGTAATACTTTGGGCAACAAAAAAGCTACACCTTCTTCCATGTTAAACTAGAGAATACTGTGTGGGTTTTGGTTGTTCTTTGTTTTGCTTTTATTTTGAAGTTTAATAGAGGTGCTTTGTGTAAAAACTCGGCATAAATCTGGACCAGTAAAGCTTTTCCAGTTGTTTTGTGTTGGTATGCTTCATGTGTGTCTCATAGTTACACATATATTGGAAAATTAATGGAAGTTCACAAAATGTGAATGTGAGACTTTTAAGAGTGGCAATTTGTATGTTTAATAGTTAAAGGAACTAAACAGGACAGAGAATGCTGTGCATGGGGACAATTTTAAATGTCTCACTCTTGATTTATTAGTATATCTGCCTTTTAATTAGGCAAGCAATCATGTGATCTCTGCAGTCATGAAGACTAGGAGAAAAAGCTATTTTTGTTCTATGTAAATTCTTAGCATAAATTAATTCATCATGCATGCACAATTGGGATCCTTCAAATATTCTGTTTTTAAATCTGGTACTTGATTCATTTTGAGTTCAGATTTGCATCTTGCTTTCTGTACTTTATGCTGTGAGTTTGTGCGTCAAACTTGCTGAATAGTAAGCATTGGATTTCTGTAGGCATTTAAGCTGCCCTACCAGTTTCACCTGTCAAGTATAAGGAAAATTCAGAGAAGATATGTTCAGGCAGCTGAATAAACCAGTTTCTTGTTTTTAATTACACACCTGGTTTGACATTAGATTTTTCTAATCAAAAATACAATTAAAACCTCCCATGTTATATGAAACATGCAGCAGAAATTGAGTTTATTTTTAGCTTATGCCAATGGCTGGTTGCCAAATGAATCTGAATACTTTGGAATTTTATGCATCTTATTAACAGTTTGATGACATAAAGTAAATGGTAGTTTACTTTCAAGTAAATGTCACTTAATACTTCTGTATCACTAGGAAAATTTATTCTGTCACTGATTAAATTGTCTTTTATCTTTCCTTGGGAGTTTTCTTTCTTTTGTTCTTTCTGTTCTCTTCTCCCATCCCACTGAGGAGGGAGTGAGCAACCAGCTGGGTGGTGCTTAGGTGCTTGCCAGGGATAACTTACCACAAGCTATTCTCAAATGCTGGATAAATTCAAAGGCATATGTGTTGAAAAGAGAATCATTTCATCTACTACAGTTTTATTGACACACTGCAAAGGGAAACAATCTTGAAAACTTGCCATTATAAAACTGATGACTTGTCATCTGGAATGTCATGTGCAACACTGATCTTTGATTTTCACTCAAGCAAGGACTGTGTAGTGATTCCTTATGAGATGGAAGTCTGGCTGTAGAAAGTAATGAATGCTAGAAAAAAATACTGTTTGGAGCATGCTTCCTTTACTTCATAATGTGCTAGGCCGACACTCAGTGAAATGGAATGCAGGTCACAGATCTGAAAATCATCATAATAAATGTTTTAATTATGTGTCTAGTAAGTCATACTTAAATTCATGCTTCTTGTGTTGTTTAAGCAAACTAGCCAATGAGAGTTGTAATATTTGTAGAGAATGTGTATACTGCCTTAAGATGGAAGTATCTATTTGGTCTTAGGATCAGTTGCAACAGTTTAGAGAAGGATGTGAATTTCAGCCCTTCTACTATAGTTTCATGCCCCCACTCTGCTTTTAAAGCACTTGGAGTGTGATCAGCTGAGACAGAGCTCTCCAAAAGTGAGCTCTGAGTCTGACCTATTACAAAGATTTATTTAAACTGTTTTGTACCTTAAATTTCCAATGCATGTGAGTTTTGGTTTGGAGAGCAGCCAGCTGACTTTTTTGTCTCCTGAGCAGAAATCACAAGGCCTTTGGGTTTCATGCCCATATAGTGGCTACCAATATTTTTCTAAATGAGCATTTCTTGCAAGTCTGAAGTCTAAAGCCTATTTTCCAAACTTTATTTTACTAGTAAGTCATTGTCAGCCTTCACAGTTTCTGCCACAGGTATTCACCCTAACTAAAATTTCAAGATCTGCTCTCTGCTGTCCCCTTTGAAATGATCAGTTCTCTTCTGAACACAGTTTGGGAGCTGTCTCTCAGAGGTTTAAAAATTATATGTGGAGGCCATTGATTAGGCGCAAGAAGTTTTATCCAGTGTGGATGAGTGATGAGGCATTCTTGAGAAACTATTTCTGCACTTACATAAATCAGTCTGTTGTGTTATGCAGTGCACTTAATTGCTTTGGAGGTGCCAATGGATGCTGGTAACCAATGTCTTTGAAAGTTAAGTGGAATGCATTTGATTGAATGGTAACAGCTTTGTGAAATGGGTAAATTTTGTTCAATTTCCTTTGGAAACAAGATTTAATGCAATGAAACTGTCTCTCATTTGTCTCACTAATATGCTTCATTAAGAATGTATTTTCTTGCTGTTTTCTCCTGGAAGCTGGACAGAGCTTTATGTCCTGATATCCAGAACAACTGTTTCTGAAAGCTGTGTTGCTTTCTAGAGGATGTGATGTTCAGTGCCATCCTATGTCCTTTTTGCTGCAAAGGAGGGTAATTCTATCTGTTAGAGGTGTAACAAGTAGCTGACTGATTTGGTGAAATATTTGTACTCCATAGGTAAGATGAGAAATTAAATGTGGATCTCGTTTGGATTTTACCAGAAAATCTGACATGTTGGAAGGCCAAACGAATTATTTGGCAAAAGTATAGCTTAGCTTAATTTTCTCCCAACACATTGAATTCTGTGAATGTGTGGCTGAAATTTTTTAGTCCTGAGTATCAAGTATGGGGAGAAAAAAGTGATCTTTCAGGGTGTATATGTTGTGGTAAGCAAATAAATACTTTGATGTGATATTTCAAATCCATTCTGCTTGGCATATTTCCACTATTGTACCCAGTAGTCTACTTGATTGTTTGGAATTGCTCTGAGGCTCTGAGGCATAACTTACATACCATACATACATTACACTTGGCTAAAGTGAGCTGAACATTGTTAGGCTGAAGGAAAAATAAAGCCAGCTAACTGATTTTTGAGAAGTATGATACTGGCTATTCAGGGCTGACCAGCCTCTACATTTTCAGAGAATACCTTTGCATTGCTTTGGTGGAGTGCGTCAGTCTCTTTATTGCTCTAAAACATTGGAAACTACAGTGGTGTAAGGAAACATTTTTAACTTACTGAGACTATGCCAGTTTCTAGTCTGATGTTAGAAAAGTGAGGTAAGAGTTATTTAGGGACATAGCCCTGATTTTCTTACTGAATTGGGAATGACCTGATTTACAGGAATAAATTATTTATTATGCATTGCTTAAGTACTTGTGGTTGCAGTACTAAATACATATCAATGATATTGTTACAAATACTTACTGTCCCTAGAAATAGTTCAGGTGAGTAAAAGAAATGAGGACATTAAGGGCTATAATTATGTTTAATCTGTCTAGGTAGTAAGACTGCTTTGAGAATTTCTGCAGTTGGGAATAATTTTCAGGTTTTTTTTCTTTGGGGCTTAACATTTGCAAACCTGAGCATGTGTTTTGGTGTCTCCCTGAATTGCTACTTGCCCAATTTAGGATGCTCAAGTAAATTATCTTCTCTGGTATATTATTAATCTACACACTGAACACACCTTGCAGTCTGTGTTAACAGCTTCTATACTGTTTTTTAGTGTTATATAGCCCACACTTTCATACTCTTCACTTTGAAAGTTGCTTGCTGAATCAAGATTCTAATTGCAATAAAAACCTAAGCCTTTTCTGATCTACAAATCTTATGTATGTAAGTAACCTAAAAAGAAAGACCTTAACCATCACAATTCAGAAGTACATCCCCTAGCTCAGTAACATGAGTTTCTAGATAATAACCATTGTGAAACATTTGGATTCTCTTAGTTATAAAACAGAGGAATCAAGAAATACTGAATCAGTGCAAATAAAATGGATTTTAAATAATATTAAACATTCCATGTTTCAATAAAATGCCAACTTTGTTCAGTGTTATGTGTTGCAGGCGTAAGAGTGCTGTGTATTTTGCAGTAGATGAGAAGTTTTCTCTTGCGGAACTGATTTTGTTAAAAAATGCTGATGTGATTCAGTTAAAATGCTCTGTGGGAATCCTGGCAAAACTCTTGATGGAATTGATAAATCCTCCTTGGTGCCTTCCTGCCGTGCTGGAGCTGTGGGCTCTTGGCAGGCACTCGGGGCTGCACCATGCGAGGCTGCTGCTCCCTGCTCCCCCCCCCAGGCTATGGGGCCACACTCCCTCCCTCTGCCTGGGGGTGAGGAAGAAGCTGTTCCAAAACTCCTGCGTCGGAGTCCGCAGGAGTCTGTTGGCCAGGGAAAAAGAACTGGTTTTGGTTCTTGTTTTTCTAAAGACTGATTTGGTCTCCAAATCACTTTCTTGGAACCAGCTTTTTCTTTAACTTTGCCATATTTTGGAGGTGAAAAAAGCTGGGGACAAAAAAGGTTTCAGAGGGAATGTTTTACAGCAGGCGCTAGTAGGGACTGAAGGAGGGGTCTGAAAGGCTACATGCACAGATGGTGATAGACCATGCTGTACCAGTCTGGGAAAATTATTAATCAATACTACAGGGACTTATTCTAGTGCTAAGTCCTTTTAATTTGGCCTTATGTTTCTCTTCTCAGGAGTTCTGTAAGAGAATGTTCTAAATGTCATGCTGATTCAGGATTGTGATGGTTTTTGAAATTAATAAAAACAGTTCTTTGGATTTTAGCTGGATCTTGATGCAAATGGCAGTGAGGAGAACAAATGTTCTACCCATGTTTCTAATTGCAAGTTGCATAAATATGGCTTGAATTTTAATGAAGGGGACTTGGGCTAATAATAAGGAATAGGAAATTAAAATTGAGCAGGATGTTTAATGCGCATTTTTCATAGTATTATTGCCCTTGTGTTGCTGCAGGTAAGCTTCATTGTGATACTTCCCAAATTTTGAAAGTTTACATGTCCAACTTTATTGATCTCTTAAAAGATACCTTGTAACTTCATAAATCTTGTTTTTGACTTAATTAAAGGAAGAAAGAATACACCGGTGTAATTATTAACAGCATTGGAACTTTGAGGTTCCTGATGCATTTCTTTGCTTCATGAGTTACTGGAGGATGTTGTCATCATTTATGGAGGATCAGTGCTGGGGGAAGAAAATGTTTTCCAGTGACCACAAGACTGCTTATCTCTTCTTTAATGATAGTCATCTTCCTACTTCTTGACTTTTCCTCCTTGTCCTGTTCCACTCCCTCACACAAGTCAAGATTTTACTAACCTAGTTTCTTTTAATACTTAGCTCCATTGGAATTTTCACCTAAACTAGAACCTCTTACTACACTGTGCTGGGTTCTATTGCTGCTCTTAGGCACTTCCTTTCCCTTGATGCTCCTTATCCAAAACAAGTTCCCACCAACCTGGTGATCACAATTCCCTCCCCCAGTGTACACGTGCTACCCCTGCATTTTCAGTTGTTGAAGTTTGTCCTGACCTTCTCTTCCCTTTCTTCTTCATGCCCAACCTCTTTCCTGCTCTTTTCATTCCCCTTTTTGTCCCTGTCATCTGTCTTCCACCTTTGCAGTATTTCAGTTTCTTCTGCCCCTGTGGATATCAGTGAAGTGAAGTGACAGAGGTTGCTGGAAAGGTAGACCTGAATTGTCTGTGGTGTCTCAGCCTCAATCCAGCAGGAGTTATACTTGGAGGAAGAACAGCCTTGAGCCGAAGAACACTTGCTTCCTCCATCAAAACGGCTCATGATTGGATCTAGTGTGTGTGGGAGGTTGGAGAATACCTGAAATCCTCAGTTCTTAGATACTTAAAAATATTTACTCTCTATTTGTAAATATATATGTTGAAGGCACAGAGGATGACACTGAAGGGGCAGACAAGTTCTTTTTAGGGATCTTCAGCAGAAAGATGATGGCACTAAATCATAGGGACAATTAAAGGGTTATTTTCTTAACAAGAAAATATTTGCATAACAGAATTTGTTGTTAGAATGGCATGTGAGTTCTACAAGCAGAATCAATACTATGCAATTTATAAGGAAGATAATACAGAATTTATAATACGACTTCACTTATAATTTTTAATCACCTTTGCAGATCAAGATAAATCTTTAATACCTGTTTTACTGTATCAGTACAACAATCATAATTTAGACTCAACAGTTGTATAAAAGAATGAGTCACGCCCTCTATCCTTGGTGAGAGGAGTTCCTTGCTAAGGATAAGGAGTAACTCCAAGTTTAAAAAAGATGCATTAAAAAAGAATGCAATGTGTGCAAGAAACCAAAGTCTCCTAAGGCTGAATATCAAGATTGAAAAGTATATGATACAGGATGTTTTTTCAAGGAATTAAGAAAATTATCTTTTTTTAAATGTTTGTGTTGACCAGATGAAATGCACAAATATCTTGTAAAGAGGCATGCTTATTTTAATGGGAGGAAGATGATGAATCAAAATATTCCTTTACTTTTTGTCTTCTGAAAGCACGTATGTTTGAGTTCTAGAAATGCAATATATAGTGTAACCTCAAGTGGTGTTCACAAAGCTGCTTGAAACAGGCTGCTACTTTGCACTGTCATGCTTAACTAGAACATAGAGCCCCTAAATACCCATGGAAATTTAAATGCAGGGAACAAAAACTAAGCTCCAATCCAAAGCCAGCTGAAGCTGATTAAAAGACTCCTTTTGGCTACCGAGTGCTCTGGCTTAAGCCACTTAAAAGCTAGATTTGAGTTTCAGGTGTTCAGACAGACCTGTCTGGTTCATTAAGTTTGTGGGTTCTTTTCTTCTGATTTGTGTATAGTACAATACATATGTATATAGTATGCATAGTACAATACCTCTTTGAGGTACTGTCCATGATTATAGGAGGTATCCCAGTGTGTACAGTGCCTTAAGCCTTACAAATTTTCACTACTGAGTTCTGAAAGTAGTAAATAATATTCTATACCTTAGCTACACTTAATCACCAGATCACATATTCTTTTTTATGACTTGACACTATACACTGTTAAATCACAGGTATACGTAGAGATTATCTACTTACTTGTGTAAGATATGCCCACAATTAGAAGAGAGATGAGGAAAATATCTCTACATAGTATGCAGTTCGTGATTTGGTTAATTCTAATGTGCTCCTCGTTTCTTCCCAGCTTATTAGTTATCTAAACTTTTGCCAGGAAACAGAAGAGAGCAATATGTTTTTCATGTAATACATATCTGTAAAGTTACAAATATAGGTTAAAGTGAGAGGTGATGATCTGCCTGACTCAGATGACTGTTTTGTTTCACTTGTTTGCATGCTTATCTTCTGTTTTAGAAATAGAAAATAAAATATTTACATTTTATGGTAATATTTTTTTGAGTGCAGTCCAAGTTAGTTCCCACTTATGTTCAGGCCAGCCTGTAAAATTAAAGCTGTATGTAATTATTAGCTATCTGTGTACGATGTCTCCAGTTTCTTCCAGTTGAGAAAGCTGGAAATTCACTTTTGGAGTTTAATGAAGATTGTGTTCCAAATGTTAATAGAAGCATAGGAGCTTGTCTCTTCTAGCTGAGCCCTTTTCCTCATATACTATTCAGCAATAAAATTTTCCTCAGGACAAAAAAGGTTTTGGAAAACTCTGACCTACAATTCTGTAAAGCATCCTGAAGAGTTTTAACACTTAAGGGTCAAAATGTTTGCATCACTTTGGAAGGATAAATTGGAAATTGTTTTAACTCATTTCTTTTGTATTTGATCTCTAGGTTCCAGCACGATGTGGAGTGACAGTCCGAGACAGCCTAAAAAAAGCGCTGATGATGAGAGGTCTTATTCCAGAATGCTGTGCTGTTTACAGAATACAAGATGGGTATGGTTTGTGTGGGATGCATTTTTGCTCTTAGAATTTCTTATTGGAGCTAGCCAGGATGGCCAGTTCTATCCAGAAGTTGTTTACAAAGTTTAGAATTTTGTGATGCTTTGTACTGAACAACTTGCACATCGCAGACATGTTGAAAAGAATGTCTAACTCCTATGAAAAGGTTTGGGCGTAATATTCAGTAATATGAGTAATATTCATTAATCAAACTTATGCTGAACAAACAAATATAAAATAGGTTGTGTTAACTTCTTGCTTTTGTTTCGTTTGGCTATAGCACATTCTTAACTAAAGACAGAATTCCCATGGGACGGAAAAAGAAAAAGGAGTTTTGAGCCCTAAAAATTTGTATATTACCTTCATGTCCACAATTAGCCATCTCTGTGGAACTCTTATGCAGCAGGTTACCTTCACAAACACTTTCTATGATCAAACAGCCATCTGCCACGTAGAAAACAAGGAATTGGCCACTACTGGAGCTGGTTGAAAAAGTGCATTCCCTTCCTGCAGTTTGTCCAAGGAAGGTGTGGTTTGTTTGCCGTGTAGTGAGCCAAAGGTCTTACTCCTAAAGTTTCCTGCAATTACACTGGGTAGCAGTCCCCCAGCGTGTAACTTTTTAGCTGATCTTACAACTTCGGCAAGAGACATGCAGGGGCTTGTGTACTGATGCTAATAAGAGGCTTATTTGCACTTTAGAGAGAAGAAGCCAATTGGCTGGGACACAGACATTTCCTGGCTCACGGGAGAGGAGTTGCATGTGGAAGTTTTGGAGAATGTGCCGCTCACGACACACAATTTTGTATGTACTGGGTTTTGTGGATGTTGAGTGGGGTTACATCAGCTTCGTACTTTCAAATTCAAATTACCAGCTTGGAATATTTTGCATCTGTGGGATGTGGTGGGAGTTGCAAAAGAAGCTTTTAATCACAGGAGCTTAAGTGAATTAGATAGAATTGTATTTGAAATAAGTGATGCTAGAGTACTTGATCACCCTTAAAACTTCTATGTTTTGTTGGAATACACCCTCTAAAATCTATAAATGTTGGGGGTTTATATCAGCACTGCATTGCAGAGCTGTAGTAATAATAATCTACTATTTTTGTATTGCTGTATCTATAAAATGTATTCCGAGCCTCCCTGCTGGCTCTGCAGCAGCAATTAACTAATGAACTAACTATTCCCAGAGCAGTGCTGACATCATCAATGATGCAGTGCACAAATATGTTTTGACCTGATAAGGTAAATGGAAGCTGCTAAACAGAATCTGTCTAAATGTTTCCAGCTACATACAAAATCCTGGAAATAATGTTTGTCACACAGGGAAGAAAGACCTTCTATTTCAGCTTAAAACAGCAAAATTCTATATGCAAGCTGATTCAACCTATTTAGCTCAAACAAGTTGTTTGGGTTATGGCTAGTTAAGTGAACTCCGGTAGGCTTAACATTTTTTTATATCCCTCTGAAATTCTGATTATTACATTAAATAATAGAACTAAGAATGCGTTTTTACACTAAGTATTGCTAAATTTGAAAATTAAATCATTTCCCCCCCCTGTAATTTGGGGAGAATGCATGATCACCTTTCTGTGATTCTGAATGTTTCTGAGTTTCAGTAGTCAAAATTACAACTATATGTGTAATCGTACATTGAAGCCCAAAATATATATATGTATGCACGTATTTCTAGTCCTGTGAGTATTAAATAGTTCTTTGGCTTCTGGAAAAGTTATTTCAGCAGCTTTATTTTTTATAGGTTGTATCCAAATAAATTCTCAATTTTGTGTCTAACATGATAATAGTGAAGTTTTGCTTCAGGTTTTTTGCTCTTATTCTTACTGCTAGTGAAGTGAAGCATTAATTCCAAGAAACAGTTGAAAGAAAGTTATAATGCATGAAAACTGTTTCAAAAAGGAGACAATCTTTCCTGTAAATATATTAGATACATAAAACTGTAGCTCCAGCATCACAGAAGAGGCTTGTGAGTACACTTGAGGGAGGTAAAAGCAAATAGCCTATCTTGGGCTTACAGAAGGACTCTGCATAATTGTGACTATTTTTGAACAATGTAGGTACGAAAAACATTCTTCACTTTAGCGTTCTGCGACTTCTGTCGAAAGCTGCTTTTCCAGGGATTCCGGTGCCAGACTTGTGGCTACAAATTTCACCAGCGCTGTAGTACAGAAGTGCCACTGATGTGTGTTAATTATGACCAACTTGAGTAAGTAATCACAACTGATTTTCAAGTTGAGCCTTTTAATAAGTGTACAGCTGTCAGTGATTTCTTGTGTTAAATCTGTAACTCAGGAAGTCAGAGGAGGTGCCTGAAAAAAAAAATAGGAGCTCATCTGTCCTTGTGAGACTGCTTAATTCATACTGTTTCTGTGCTAGCTCAGACAACCAGTTCATATTCCTTTGCTGGTCTGTGAAGTGCTTTTTTTGAAGCATGAATAGGGTTGCTGGGCACTTGACTGTATCAGACAGACTACTCATTGTTCACAGTTGTTATTATTAATCAGAATTGGTTCTTTCTTGTGTGATTGCTACGGCCCCGTTTAAAATTTACCTGTGGGTTTATTCTCTTAAACCTGAAAAAATGTAAAGAGACACTAGTTGATTATAGTGAAATTGCATTTGGTTTTGCAAGAATTGAAAATAAATCTGCTAGCAAGATTAATGTCTAGGTAAGAAACATAAAAGAGAATGACCTAAACAGTCCAGTGTTCTTGGACTGAGTTACTGATCTGTTTGTGTAAGTCTTTGATGTAGATTTAGGATCTGGTGTAAACTGGCTCTGTTCTATTTGATTAGTTTCTGCAGAGGCTATTAAATCTTTTGAATAGATTTTTGTATAAGGAATAATTTTAAATGCTATTTTTTTTTCCAAGAATAGATTTAATTTCAGTTTATTTTGATTTTTTTGACTGTTTCTATTGGCATCTCTGGATTTTGTGCTCAGGGTGTAAGTTTATCTACTGATAGATATAAGTTGTGCGTTCTAAAAGAACCAAATGTTTACAATTCCTGCTAAAAGATTAAAAAACTAATTTCCACAAAGTTTATATTTAAGGCATGATCTTTTGATCCTCTGTGAAATAAATCATACTTTTAACAAATTTTGCAGATTTAATGTGTTGGTGTGATCCTTATTCTTAAATTTATAATTTAATCAATAAGGTTTTATGGGTTTGGGCTCTTTTTTGTAGGTTTTGAGTATTATATTGTGAAACTTCTGGGGTTTGCACAAGTTAGGTTGTTTTTGTTTTGTTCTTGCCTCACAGTTTGCTGTTTGTCTCCAAGTTCTTTGAACATCATCCCATACCACCGGAGGAGGCCTCCTTAGGAGAGACCACCCCAGCATCTGGATCATACCCCTCAGTGCCCCCCTCAGATTCCGTTGGGTATGAACTTATTCCTGCTGTTCAATGACATAACATTTTAGTACTATGCTAAGAAACACTCAAAATACTGCTTTGCAGCTCTATATTATTATAATCTGACTTCTCATGCAAGTATATCTACTTGTGCTTAACTTAAAAGATGTGAATGTTTTCATTCACATGAATTCTATAAATTAGTAATGAGCCTCAGTTAAATGTGTCTGTAACTGTCTGTAGAACTGGGACATTACCTGTTAAACTGATTTCTTAACTACATGATAGCTTAGACCTGGTCTAAACTGGAAAGATTTTATACTTATAATTTTGGTTTATATTGATTTTATCCTCACAAATTCTTTTAGTCGGTTATCAAATTACAATTTTTATGCTTTGAAGCAACATACCTCAGTTTCAGAATAAACCACATTACTATAAGGCTGATGTGAACGGGTGCCAGTTCCACGTTCATAATACTGCTTTAGTAGCTTTTCCACATACACTGCTTTAGTATCCTCCAGACCAGTGTCTTCTTCCTGTTCATGTTGGGGTATAACAATAGCATCTGTTTGCTGCAGCTCCAGGTTTTATAAAAGTAGACCTCTAAAACTGACCATCCCCCTGTATTTCCATCAAAGATTTTGGGCCCTTTCTCCATGAAGAGATAAGAGACTATATTTAAACTATGTTCCCAGTAGCAAAGAGATCAATGACGGCATCCACCATTAGATAGCTGAACAAATGTCCAGGAAAGAGTAACTATGGGATGTATCTCACACTCAAGAATCTGGTGCATATTTTTTAAGAACACCAAATACAGAAGCCTTCAGAAAACCACTCCCAGGACATGTGTGCTATGTGGAGTTGAGTTGAATGTGGCAAAGAGGTCTCTTGGATTAGTGAAAATTGTGCCTAAACTAAAGCAGAAACACACTGGAAGCTATGCGGGCACCTCTGGACTCTTAACTAGAAGATAATTCTCTGGACAGTCAAGATTATTTTATAGAAGACCAAAAAAAATGCCTCCCAGGAAAATACATTGACAGTCCCTGCAGAGGGAACTCCACTTGGTAAGTGCAGAGATTATATTCTTACTTGTACTGTTTTGTACAGATTCAGCTAAATTCAAAAGCGCTTCTTTCAGGTGGTGAATGTTGCCTTTAGATCCTGTGGATATTAGTGCAGCAGATTGTGCCAAGAAGGTTTCTTGTCAAGTGTTTGTCATGGTACAGCCCAAATTGTAACTGGGCTATTAATATATATTGTTTCATGAAGAAACTTGTTCATACCAGTTGTGTTAAACACTAGTGGATGTCAAGGGCACCATGTAGCCCTAATCCTGATATTCTAAATCCTCCTGCTTTTGAATTGCCTTTGCTTTACATTGATCCATTCTTACTAGTTTGTGAGGTTACAACAGTATGGATTATCTTGATACATGCACTGCTTGAGGCTGTCTTAGTTTTGTGAAGTGAAAATAGAAAGAAAAAACTTGAGACCAAAGCTAGTCAATGCCTTGAGATCTTTAACTTCACATACATAAAAATGTTAACATTTAAATATAGTTGCTGTTTAGGAGCTTTTCTCAAGTGTTGCGTCTGTAAATGTTTGTAACTACAGAAGATATAAAAGGTTTCTAGCTTTCTCCTTCCTACTTTTTTGCTTTGTTGTACATTTTCTTGTTAAACAAAAAAAAATATACATCATGCCTGCAAAATTCTGTTCATTTTGAAGATGGTTTATGATTATCAGCTGATGTTCTTATGTAACATGCCTGTTAGTCATACAGTGTCCCCCTAGCATCTGTGTATGTAGTATTTCCTTTCCACAGGTAGCTCAAATGTTACTGGATGAGCATATAGCACTGTCCATACCTTTTTGCTGTTATTTTTCTTGTCTTTCTTTTATAATACTTCTCTGCTTTTTAAGAACATAATTGTGGAAATATTAATATAGCTGAATTTTAAAAGCTGGCCTTTTCTATAAGAACATGTATTTACCTGTGGTTTGATGGGATTGAAATTTGAGAGCTGAACAATGAGGTGGAAAATATGAGGAACTAGTGCTTTAATAACACTTCCTAGATTAATAATTTTTCCTTTGATTTCTCTGTTCTCCTAGCATCTTGCATGGAACAGCTCACAGAGGAAGGGATGTTACTAATCATTTCGTAAACCTGAGGAACGAGAAGGCAAACATCCTCCTTCTACTCTAGTCTTGTGAAAGGATCCCAGCAGCAGGCAAAGTGCCCAAAAGAAGGAAGTTTATGTTGCAAGACAAGTTCGAGAGCAAAGGCGTGTGTGACATGCTGAGACACTGTCAAGGGAACAGATGGAAAAGTTTGAAAGAGAAAGGGATGTAAAGACCATTGGACATGGTGCAAAAGTTGCTAAACGTGCTGGAGAACTGTTTCACTTTGCTCATGTGTAACATCTTAAAAAATCCAGGACTGTAGCCTTTCATTCTTGCAACTGTGAGCCATAGGCAGTCCCTCCAGGTTTTCCACCCCAAGATGAGAGAGCACGTACGGTCCCATTTCACATTTCTGAACCCCTTATCAAATTGTGTCCAGCCTCCACATTAGGTTTTGTGTCCCATTTAAGTTCTTTCCATTTGCCCTATCCTGTTGTGCCAAAACCACCATTTTATTTACAATCTGCAGTTAACTGGAAAGAAAAGCATAGGTCTCCCTGCTAAGAGCCATTTGTAATAAAATTGAAGCAAGGAAACTGTATATCATACATTGTATTTGTTTCATTCATTGCACTGTCATGAAGTTTCTTTTCCATCTTGGCTTGTAAAATATGAGCACAGAATTTCTGTGCACCCAGTTCCCTCAGTCTCAGATACATGAAAAATAGAGAAATAAGCAAGTTGGCAACATCTTGGCTCTTTGAAAAACAACATTTCCCAATATGCTTCGTCTTCTAAGTTGGAGGAAGAAAAGGGGAATGTCTGGTACACCGTTCTTGGAAGTTTGCCAGTCCTTGCCTTTGAGCAGGCTCCAGTTTGTGATTAAACACCTCTGCTTTCCTTTCTGTCTTCCAAATGTTCACTGATCATTCTGCTTCAGCCAAAGATACTTGAGTGTCTAGAAAAGCTTCTGAAAAGCGAAGGAAGCAAAGAGATACTTGAGTATCTAGAAAAGCTTCTGAAAAGCCAAGGAAGCAAAGATACAATCTTAAAATAATACATTTCATGCTACAATGCAGTTTAGATCCTGTGATGGGTAAGTGAGCAAAAGCTTTGTTTTACTTCATAAAACAAGGAACTTTTCCCCTAAAAGTTCTGGTACCAGGCCTTTTCCAGGTTTCTCCATATAAATGTTCCCAGTGTTCCTACAATTTACTGTACATTGAGTTGATATGTATTCTTGCTTTGCAGGAAAGTTTTGGTATCAGAATCAGAAAACTCTGTCAGTCCATACAACAGATGAGAGAAACCTCTTGCTATCCAAAACTTTATTTGCAAAAACCTGCTAGTGAACTGGATCTGGTTTGGAGGACTAACAGCAACAGTGTGATTCTCTTGATAACCCCTGGTATATGAAGCTGTCAGGAATTTCAGGTTCCTCAGCTTTGATCTGGGCCCAAAGGCCATTATAAATGAATGCACACCATTGTGATAATCCTGGAAGTTGTTTTTCACCTGCAAGCCAGCATAGATGAAAACAAGTTATCATGGTATAAAAAACAGTGCTAATTCATGTAGGGCAATGACTTTTTCAGATCTGTCCCATGATGCTTCTAGGCTGACTTCACAGGGAGCTGCAAGAAAGTTTTTTAGCTTGTAGTTAAAAACTGATACTGCTGTCCTTTTTTCCAAATTGCTGTTTGATTTGGGATTATTGAGTATTTCCAGGCCACAGAGATGGGGAAAGAAAAAAATACTGTTTTCTGGCAATGTCTATGGAGTACCACAATAATTAAATCAGAACCTATTTGGCCTTCACAATTTAAATTTACCTGCTTGCTACTATAGCTGAAATACCATTGCAACCCAGACCCTTAGCAGTGCTTGGAACTGGAAGTGCACTGTTTTCTTCATTAACAGCACTAACCACAACCAAATCCAGTCTGGTGATGACTCTGGTGATCACTCTGGTGTAAACAAAACAAAAAGTATCAAAAGAAAGCCTTGATACACATTTTGGCTTGCAGTATGTTTGGTTTGGATATGAATGTGCAGCCTTACAGATAAATTGTGTGTGCAACACTGAGCCCAAACTGAGATGGACTTGTTCAGGGTGTGAGGAAGAGGAAGAAAATCTCAGTCCAGGAGAGATGCTGTCATTTTAAAAAGGAATTGGTGCACACCTTATAATTGAAGCTAGGGAATATGAATTTTCAGTTTAAGCATTTGCTCAACTGCAGCAAAATAAAAATACCGTTAATAAAAATTTGAAACCCAGATACACTTATAATAAGAAAAATTTAAAGAAAAATCTTTCCTGTGTAGACCAGCTCTTAAATACTTACGAAACATCACATTGGTGAATAAAGGACATGAAGGAAAATCTGTATTCAAACTTTCTTTTGCATTTGTGAAGTGAACTAATTTATATCATTGCAAATTCTAAAATCCAATAGACATACTGTATATGATTTTATAAAATTGTTTATATATAGCATACATGCAGACACTTTTCTGAGTTACCTTATTCTTTCTTTTGGACCCAGTTTTGTGTAATAGTAAATCTATGGACGCATGGGTTCTTGCTGTGCTTGGTGAAGGGTATAAAAATCATATATCTTTTCAGTTATTCTTGTTTCCTGATAAAACATCTTTCTGTTTTGCCTGTTAAAAAGGGAGGTAACAATGTGCTAATCTCAAACATATGGTCCAAGGTAAAAGCATGTTCTGTCGTACTGCCTGGAAAGGTTATATTAGACTGAGATTTGACAACTACCAGCTTGTTGCTTCAGAAGCCAAGAATAATTTCTTAAAAGAGTGCCCACATCTAGGAGGCTGAGAGAGAGTGATTTATCTGCTTGCCTGTCGAAGGTCGTCTTTAGCAAGATGGCTGTAAACTGTTCAGAAAGGCCACAGGAAAACATAAACTCAGATCCTGATAATCAGACTGCATATTCCTTAAGCCTCAGCCTGTTATTTTGGAGGTGGGGGTTGGTTTTGCTTGCTTGGGGGTTTTTTTGGTGTGTTTGATTTGTTTGTGGATTTTTTTCTTGGGAGGGGTTTTTTGGGTTTGGTGGTTTTTGGTTGTTTTGTTGGTTTTTTTTGCAGTGTGTTTTTTCAACACTATGCTTCCATAGCCTGAGAACTAGTTTTTGAATTGGCCTGGAATAGATAGTGTCACCCTTTTCTAGATGATGGTATCTGGCCCTCTTAGCTCCTGTGTCACTTCTACTCTTCTTGAGTGATTACAGTGTAGCAATCCTGTAGGAACAGTGTTTTGGTAGCTCAAAGGATCACTGCATTCTTTGCGGTGACATGTTTTTTTGGTAGATCAAGATCTTGATGCAGATCAAGATCCAGCTTTTGCCATACACAGGCAGAAACTGGTGTAATATTTTCTGAGCTTGTGATCTCAGTAGGCAGTCTTAGTGAGCAAACCGTTTGTCTCTTATTTTGCTAGTTATCTTTTCCAAGAAAAATTTCCATTTAGCAGAAACAAACTACTTTTCTCAGTGTCTCAAGGAAACCCATTAATAAAATGATAGTGGATCACGTGGCTAACTGCTTATGAGGTTCCCTGGATTCTTTGTTGTCTAAAGCCCAGAGATCCTCCAAGTAATAGCTTAGAGACTGAAAAATAAAAAGAAAATTAAAAAAAAAAGAAAATATATAACTATTAGCCTGCAATTATTTTCTAAAGATCTGGACTTGCCCCACTAAGAATTTAATGAGCAGAAAAAGCTATTCAAATTGTTTTCAAACATGGTAGAACGTAGCATGCTATCTGTGTTAGCAACATGATGGACATGATGACCTGTGACCAGAAATACAGAAGTAGCAGATGACCATTTATGACTCAAAGGAGGATGTAATTGAAACAATATTGCCTCAATCTGGTTTTCTCTCCCTTGGCTTACTCATGATCACAGAATATCTGATTGCTTCTGTTTTTGTCATGTGGCAGAGCTCAGATGGTGTGTCACAGTCCTGGTGCAATGTTCTGTTGGATGTTGTGATATGTTTCCCTTAATGTCTTTATTACCTGAGAACTCTCAGGAAGTTGAAGCAGGAGTTAGCTGTCCCACCAATGACAGTACTGGCCTAGTTGAGACATCTTTTAGACTTCTGATACTTTTTTTGTGCAGCACTTGATGCACTTGCCTTAACATGAAAATAGAGTGCCTTTAAATGTCAGTCAGGTCCTGCAGTTGGATCTGTGCAGTGTCCCATCTCCTGATGTGTGTTCCAGTTGTATGATTTACTTAGAGAAATATTCAGGACTTCAAAACTTCCTCATCTACAATATTTTGCCTGAAGACACTTGGGTAGCAGTGAATGAAAACTTCAGCTTGTGTGTATGCCCAACAACTGCATTTAAAAAAATGGTTCTGAAATTATAAACAATATCTGAAATTATGGATTTTTCAAGGCCCTTTCTCAAGGATTTGACTATTGGTAGTTTTAGTTCATTACTTCCCAGTATCTTCCCGATATCTAGGTTCTGTCATGTGACAGTTGGTAACTGCTTTTTTTTAAAAGTTAAGCAAAGTTCAACCCCCTACTTTTTCTCTCCTGCCCCACTTCCCAAACATTTTCAGGTATTTCATTGGAAGACTTACTAGACTATTACTTGAATTAATTCACAAGCACATTATTTTGCCATTTTCAGTTGTGAGATTGTTGGCCAGGAAGGAAAAGATGACAGGTACTTAGGATACAGATAGCACTGAGTTCTGGGAGCAGTGCCAAACTGGATAAGTTTTTTAATGAAAGGTAAGATAGTAGGCTATAAAGCAGACCTGTTTTTGAAAAAGTGCCAAGATGTCCTGTTGAAAATGTTACCCAAACCCCAAAGGTTTTGGAAGAGGCCAGGGAGCATTGCTTACAGGAGGTGGCATCAAGACCTATTGCTGCTATATGCTGGTGTTGATTTTATTTCTGAATCTGCTCCCTGTGGACACTGCCTTTGTGGACATGATAATTAATCCATGAGTCATTTAATGGCTGGAGGACTCTACTCCTTTTAGAACTTAAAAAAAACCCCAGCTCTTAAAAACCTTTTTGCCAGATACCATGTATATTTTAACAGAAAGTTTTCTTTGACAAATGTTTTCATTAGCCTTTTGCCTTATATGCATTAGATTGAATCATTAGGCTTAACAGTGACTGACCTTGGCTAGAGTAAGAGATAATTGCCAGTTTATTGCACTTTATTAAAATTAATAGCAAAGAAGTGACTTTCTGCCTTTTTACAAACAAAAAACCTAAGTGTTTAGTTGTTTTGTATTTTGACTATGCAATTAATTATACCATAATTAAAGACTTTATCTACATTTATGACTGGCAGCATTTGCATTTCTTCAGGAAGTTTGTATACACTGAACACTAATCTTTTCAGTCAAACCTATTGCATTGTAGCACTGTAAATAACATTTGAAATGTGCTATTCAAAGTTGTTTCTTGGAGGTTGAGGTTAAAAGGTGATATGTTTATTTTTAGTATCAATGATACATTGGCCATGTTATTTTTAGTATCAATAATACATTATTATTTATCAATTAGGTTGAATGACCAGATGTAATTTTCACTCTTTCTTTGCTGAAGAATAAGCCGATCCATACATTTTGTTTTATGACATTTTCTGACTGTAACATTAATATGAAATGGTAAGCGTTCTTAGTTCTCAATTGGTTACCATTACAATGAGTGTAATGCACTGACTCAGAAGTGAGGAAACTGCAGAGCATCTTGCTATCTGTTGGGCAGCATGAGTTTTTCAGATCATGATTTATCATTAGTAATTTGGTATGGTAGAGTTTGCTTTAACTCAGAACATTTCACAGCCATGTAATTAGGCAGTTGATGCAACAGAGAGTTGTCGCAATTGATCATCAGGGAGTAGAGACCATTCATTATAAATTGTTTTTATTCAGGGCTTTAGATCAGTTTTTTATTATGTATTATTGTAGTTGAAAAGGACTTACCACACCCGCTATGCAGTGTTTGAAGCCATTTGTAGACCTAAATCCTCTTTTTCCTTGACTTTGTTTCTCAGACCACCAATTCTCCCTAGTCCTTCTCCTTCAAAATCCATTCCAATCCCACAGCCCCTCCGACCAGCAGATGAAGACCATCGGAATCAATTTGGGCAACGTGATAGATCCTCTTCAGCTCCCAACGTCCACATCAATACAATCGAGCCAGTCAATATTGATGTAAGTATTGCTACCAATTAGATCAGGAATAGTAGATTGGATGTATTCCTTGTGAATATCAGTCTGTTAAATTCATCGTGTACGCACAAGTACTGTGTTTCTAAGGTAATCCTCAGTGGTCTGTCAAAATCTTAAAAGATCATTTTTCTCATAAATTCTCTTTTGCTGTTGAGAGATGTAAGAACAAAATCCATTCTCCAGAACTGCCTTTTGACAGTCCTGTCCTTTTCATTTTCAAAGAAACATTCTGCCCCAAACAACTGCTTTTTTTTTGTATCATTAGTCCTAAGGTACTTGCAAGCCATTCTATGTTAAACACATTGTTATGCAGGATAGCTAGTATTTATATTCCAAGTAATATTTTTGGCATTGAAGGAAACTAAATAATTAAATTAAGCTGAGTTCACATATTCTGATAGTTCCTTAAGAGTCTGAGCATTCCTTTGGAGTGTTCAGAAACTGCTACGTTTAAGGTTTTTTCCACAATTTTGAAATCTCTGGATGGTGAATTGTAACTGGTAATAGTGGTTGGTATTAGCATAAGGACAGTTAGGACCTTTCGACATGTTGCCTTTTGCTGTCTTTGCTGACCTACACGGTTCATATTTTACCCTTAATTCTGCTCTCTAGAAGTTAGTCATTTGTCAGATGACGAGTCTTAAAATCTCCCTGGACACTGAGGCACAAAATCTGTTTTGCATGTAAGCTGAGGGAAGGGTGAAATGTTAATTTTAAGAGTGTGGCTATGTAGACATTTGCATGTGCTATATGGCAGTGGTGCAGAGGAGGCATAGCCAGTGCTTTTGGCAAAGCACAGGTGTGTAAGGGAACAAATATAATTATGAACAAGAAGGGAATAAATATAATAGTGTAACTCAAAAAAACCCACTTTATTATAAAAATGGGCAAACAGAAGGAAACTGCTAGAATTTTCTATTTCTGTTTATAAAATGCTTAGTGTAGTTTGCTTTTAGCCTAGACATGTTGCAAAAGATACTCTCAGTTCACAGAGGATTGCAAATGAAGGAAGCCTTTTGCGGTTAGTAATTTCTGAGAAGAACAGTGTGCCTGGCTATGCAAATCAGGTGTGTTGTTACCAGAAAATACAATGCAGATTTCATTTGATTGAGGTACCTCAGTACAGGAAATTGATATCCCAGGTTCTGATAATGCCAATTCAAATAATTTGTACTACTATAACAGGAATATTTGACCCGATATTTCTTCCTACGTTTTGACTAACTGCATTTTTAAAACAATTATTTTCTTGTCAGCATCTCTTTCGGGTGGTGTACATTTCACTTCACTACAGATAGATGCTGTTTTAAAGCAACTTAATTTTGAGAAGTGTAGTAGTTCTTTGGAGACATTGCTATTAATAAGTTACCACTTTTACTTCATGGGCAACTTACGACACTATGAATTCTCAAATTTATCAGTCTTGATTGCAGAATGTAAATGTTAATACCTAAATTAAACACAGCTTTTTAATTTTTTATAGGACTTGATTAGAGATCAGAGTTTACGGGGAGAGGGAGGTAAGTAACATTTAAACTAACTACTGTGTTACATTTAATTACACAACTGCTTTGTCCCTTCCGTTACCCTACTTCCTTCTACAAAACACAGTCACAATGCAAAATATGACTGGAACAAAAAAAAGTGAATTTACATTTGCTTGTCCATGAACTTAGTATTTGTTTCACAAAGATTTGAGTCATTTGCTGGTCATTCTGGGAGCGGGGGAGATGGAAGGAGAAAAAGTTTTGAAGTAGTATCTAGATTTTTTAGTTTTAAAATTACTTTGCACTTTCACTTTTTTACTCTCTCTCTCCCACATACACACACACACACGTATTCATTCACATGGCTGCACACAGATACACTACAACTTCCCAAAGATTTTTATGCCTGTTGTTACCTTTTCACCAATGGAAACAACAGGAGTTTTCAACGAAAACCATCATAGATGAGCCTTCCATACAAACTGCTGCATCCTAAAGCAGCTTGAAATACTCCGGTTCTTCTCCCCCTCTACCCCTGCTGAAGTTGCTGCTTTGCTGTACTGCATGCCTGTGCCTCTCTTGGAAGCAGATTATTAGGATCTTACACTAATGCCAGGTCTTTTTATGTTTCCTTCAGAAACTCACTGCCCTAATTCACATTTAAGTCAGCATTAGTGTCAAGAGGTTTCTTTTTCTATTATGCACAGGTCTCTTAAGTCACTTTTCCCACTGGTTGTCAACGTCCTGAAGAGGGCTTCTTATGTGCTGTATTTATTCCTATGAATATAAGAATAAAGCAGAAATATTGAAAATAGAGAAATACTATGTAGGGCAGGCATATGACAGTTTTTTCAACTCCAAATCGGTAACACTGTTCTCTCCTGCTAATTATAACTTGCTTCAGCCATAAGTGTGGGTCTGAATTACCACAGTGTACCCTTTCCTGATGTCAAAGGTTTCGTTCTGTGGGCTTTCACTGACTTTGTTTCTCTCGTGCAAATCTGGTATTTGGTAGGATGTGTTGTGATTGATGGAGCTGTCTTTAATAATGCCAGCAACAGGCACTTTTGAAAAAGAAATTTCCTTTAGCCCTGCAAGCTACTAATTGCAAGTTGCCAGTTTTGGCTATTTTTGTATGTGTTGATAGGTGTGGCTCTCCAGAGTTTTGCCCGTTTTGTCCAACATTTAAATGTTGTGCGATCATGTTGATTTTAATTTTTGATCATAGACTGTCTGCTTGGCATCTGAAAACAATTGGCTATTTCCAGTCCTGAAACGGTGTTCTTGGGAATTGACTATTTTTCCTTCAAAGTACAAAAGCAATCTATGATTAGGAGTCAAAGCATCCTAGTTATTTCCCATGACTTCTTTCATTTCTTCTATGTGTCTGTCTTTCTGTCTCTGCCTGCCCGTCTCTTTCTCTCTAACAGCCCCTTTGAACCAGCTGATGCGCTGTCTTCGGAAATACCAATCCCGGACTCCCAGTCCCCTCCTTCATTCTGTCCCCAGTGAAATAGTGTTTGATTTTGAGCCTGGCCCAGTGTTCAGAGGTAGTTGGGCTCTTCTTTCTTGTTTTCACACAAACAAAATAAGTAAAACCACAGATGCTGTTTGTGCCTCACCCTCACACCGTGTGTATGTAAGTGTGTGAGTTTATCAAAACACCTCTGTTTTTTGCTTGGCCTGGCTGGAATGCTTTGAATGTGCTTCTCACACATACTCACTTTCACCTTCAGACGCTTGAAAATGATTATAAATGAAGTCTGACTTAAATCTTCAAAAGCAAGGAATTTCATAGTTGAGGTTTTTCTGTGGACCTTAAACTAATTTTTCTAAACAAAGGTCATTGGATGGCATTGCAGTGATTTTAAAGATAAAATTATGTCCTTGACTTAGAATTTCCTTGACTGTTCAGTTTAAGTCAGTTCAGTGCTATAACAGTCATCTCTGTTTAATGTTTTTTGTTTCTAAAAGTAATGCAGGAAATGAAGTGTGAATTACAAACATTTCCATTGATATCTTGTTAGGTCTTAAGCTTTTCGAGTAATGTGTTGTGTGAGCCTTCAACAAATACTTCATTTTGACAATGTGCTGTTGATACCACACCAGGGCTCTAGATGGTTTTAGTAGTTTTTATTCAGTTAGTAAATTTGACTGAAACAATATTCTGTCCTGTGCTATGTAAAATAAGACACTTAGATTTCCATGTCATTGACCATGGGGGTAAATTCAGGCCTTAAGCTGTCAATGGATCTGTTGTATAGCACAAATCCCAAAAAAACTCTGGGATTTCGTATGCTGGAGAAACCAACTATTGAGTAATAGCATGAAATGTTTATACTTGTGTCTCTGCATAATACAGGTAGAAATGGTTAATTCAGTGCATGTAGTGTGGTTTTCAAATGCTACCATCTTGGCTGTTTCAAAGACTTTTGTTTCAGAATGTATCAAAAGCAGTTCACCTTTTGAACAAGTCTTTGTAAGACAGGTGTTCCCAACAAGCAAGCTGGCTATAGAATGAACTATGTTACATATGGCTTCAGAGTCCAAGCTATTGACTTAAATCCAGCATTATCTGAAGTATTGTACTCTAATAACTTGGGAAACAGGCCATCTGGTATTATTATGAACAGATTAACTACAGTGTTCTGCCATGTACTGTAAGCATTTTTGGTGAAGGGTGAATATTGTGCTAGTGTTCCCATATTGCAGTATTAAAATTTAAATTGGAGATTTTAGTTACCTCAAAGAAAATGCATGCCAGGTCTTTGCTATTGCAGAGGAAATCTGTAGCCCAGTAAACTTTCAGAAAATTACTCATTGTTTGATTTCAGGTGAATCATATAATAAATAAATTACAGAGACATGAGCACAAGTCCATCTTTTAGATCACTGGCTTCCAGCTGCTTACAAATGTAGTTAGGATGCCTGATATGCATCATTATTGTTGCTTTAGTATGTGGGACAGAGTTTACAGATGCTTTGTCCCATTTTGGTATATTATTTTGTGCATCCTCTTCCAAGTGTATAGTTTTTAGCTTACTGAGTCTAGTGATGGATACATATTGTCTGATAAAATATCGTGCACTGAGTGACTGAACTTAAGCAACAGTTTAAAAGTCACAAGGTCTGCTTTTGAACTCTAGTTGCCGTTAGGATATGGCAACTCTTTGCTTAAGAGGAGAACTTCTAAGAGAATAGGAGGAGTAGCATTCCACCACTTCCCAGAGCACTGATGTGAGAGAAAGCAGTGGAATGTTAGAGGTCTTGTTCAAAGACATCATTGTTCAGCAAAGCAGCATGAATTTAATTAACTGTTGACCCTATTTTATGTCCTTTGCATTGGAAGGGTCAGCATAACCTTGTTAGGAATAATTGTATTGTATTTTAAAAAGCCGTGCCTAGGTGAAGTGCTCTATTTGAAAAGGGCCACTAGGGCTCTGAAACAGCTCTCTTAGTAACATTTTCCTGCATAGATTTGTTTACATAACCTACAGGCTACAGACATACTGTTCTTTTTGTGTTTCCTAGAATGTGCTTCAAATAGCTAACTTGTTCTTTTTTAATCCTTTCTATTATTTTTAAATAATAGTTCTCTGGTAACAGATAGCTTTAAAACAGCCAAATGATTTTCAGGTGGCACTTGGAGACTCAACCAGAAAGCATTTCAATTATTTGCATTTAGTCTATTTTGATTCCAAAGTACAGCAGTTTAGCTATTTGTTGGGTTCCTAAAAGCTTAGCTACAAGAAATATCAGCGGTAGATGCTGCTAACTAAAATGCTGTTCTTCTCAAAGAAACATGGAATTAAAAAAAAAAGTTTTAAAGTATTTTTCCTTACTTAAAATGATGTTGCCCTTTTGTTAAATCATGAACAAGAGACTGGGAACTATCTTTGCAGGGATGTTTGCTATAGACTTGTCTCTTCCTGAAATCTGAGACTTGAGCTCTAATCTAATATCAGGACAATATTCCCGCGTATGTTTATTTTCTCTTAACATTCACATTGATGTTTAGAGATACTGCATCTTAAACACAATTCTTGCACCTAATATCAATACATTTTTATAAGCTGGATTCTTGCAGATAAAACTATCCTATTTCTTAAAATTAGGCTCAGCTGCAGGCTTGTCTGCAACACCTCCCGCTTCTTTGCCTGGGTCACTAACCAATGTGAAAGCGTTACAGAAATCACCAGGACCCCAACGGGAAAGGAAATCATCCTCATCCTCAGAAGATAGAAACAGAATGGTAAGGGACAGATCAGCTGATTTCTTTTGTAGAAATATTACACAACCGTATTCCTCTCACTTTTCTTTCATCCAAGTTTTCTAAATTATTTTGAAGATGAATATGGCAATGATCAAGGATTTGAAGATGATAAATAATAGAGTGGGATAAACACGTTAAAACCACTTTAAACCAGTAATTAATTGTGGGACTGATATATAAATAATTTGTGTAATTAACTAAACTTGGTTTTACTGGTGTGCCTCATATTGTAATGCCATTTTGCCTTCATATAACAGCTTAACTTTGCCCACTATGATTCATAAACTTTGAAAGTAACAAATGTATGTAACAAATTTTTATGTAACAATACATAAAAACATAAAAACATCCACTTTTTTTAAATTCACAGTTTAGTATTATGATTTAGAATATAAAATCAAATACTACTTTCTTTTTGGTAATCATTTCTTAATATTTTCTGGTTTTAACACTGCCAGAAAGCTGTTGCAAATGTTTCATGCCAGGTAGTAATTTGGCATCCTGTATCCTGAGGTTTTGTGTAGGGCTAACTTTAAAAGTCAAAGGGCTACATCTGAAAAATAACATATTTTTAGGACATTAATGATGGGGAATGCTGGTGAGAAATTTTTAACTGGAGCTGTTTTTAGAGACATTAATGTACTTGTTTTCTTCCTTGGTTTTGCACATATATAAAGAAAACTCTTGGTCGACGGGATTCAAGTGATGATTGGGAGATACCAGATGGACAGATCACAGTTGGACAAAGGATAGGATCTGGATCATTTGGAACAGTCTACAAAGGAAAGTGGCATGGTATGTGGCCATCATGACAAACAACTGTTCTTGAGGAGGTCGCAGTGCCCACCAGAGCACACCCAGATGGACAGCAGCTTCCCAGAAACTCACCTGGGATTCTGGTGGGTGCCAGGCTGAATGGGAGCCAGCAGTGTGCCCATGCCATAAAGAGAGAGGATGGGCTCCTAGGCTGCAGTAGGCACTGCCAGCAGGTTAAGGGAGGCAGTCTTCCTCCTCAGCACTGGTGAGGCCTCACCTGGAATGCTGGGCCTAGTTCTGGGCTCCTCAGAACAAGAGAGATGTGGATATATTGTGGAGAGTGCAGTGAAGGGCAGTAAATATGATTTTTAAATTAATAAGTAGTGTACTAAATAACTAGCGTAAGAACTTTGTATTGCTTAGAAACTCGACTCTTACATGTTCTTCTGAATTGAGAAATTATTAGGATAAAGATGAAACATTAGAAAGGCAGAGGTATCTATCTTAATGAATGAGGATTCCAAATGTGTGTTTTTAATAGCTTTAGCCTGGCTATGGTATCTTAGAGTAAATTAAGAATAGTATTTCTACATTTTACTGAATAGTGACTTATTTTAAAACGGTAGTGATTTATTTTATGTAAACTAAAAAACAGTGTATCCCAAAATTTCTGATGCTCTGTATAGCATTTTCTCAAGAGAGGAATATGTATCAATGGCACTTACTAAAAATTGCTATTTTAAAGGTGATGTGGCAGTGAAAATGTTGAATGTTACGGCACCCACACCTCAACAGTTACAGGCTTTCAAAAATGAAGTAGGAGTGCTCAGGTAAGAATATTTTTAATGGCATGAAATAATGTGTGTAGATTTGTGCTTCATTAATCACTGAATTTTAGATCTCCATTAGAACACATTGTTCACTCTCCTACGTGATACTTCAGGCAGAAAAAATTACCATTTAAAAATATTTTTGTACCCACTGTATGTGTTTGTCTGTCACCAATGTTGTCAATACATATATGTCTATACACTCAGAACTAGTTTTTGCTAATGTACTACCCTCAGGGTACAGTCAAGCCTAAGTGTGAGCTGTAGGCCTTTCTTTGCTCTCATTCACATTTTGAATTTGAAGGAGAACATGACTAATGGTTGATTTTTCAGCTATAGTTCTGCCCATACAATCTGTTGTTTAATAGTTTCTGTTCAGTAACATAAGTTTCTCTGAGTTTTGGGGTTTTTTAAAATGTAATTCTCAAGTCACTTCTTGATTTCCTTTTCTCATATCTACTGCTTCTTCTCTCTCAGAGGAGGTATTTGGTTTGAGTTCAGCTCTTAAAAGAGGATCCGTCAGCATGATTGATAGAATATATATCGTAAAGAAACATTACATCAAAGTACAATCTTGAGCAGTGTTGAGCATAATTTTGTTTTAAGAAACAAAATAACAAGGTTTCTGTCCCTGGAAACCTGATGTGTTGAGCTGGGCACCTGTGCAGCAGAAACATTCCAAGATGGAATGGTCAGCCTTTTTCCCTAGGAAAATGTTAGTTCCCAAATTCTAAGTTCATAGTTGTGGAAGCAGAGGCTTTCTGATGTGTGCTGCTTTGGGTTTTCATTTCTTGACAGAATTTTGACATACCTTAATGAAATCAGGCATCTTAGTCTAGCTTTCTGCTGATAGTCCCATAGATGGAGCCCAGCCTGTTCGTTTCAACACATACATAGTCACTTGTTTTATCCTTAGACTCAGACAAGGCAAATTTACCTATAGTTGTGCCTTCTCCAGTATGATTCATCATTACTTAGCTTTGTGGTAGGATTTGCAAGAAACTGCTGATTTTTTGTTTCCTCAGCAGTTTTTGTTTCCTCAGCATCACTTGACAAATTCCTGAGCCTGAAAAAGGCATGGTCACATAGCATAGAACTGACCTAGTCCACATTGCTGCAAGGACAAAGGCTCACACTGGCTCCATGGCTGGGATCCCATGTTAATTTTTTAATATGAAAAAACATAAAAACGTAAAAGAGCTCTGACATTTTTCACTTACCCCAGAGTAGTTATTCCATGTCAGGATGACAAGAAAGGCTAACTTCAGGAATAATTCATTAAATTAATCTAGCAAGAGGCTATCATATTATTATAGTAAAACTTGAGATTGACACAACAGCTTCTGTTTGGAAATATATATGTAGACTGTGATAGATCTGCCTGAGTTTTCCTGATTTCCTGATCTGATTTCCTTCTGATTCTTTTTTTTTTGTAAACAGGAAAACACGACACGTGAATATCTTGCTTTTCATGGGTTATTCAACAAAACCCCAGTTGGCTATTGTTACACAATGGTGTGAAGGGTCCAGTTTGTATCACCATCTACACATCATTGAGACCAAGTTTGAAATGATCAAGCTAATTGATATTGCACGACAGACTGCTCAAGGCATGGAGTAAGTATTGAATTACTTGTCTGCAAATGAGCACTGGGAAAATGTTTACTTATCCCCTTCACACTCTGGCTGACATTGGCAAATAAGGCCAGCTCTCCGCTCACTTTGCTGAGCCCAGAGTCATGTTTCAATCATCAAAGCATTTGTTGAAAGTATCAGAGCTCTCTAAATAAAAGGTTTCAACATCTGAAGAGAGCATACGTGTTTTGTTCTAAGGATTGCAAATAATCCTTACACCCACAGAGGGCCATCGAACTAGAATTTACCAAACCAGCCAAATATTACGTTAAAATCAGAACACTGCTGTAAAACCAGAGAAATCGCACTTCAGCTGAAAAACCACTATGATGATTGCAGTTCATTGTGCCATTTTTCTACTCAGTTTTCTATTACATTTTCAGTGAAGAGGCATGGAGGTGTTTGCAGCAACCAGCCTTAGCCTTCTGTTAGCCTGTGCATCTCCCCAGGCTCCATCTGTAGGTAGGGGAGACGCAGAAGCTGTTTTGTGAACACGATTCGAAGATTCAAAGCAGAGACACAAACTGGGGCTTTTCCAGCAGTTTTATGCCAATCTCATTGACTAAACAAAGAGCCATGGGAGACTAATTCAGGCTGTATCTGCTGTGGGGCAAGTACTTTCCTCTGTGTTCCCTGCCATCTGTTTATCCCGGCTGTAATCAGAGGATCTTTTTTCCACTCCTCTACTAAAAAGCAGTCAGTGTACCCGAGTACACATTGAAACTGGGAAGCGCATTTAGCTCTTGCAATTTAGAAACACCTTATCTAAAGCTGTGACTAACTCAAAAAGTCTTGACAGTCCCCATTAAGGCTGTGAAGCAGAACTTTCAGCATGGAATTGCATGAAAAAAGTTACAGAAGTTCTTTTTACTGTGAATATTGAGTTAGAAATGAAAAGCAAAGAAGTTGGAGCATAATTGTTATTTATTAGTAGCATCAAATCTGAGCTGAAAATCTAAGCTTTACTTTGTTTTTTCTTGTGAATGTTGCAGAAACTGTCATGGGTAACTGAAGTTTTGCTGCCTGCATAAATGTGCAATTTCAATGTCGACAGAATTTATGTTTCAGTAGTACAGTGAATTTTGAGTTGTTGATTGGTAAAGTGTTATCTAACCCACCTAATCTGTGATATTCCTTTTCAGTTACTTGCATGCCAAGTCAATCATCCACAGAGACCTCAAGAGTAATAGTATCCTTTCCCAGAGATGTAATTTTGGAAAGTGAAAGCATTCCTGGTTTTGGGGTTTTTTTTGCTAGAAATTAGCTTACTGATGTGAAAAGTTGTTAGTGTGTGAATATTTGCCAAGTTGAAAATTTACTGAGAAGGGGTAATATCACTAATAACAAAATAGGAGATGCTTACTGTGTCTTCTGATTTGATTGCAATAACATAGGTGGTTTTAGTTGGTATCACAAAGATTTTTTGGCATCCTTTGGTTTTCTTCATGTAATGAAAGATTATGTGAGTTGATTCATGGAATATTTTCAGCTTTTCTCATACTTGGCACTTCATGAAAGCCACCTGCCATGGTCTGTTCAGCACTGGCTCAGTCATTTCTTACATAACCCTTACATACCATAATTCAACCTGCTGGCTGCTTAAAACCTATGTGATGTGGGAATCTTCTTCAATGATGGTGAATGGTTAAAACTGTCATGTTCATGTTGCAAATTTGTAGCTGTTTATTGTTCTTTTAGAACAAGGCCAGCACTGCTTGTCTGTTTTCCCTTAACATTCCCCCCTTAGATATTTTTCTTCATGAAGACCTCACAGTAAAAATAGGTGATTTTGGTCTAGCTACAGTGAAATCACGATGGAGTGGGTCTCAACAGTTTGAACAGTTGTCTGGTTCCATTCTATGGATGGTAAGCAAGGGGGAAGTAGTGAGCTTGTTTCAACAAATTTATTTACCTTTGGCCAAACTTCCTGCTCCTATCCCTCTGGCACACTGACATATAAAAGCTGGCTTAAGCTGGAAAAAACAAGCAGTAATACAAGGTACTAAATTAATGTTTTTCAATTCTTCTTTAAGCATGTGTTTTCCAGTAGTCAGCAGAAAAACTTTAGTGTCTCCATCTTTTATTTTGAGGTTTAAACTGAAATGAAAATGGAGGCTAAGGAAAATGACTGTCATTAATCTAGGGTTGAGGAGAAGGTGAGAAAAAACCTTGCAAAACCTCCTGGAAAAGAGTAGAGGAACTAGCTCAGCAAAAAGTAAGATGCTCCTAAATTTTAAGGATTCAAGAAAAGTTGCTTTATACTGCAATCTCCTATGCAGATCCACTTCCTTGTTTTCTTCCTGGAAAAACTTAAAGCTCTGTTAGCCGGTGTTATTTTCAGTGTCATTAGGATTCTAGTTTTTAAATAGCTTCTCAGCCTGGCCAAGGTCATTTTGCTTTGTCTTAGAGGAATAAAAGAGACCACCAAGGTGAAATGAAGCAATGAGTTACGAGATTCATGTCACCATCCACTCTTTTAGGACCCAGTAACATCTGAAGTCAAGAGTGGGCCTTACGTCTGTACCCTGGACATGTCTGTGTTTTGTTGCTGGTAGATGAGGTGCAACACCATGTAGAGAAATAAAAACTAATTCTTGCCTTTTCTGATACAGGCACCAGAAGTTATTAGGATGCAAGATAAAAACCCATATAGTTTTCAGTCAGATGTGTATGCATTTGGAATTGTTCTCTATGAATTAATGACTGGACAGTTGCCATACTCCAACATCAACAACAGGGACCAGGTAAGGGGAGGCACTGACTTTGGTCAAGTGTGGTCTGAAACAGAGATTGATTCAGCCTTGGGTGGTTTCTTATATTCTGTGTATTTGATGTTTCTGATTCTGATGCAGTGAGATAACATTTCTGCATGTTCTAGATTTGCCTCAGCCACATAGCAACAATTTACTTAGTTCTCTTGAGGTATTTTTTGTGTTCTTTTTATTTTAAATATAGATTCTCAGCTGAACTGGTTGCCAGGATACTTATTAGAGAGAGAGCAGATTACTTAATACTAATATAGTTTAGAATAATTCTGCAAAGGCAAAATGATCCACCATATATGTGTTCAATTATTCTTCTTGTTCCCCCCACCCCTCCACTTGCAGTGAATAATAAATAGTGCAGCTACAGGACTGACAAAACAGAAAAGCAGTCATCTCATCAAATGTTTTATATTCATTTCAACTTTGAGAGAGCAGGCACCATCTAACTGAATTGCAGGATATTAACCTTTCTCAAATTCTGCTTGTTGCACTATATAACTTTCCAGATTCTGGGGACTGTGTAAGAAGATTACTTAATTGTACACAAATATTCCTTAAGTCATAATGACTGCACACGCCATAGCGTATCTCCACAGGACAGGCAGGTTCGGGAAGGCATACCTGATTCATTATTTCTATCTAACCTGAAAATAGTATCTATGCATCAAGATATTTGGTGTAAACTATTCTGTGTCTGAACAGTGATGTATTTGTTGCTTCTGTGTCCTCATCCCTTGTTTTTTCAGTACTTGAGAATTGAAACCATAGCAACGTTCATCTGTGAATGCCATTTTATAAGGCTGCTTCCATATCTGCCAGTACACTTCATCCCAATTCATCAGATTTGGAGTGCCTCCTTTTTAGTTTTTGGTTTTTTTTCTTTTTTATAATTTTGGTTTAGCCTTTTTGAAGAAAGAAAATGTCTGGATTCCTGCCCAGATGGATCCAGCCTTCTAAAAAGAGTATTTGGCCTTGTTAAGCTTTTACCTTTTGAGATCTGAAAGCTGAACCCAGTGAAGTGGATGCTTACAATGAAGTGCTGAAACAAATTTCAAAATACAAGTGAAGCCAGCATATGTGGTCTCATGTCTTGAGTTTTGTCACTCCTTATCTATTATATGAAGAGTTGTAAATGTTTCTCACTCTCTGGTGCATCTGCATCAGCTACTGTGACACAACCAAGATCCTGAGTGAGCAAAGTATCATTCTTGTATTACCTCAGAGTGTTTCTTTCACTTTAAGAGATTTTTCTAGACTGTTCTTGTAGAGATCCTATCTTTTCTCTAGTCTAAAACAAAAGATTAGCCCCTATATTATTTGTAAACAAACTATTTGAAGCATAAATAGTAATGAATTTTGAGTAATTCCAACTTGTGCCATTATTTAGGTAATGGTAAGTCTGATTGCAGCAGAGGTAAGGGATGCAGTACACAAGTCTCTACTATAAAATCCTGCTCCGGCACATGGGGATTTCTAGAGAAACCATATGGGAGTTTTCTGTTCCTCCTTGATGCCACACACTGATGTGACTGAAGCAGAAAGTTAAAAAAGGACCAGGATTGTGTTAGTATAAGTAACATGTATAGCATGCTTGAGATGTGAGAGTTTTCTGTTGGTATTTTTTCCCAGTCAAGATATGAAACAGACTTCATTAGAGAGAAGGTGTGATACACCTGCTGGGTTGTCTGAGTACTCAGAAAAGGCAATGATCACTGCTGCAGCATGAATGAATCTTTGATTGCTTGCTGGTTTTGAAGGGCGTTTTAGTGTCAGTGCTACTGCAGTACTCAAACCACATTGCAACTGCCCTTGGCTTGACGTGATGATTTTTGATGGTTTTTTATATATACAAGAGATGATTGACCATATTTATGTTTTGTTTTCCTGCTTCCTATCAGTATACTTTGTTTTACTCTTAAGTTTTATCCTTAGAGGAAATATAAGCCTTCCATGTTGAAAGAATTACTGTAAAAATACCGAGCCTGTCTGTCTCCTTTTCTACAGAGAAGAGACATTTTCTCTTTTTCTTTTGAGAGTTTTTTGTTCTTTTTTTTATGAGAGTGGGGGAGGTGGTCAGATGTCAAGAAGCTTTTGTGTTGGAAAAGTATATGATGGAATCGGTTCTCAGAAGGTGAAGGATTTCAATATCTTTGTGTTTCTTAAAATAACTTTCAATGTGAAGTTGTTGTTGTTTTGTAATATAAACCAGAATATTTCTTTTGACAGAATATTTATTTTTAGACATTCTGTTCCTGCCACAGAGTTGCTTGTTCTTGCTTTTGTCACTTTTTGAACCGAAGAACCATTCCTTAGATGTTTATTGCTATAAATGGTAACCATTTACTAGTGTTCCAGTTTCACAGAAATCTCTCTGAGGAGGAGGAAAGATAAAACTTTTTATCTGTACTGAATAGGTTAGCAAGCATTACTCTAAGAAATTTGTCAATTCCAATACCTGATAATGTTTCCTGGGAGCAGAAGGCTTGCTGCTGCAACCAAAATAGTCTAACAAAATGTTCACCTTTTGTTACTGTTTATTTTATCAACTCAGCTTCTTCCTCTTTCATCTTTTTTCCCTTTAAATAAAGATAATCTTCATGGTGGGACGAGGATACCTGTCTCCAGACCTCAGCAAAGTACGGAGCAACTGTCCGAAAGCTATGAAGAGACTAATGGCAGAATGCTTAAAAAAGAAAAGAGATGAGAGACCCCTTTTTCCACAGGTGGGAAGTGTTCCTCTTTAGCTCTCAGCAGACTTTACAATTCAAAGTTATGAACTCACTGGCTAGTTCCAAATTTTTTTGGTTAGTACTATGGCAGGATTTCCTAAGTGACCTAGCTAGCTCTGTTTAATAAAAATACTCACTTTAATTTCAAAACACAGGTATTAAAATGACCTGTGTATTTGGAAAAGTATTTACATGTTGAAGAAAGTTTCAGCTGGGAGATAATAAAAGTAATAGTCACAGTTAGACACACAAATTAGTACTTGGTATATGTGCTCAGAAATGTTTGCACTGCCCTCCTTGCTCTCTCCCAAGCTTCATGAAGGGAAATGCATAGTTTATTCACAGAAGTTGATTTTTATCGTGCCTGCTGAGGAAGGTTTGGGATCATGTAGCTTGAGGGGGAGGAGGGCAAGAATGTCTTCTGTTTTGAATGTAACCAAATCGTTTTCAAAAGATAAGGAGCTCCCCCTGCTGACTTTTTGGTAAATGTTATTAAGCGAAATACTGGCAGAGGTGGGTTTGCAGCAATGGCAGGTACAGGTACTAGGGCATAGACAAGGAGCCCAGTAAAATGCAAATGTTTCCACTGTGCTTAGAGGGAATCAGTATGCCTTTAAAAAGGAGGAAATTCCCTAACTGTCCTTTTCAACTTCCTTAGGATATAAACATCAAGAGTGCAGTGCAGTAAGCTATATTTTAAAAATCCTTTTTTTAGTATATGTTTAAGTATTTTTCTGTAATTAATTGATATTGTGCCTTTGGTTTTAAGAGGGAGTTACAGCTTTGGAACAGCAGATTTGATCACATATTTTCTATGTTTTAGATTCTTGCCTCCATTGAGCTTCTGGCCCGGTCACTGCCAAAAATTCACCACAGTGCATCTGAGCCCTCATTGAACCGGGCTGGCTTCCAGACAGAGGATTTTAGTCTATATGCTTGTGCTTCTCCAAAAACACCCATCCAAGCAGGGGGATACGGTGGGTTTCCAGTGCACTGAAACAAAATATGAAAGCATGTGCCTGTGTGTCTGTGTGCTGGTGCATCCTGTGAGTGTAAGGTGTTTGTTCTCAGTTCCTACCATCTCCGAGTGTAAGGTTTACTGAGGGAACAAAGACTCATTTCCTAACACTGGGCATTGAATATTCCCAGCACAGAGTCTGTGTTGGTAACTAGTGCCCTGGGAACAGCTGGCACAAGAAGAACTGTAATGTCACATAAGAGACATGTGAAAAGTTACTTCAAAACAAGCAAAAATCCTCTTAAGGTCATCAAGGTGTCATTTTTGCCTAGTTTACTGGTTGGAATTAGTTTTATAATTACGAATTATAGATTGAAATTACTCAGGAGTGTATTTGATTTGAATCTATTCAAGCTGTGGTGGTCTGTAGTTTTTGGGGTTTTGTGGGTTTTTTTACTTCATTTGAGGTCATTATATTTGAGCAATAAGCTTTAGATTCTTCATTTATCAATGCTATTCATGTGGGAAATATTTGCAAAGATAAACTTAGCTTCAAGGCTGAAGTCAACACTTTATTGTGGTCTGCAGAAGTGAGCAGATACAACACAGAATCCAAAGAAGGCTCTGAATAACATGCGACTCTTATCTTGAAAGTAGAAGTTTAAATTAGTACTGTTTAGGGAACATCTCTTCCTGCAGAAGAGTGATGAATGGGTCAGGGTTTTTTTATGTTGTATTTTTCTCTAAATATTCTGACCTAATATAGTTTACTCTATCTCCAAATGTTCTGTTGCAATGCAACACAGAAGAAATTCTGTATCTGCTTTTGCCAAGCTGCAAAGCTATTACTGGTAATGGTGCCTGTGTCCTTCAATCAGTATGGATTTCAAACTTTATAAAAACATTTTAAATCTCAAGCATGACCAAAGGCTTTAAGAGGAAAAATGCTGCTAACACCCCTAGTAGGAAAAGAAGATTTGAAAAAGCAGTTTTATTCATGGAAATCAGTGTTATACCACAAAGTTTGTTAAGATGAAAGGTGTTAATTATTTTAATATTGTTAAGAATACACTGAACATGTTTTTCTTCAGTGACATTGATTTTTTTCACTTTCATGTAAAAGCTGGTTGTTTGACTAGGCAGAAGTGAATCATTTGGATTAGATATCTAATTGAGAAGGTTAGACACCGTACCAGAATCCTGCCAGCTCACTTTGGAGTCTGTTTTTCTCTGGAGTGTTGCTCTGGAACAAGTGCATCAGAGTAGTAGATCAGGTCATATCAGTCTTTAATGTCAGATATGAAACAAAGATCTATAGACAGTGTTCTTGCGTGTTTTGAGATGAGTTATGTGTTTTTACTCGGTTTAAACCTCTGAACTGTTAATTTTCACAGATTACTCTGCATTGGAAACAAGTTATTGCTGCTTTTATTAGGACTTCAAGGGCCAGGAGTGCTCCTAGTGGCTTCTGATTTACATACGAAGAAGTTTGCTGGTTGCTAGCAATATGTTTTTGAAATAGATCAGGAATTCCAAAATGTTTTGGTTTACTGCTGTCTGGCAACTGAACCTTTTAAAATGGGATGCAGGTTTAGAGAGTTTGAAGAGATATAAGCAGTTTTTATATTTTCTGGATGGATTATAATGGTCTTTTCAGCTTCTGCTGTTGGAATAGTTTGGGAGCTAACTTTTCTCCTTTTCTTAGGCAAGAAAATTTAGCAGTTGAAATCTCTCTATGGAAATAATTACGAAGAACAAAAATTGTTACTGTTTTAGGAAATCTGCTTCCCATCTGCCTGGTAGCTTCACCTCATTTTGGCAGGCTTATCTTAAAATGAAAACAGGACCTAAGTGTGTTTTTCTCTCATTCTTTATTTTATGTATCTGTTCTAGCATGATGAGGAATGTTTCCAAATCTGTGTGTTTCCAGTACAGAGCAAGAGGATGCTACTGGGTGTCCTGCAGAATATAGAAATGGGGCATCCCACACAGGAAGTTGCAGGGAGTGCGGAACCATCACGATTGCCCTGCCCAGGTTTATTCTTGTTTAGGTCTGCCAGATCAGTTCAAACCAGTTATTCCTTGGAGTAGTGTTATCCGTCTAGTTGTTAAGGTTGTTCATCTGTGCTATTGGAGCTACACTTATAGGGGGAAAGTGCTGCCATCCTTAGACACATTTGACCCCATTTCCTGCTGTACGGTCAGTGTATTCTTTCTGTGTCACCTGTTCTTACTGAACATTTTGGGTTCCATGGCCATAATGTGATTTTAGCTTCTCACGAAACATTTTATAAAGCCTAAAAGGAGGCTATTTTGTAGATCATTAACTTTTTCTGACAGAGAAGCATTTAGAGGTCTCATTTCTGTAAGTTCTAATTGCTGCTTCAATGAGATTTGGGAGTATCTATGGGATGAAGGTATCTAACTACACCTGTGGGTTTGGGTCAGAGTTCTCAAAGGTGCAACTCATCTATATTGTTTAGAAACAGATACCTTAGTTCAGAAAACATGCCTGTAGCATCCTAGGTTTTTCTGGAGGAGTAATTTATACCAGGTGAGACTACTTTTTATTTTACTTCCCTACATATTAGTACAGAAACAAAGTCTGTCTTGGTACCTTCAACATGTTCCAAGTTTTTACTTACCCAGTGGGATAGTATCCATACAAATGATCAGCACAAGATCCAACTTGTAGGTAGTAGGTAGAAAACTACCTACTACCTCCTTTTTTTCCTGTGTCAGTGAATGTAAACCAGACAAGGTGTTGGAATCTGGTGTTTCCCTATGATAAATAAGTCAGTCTCTATTTCAGTAGGTAAGACTGGCACAGGCCTGGAAGGAGAACCATTTTCTCCTTATGATTCTTCTGAGAAACATGACATCTACTCCAGGATAAGTAGTATGATCAAGATAATGTGTGTATACCTTAGTAACCTCATGAATTCAGATAGCTTACAAATCTGTGAGAGTACAGAATGGTAGCTGCATCTTAAATCCTTCCAAGAATTGGGGACAGTAGGTTCACTCAGAACATGTCTTTGTAATACATTGTTTGGAGGCAGCATGAAAGATCTTGATCATCTTTTTTAGTACAGACTTCTTGAAAGTGTGCATTTAAAATAGTTTCCACTTCCTCTGCGTGAGATGAGCACGTAAAGACTGTAGTAGCTGACTTGAAAGGGGTTTTTAAGAAGTGTATTTTTTCAGGTGCTGTCCATCCTTTGCAAAGAAGTTGCATTGCTACCAGTCAAAGCAAATATCTGCAGTATTTCTTGATAAAAAGCACCTCAGACGTCTGTCTCACAATGAATATAAATATCTGGGGTTTTTTCTTTTAGCAAGTTGCTAAGCGTGTGGTTTCATAGCTTGATGTGGATAGGTATAGCCATGTACATACCTCACCTAGGGAAAGCTGTTACTGGTAACTGCATTTTATACATGTTCAACCAACATAATCCACTTAAATAGGACCATATTACCTATTTTGGTCTCCTTTTGATTTGAGATCAGATTAATGGTTGAATTTTGAAAGGGGAGATTTAGCACTAGCTTGTCAAAGAAAATACATTTGCTAAGGTTTTGTTTTTGTGGCAGGAAAGTCTGAAAATTACCTTTTTAAAGCTACCATTCTATCTCAAATAATTCTTTATTTCTGGTCCTGGGTTGCTATTGCTCCTTCCCAATTAAATGTTTGGGCTTTTTTTACTGAAATCCCTATATGACTTTTAAAATCTGAATTATTACCAGAAACAGGCAGAAGAACAAGATGAGTAATGAGGGAGAAATCTTTTTTATAAATTATCTTTTATCACCAGTTTAGAGAGGCAGACTGAAAAATAAATTAAATAGAGCATGTCTTAAAAGTGTAGCTGAGCATAAATGTCACTTAAGAATTGGCCTCAAAGGCAATACTTGGTGACTTTTTTGTCCTTCTATTAAAAGAAAACGTATAAAACTTGAGGTGTTTCTAGAAGATATTGTGAAGAGAGTTGGGAAATCAGTGAAATGTAGCAAAAAAAAGCAAGAAAAAATTATTCACTGTTTAGAGCAACAGTTTCATCTGGTGGTAGAAATGGTAAAATAGGCAGTTAGATCTATCATGAAGCTTTTATTCTCTTGTTATAACTTGAGCCTGCCACTACAGTCAGTAAAGGCACATAGAGCTTGAGGCCTGTCACAACTCCCTGTGCCACCCTTACTTTGGACTTCAGGTGTACTCCCTTCTTGTTTCCTGTGACACACAGAGCCCTTTCCTTGCTTTCTTCAAGTTCCCTTAGAGCTGGGTCAGCTGTTCCTCACAGGCCTTTTAGATGCCTTTTCTTCCTGCTCCTAGTGCAAACAGCTGACAACTCTTCTTGGTTCTCCCCTTTGTGTAGAGCAAGACATTCTACAGAATTAACCCTATAAACCTAGAATTTTGTTTTCAGGGCTGTTTTTATTTTGTTTCCAGTATTCAGAATAAGAATCTTGAGAAAAAACAAAGCCAACAATAAAGTCACTCTTGAAAAGATAGAAGGACACCAGATAGAGAGCAGTTGTTTGAATATAATGGTGGTCAAAACACTTTTGAACAGAACAGAGGCTCTCTTGTGCCTGCTTATCACTCCTTCAGTATTAGGAAAGCTCTGAGAAGTGTTGTCAAGAAAGTGGCATAAACAAACCTAAAATGCATATGAAACCCAGCATGGAGAAGTTATATGTATGTTTCTTTTGTCTTTCTCATGAGTCCTTTTGATTATGCTTAGTTAGACACCCCTCAGTAAAAATCCTGTAGAATACAATTTCTTTGTGGGTGGCAGAGAATTTTTTTTTGCTGAAGTATAGGATTAAGATGATTAATATCTTAGACTCAACTTCTATTCAGTCTTCTGTCAAATTCCTGAAAGACTTTGGGCAGCAATTTTACTCTGTGCCATAGTTGCATCCCCCAGAAGTGGGGCTACGAGTCTGTCTCACGGCATGATGACACTAAATAAATTATGTAGGATTTCAGAACATCATCACATGTGTAAATACTGCATTTAATTATTCCTTACTCAGTAATCTGAAGGAAGCATGGAGTGGCTTTATTTGTTATGCTCTCTGTTAGTGAGGCCTAATTTCTGGCCTGGGATTGAGCAGACAATCATTTCTGTCAGCAGGTTGCTGTGTTAGTCTCTAAACCAAATCCTAGCACTCTGTAACACTGGTTTTCTATTCAGGCACTTTACTGTATGTAGTCTTTAAAGGGTAATGGATGTTTTATACAGTTCTTTGTTATTAAAATAATTTTACAACAGAGTGGAGCTGATTTGCAGTTGGATGCATTTATTGAAACTGGTGCTACTGCTTCTCAGTAGGACATATGTGCAGTGAGGAATTTAAAGTAAAATTAAGCTGACACATTTAATTTTCAAACGCGTGATGAATTAGATTTTTCTTGAACTTTCACCTTCTTGGGAAGAATGGGTACGGCTTGCTTCTAAGAAATCCTTTGTTGGTTAAATATGCTGGGTCTGTATTCAATGTTCTCTCACTGTGTATTCTCTTGTGCTTTAATTTTAACAATGTGCATTTTTTAACATCTTTTATATTCAGCCTGATGTTCAACTAGTCTAGTAACTGAAATCATCTTTTTAAACCAAGCTCTTGTCCTCCCTCTACAGGAGAATTTGCAGCGTTCAAGTAGCCACAGCTCCATGGCAGCACCCACTCTGTTATTTAAATCTTGTGTTCCTACAGTTTCTTAACATCAAAACTCCATTCTGCTCTGCAAAACCTAAAGTAATTTAGAAAATATATCCATAAGCTTAAAAGTGGAGCAGAATGGAACCACCAGTCCAACACAATGGGAAAAAGTACCTTTTTGGGAACCAGAGTCCTCTGCTGCCAGTGTTTCTCCTCCAACACAAACCACCACGTGCATTCGGAGACCTGCAGTGGCTGCCTGTGCCGTTGGCATCATTCCCAGGAGAGAGGAGAGGGCGCTCGTGGTGTGACTGTGGTGCTCTGGCGTGAGGGGATGGAGCTGCCGCTGTTGCAACTTAGGAGACTTGCTTTGGATGGTCTGCCAGCCGCCTTTCTCCCTCTAACAGCGCAACCATCAGAGGCTGAACATCTGATGAGTGCTAACTTCAAAGAATCATTTTCCATTCTGATCCTTTTTTTTTCCTGGTGTACTTACTGATTTATGGACAATGCAGTATCCCCTTTTCACTGTATTACAGTGTCAAACACCTCAATCTGTCTATATTACTGGGGTTTATTCCTTTAAAATTAAAAGTGTGTGGGGCAGTGGGAGCTGGAGATGTTATTCTGAAGGCAGAGAGGTTCATCTAAAGGAAAAGGGGATGCTGCCATACCTTTTTTCAGATTTACTTTACCACTTCTTGAAAAGGACAAACAACAATGACCATCCTTAACCTTTTTCCTTTTCCAGTATTTTCTTGGTGTGTGCATATACAACATCTTTTTGAAGGATTAGGTCGATCCTTCCTTTGTTGGTCCAGCAACAAACTGAAGTTTAAAAAAATGTAGCGAGATTGTCCTCTCTTTTATTTTTTTTGTATCATATGATACAATGTATTTATCAAAGATGCTGCTGCAGCATCTAAAGTCTGTAGAAATCCTGATACAGACTGTGAATGGTGTATGTACCTACTTTAAAAGTTTTATTTTAAACGAGGGTGCAGGTTAATGCCAGGTACCTTACCAATATGTAATGTTTTCATAAATGAGGAAAAAAGTTCTCAGGTTGAATTGAATACAAATACAATCCCCCTCTAGAATTAGACATTCCAAAAATTATGTTTTGGTACTTTCAATAACTTTTTTTAAAGGATTTTTATCCTGTTAACTGAACGTCCTCTGATAAGTGTGTGTGTGTAAATGTGGAGCATCTTGTCCTAATGGCAAGTTGTTAGATTAAAACAAAACGGTACTTGCTGGATCCACGCTGACTACTCCTCCTCTCATTCCTTTCCTCCCTGTCATCTCTTCCCTTCTGTTTGTCTTTCCCTTCTGTACACTTTGCAAACTAGGATGAAGGTGGCGGTATCTCCATTAGAGTGCTTTGTTTTTCTGTCCTCCAGTCCTGGTTTTCAAATGGTTAGTAGCTTTTTGACAGGTTACCCAGTCGGGGAAAACAACAATTCATAAAGTTCTGCACATCATTTGCCTCTAGTAGATTATCTCGTGATGTGATCTGCTTGCAGAGTTCTCTGCTATGTAGTATTACCTGTAAATTATTTGTACAGAGGCAAGGCAGACCACATTGGAAAGAAACTCAAGCTCAGACAGAAGGTTCCAGAATTTGTTTCATATCAGCCCTATACCACTCCTGGTGAGGCAGGAGAACTGATCCTCCTCTAGCAGGGAGGCTCTTGCTGGGAGGAGGTGGGGAGTGTTTAACAAAATCATGGTGACTAAATGAAGGAGTTAAATGTGTGAATGCCGTGTGCCATGCTAAATGTGGATGTACCGAGTGAGAGTGCTGTCCTTCCCTCCATAGGGAAAGTTGAACTGTTCCTGTCTGCAGAAGGTTGCTCCCAGATGAAGGGAGAAAAGCACATCAGAAGTAGAAGGCGCTTTTAATACCCTGGGATTTTGCAGTGTTGCTGGTAGTTTTTGTCAGTTAATAGTTACTGGGGCTGTAGGGACTGGACTGATCTGAAGTGGGAATTAAAACTGAAATACTATGTATTCATATTAATTCCACAAACCTTAGCAAGATAGCAATAGTGAATGACTTAATAGTCACTACAAGAATGAAGTGATTCATGTTGGTACATGAACAGAATTGATTTTGTGTACAGGACACATTTTAAAAACGAAGGAAAAAAAAAGCACAAATTTTTTCTTGTCTGCTGTGGGTCTTCAGATGCTGTAAGGTTTTTTCCTTAGTGAGGTTGGCAGGAATTTAAAAAGTAGCAATAGCCACTTTCCAATGTGGAGAAACTGATGCAGAGCAGTGGTGTGCAGATGGTGCAGTCGGAGTGCCCCTGGTGATCATCTGAGGCCAGTACTTGAGAGGTGGAGGGAGCCTTCGACCACTGGTGGCAGGAGGCAGGTGAGAGCATTTACCAGATACAGGCTCTCAGAGGGGGAAGGAGTCTCTGCTTCTCCTTTCACCCCTTGCTTGGCTTCAGTCCTTTTATGGGCTGTGGCCCCATTTGTACATGTCAGGGATACTGAGGTAAAGGTTCTATCAAAAGAAGCTATTACCAGAGCAAGTATAGACAGGTGGTTCAACTCTCATTTGTTTCACAGAGCTTGTTAAAAGCTCCCATTTCCTTCCACAAAGTCATGCTGGCAGAAGATTCTCTGTTAAGAAATTCATTCTATCTTTGCTTGAAATGATCTTACTTTGGTGAAGATTCATTACCCATTAGTCTACAATATGCTTCTTGAGCCCATAGGGAAAGCACAAGGAAAATTACTATCCTTGTCCATGCAAAGCACTTTATAAGTAACACATGATCTCTGGGGTTTTTTTTAATTGGGATTTGTTTGTTTGTTTGTAGTTTTGTTTTTCTTTTTTTGTTCCTGGTTTTGTTTTTTTTGTTTTTTCCCTGAGGAATGTGCAAGTTGTTTGGCTGCTGTTTAGAGAAGTCCTTTCAGGATGCATCTCTACTGGTTTTCTTGTTTGTTTGTTTCCCTCCAGATAGTTGTAGTAGTGTGTTTGTCTGTAAAGAGTTCCCAGATGATGCTCATGCAAAACTTGGGAAGAAATGTGGTTTGTAAATAATTTGGATTATTTTTGGTTTTATCTTTTACTTCAGGAGTTTTTCTGGATGTCTTGCATGCCATCAGAACCAGTCTTGAAGATGCCCTGTAGATGTTTAGTGAATGGGGAAACAAGAATAGATGAGAAATGAGTGCTCTCTGTAGCAGTGGGATAAAGGAAGTAAACTGAAATGACCAATATATTCGTGCCTGTTACCCCAAATTCCTTAAGCTTCTTTGTGGTGTCCCACCCACAGGCACATGTCACAGTGTACAGATGTGAGTACATACTTCATGTGCACATATTGGGACAAACGCCTAGAGAGTCATACTACTTCCTTTAGTTCTATAGTATCTTGTATTCCATAATCATTTGCAGAAGTACCAGTATCCAGTCCCAGTTATTCATATCTTTTATCAACCAGGCCCAGACCTTCCTCTCTTCCTTTCCTTTTCCATACAGGTAACTGAGGCCTGTGACCTGTTACACCTTCCTGCTCAGTATGTGATTGTTTCCCCTGGAATATTTGCCTGAACTGCAACATTTTGGTGGAGCTCAAACCAAATGGCAGGAATTTAGAGGCCAGGTTACTTTGGAAGTAATTTCTGTGTCAGCCAAGTCCTACATAGCCCCAGATACAATTAGCCCAGTCCTTTCTTTTTTTGCTAAACTCATGCGGGTCATTCAATGAATCCACTTCTGCTTTTTATGCCTACGCAAAATTATATTTTCTTATACTTAAATGCTGTAGCAGCTGATGTTGATGCAGAATGTTTAAGAACAAATACTGCCATTTTACCATGGCATCTTAGCATCACTTGGATTAGGTGCACTTATGTGCTCATTAGAGGCAGAATTTGGCCTTTGTGACATAAAATGAGTGAAATTGTGATTGTTGATAAATATGTCTTTTCTTAAATGCCCAAACTGGGAAAAAGTACCCTGAAGATCACACATAAATCGTTTTTCTTCTGTGTTTGCCTGGTGGTGTAAATGCATCCAGCATTTTGCAGAAGGCTGAGGGACAATCCCCAGGCACGGCACAAGCAAGTACAGATCATAGCTTTGATATCTGGAGGGGCTAAATTTAGGGAAGAAGCATGTAGACATTTTGCACTTTCACAGCCTCTAGATTTTATTCCCTTCTTGACTGTGAGTGCAGTGTGTGTAGCACAAACTCTTCATAGTACTGTAGATGTGTCCTCTGCTGATAAAATGTATCACCAGTAGCACAGTGGGACAGACAATGCTTCTAGGTACAGTCAAGTTAAAAAGCAGCTGCATAAGTGGACTCCTAAGAGTCACTCTGAAGGTGCTGAGTGTTCCAGTTTTCTGTGATGCATTTTACGTAGAAGTTTATGAAACAAACTTTGTTTACTGCAGCCTTGTTACTGTGCATTTGCACTAGATGTTGGTTTTGGCATTTGAAATACCTTTCTCCACTGCTTCATTAGCAACTTCATACCCACCAACTTTCATACCAACTTCATACCCACCATATGAAGTTGAGCCGGGGCAAGCACTGGATTCTCCACCTGGGATGGGTAACCCTGGTTGTGTATATAGACACAACATATGAGAGGCTGGAGAACACCAAGGGACCTGGGGGTCCTGGTCCATGCCAAGTTGAACACAAGCCAGCAGTGCCCTGGCAGCCAGGAGCCAACCCTGTCCTGGGGGCATCAGGCACATCACAGCCAGCCAGGCAAGGGAGGGGATTGTCTGCTCTGCTCTGAGCTGGGGCAGCCTCACCTCCAGTGCTGGGGGCAGTTCTGGGTGCCACAATACAAAAAAGACATTAAACTATAGGAGAGAGTCCAAAGGAGGGCAATGAAGATGGTGAGGGGCCTTGAGGGGAAGCCATGTGAGGAGCAGCTGAGGGCACTTGGTGTGCTCAGCCTGGAGGAGACTGAGGGGAGACCCCAGTGCAGCTACAGCTTCCCTGTGAGGGGAAGAGCAGGGGCAGGCACTGATTTCTGCTCTGTGGTGACAGTGACAGGACCCGAGGGAATGGCCTGAAGTTGCACCAGGGGATGTTTAGGTTGGGTGTTGGGAAGAGGTTCTTCATCCAGGGGGTGGTCACACACTGGAACAGGCTCCCCAGAGCAGTGGTCACAGCGCCAAGGCTGACAGAGTTCAAGAAGCATTTGGACAATGCTCTTGGGCACATGAGGTGATTCTTGGGGTGTCCTGTGCTGAGCCAGGAGTTGAACTTTGATGACCCTTGTGGGTCCCTTCCAACTTAGCTTATTCTATGATGCTGTGATTCTTTCCTAATAAACTACCAGCAGAGCAGAGCCAGGTTGTTAAAATGAAAAAGTTTGCGTTTAAGTTTCAAGGATGCTATCACAGAAGCTACTAAGTCAGCACCATGACTGCAGTAACTATGAACCTGGGGAAAGAGGAAGCTTTAAAAGCTGAAGAATACAAGACTACACCAAGAGTGAATTCAGATGAAAACTGACTTCTCTCTTTTATTTAGAAAAGAGAGCTACCAAGACCCTCTGTTCAGTGGTTTACAGAGGGATCCCCCAAAACAATATTTGTAGTTTGCCAAATGATCATGTGCCTTTGCAACCTTAAAAAGTACAGCAGAATGTAAACCAGGTGCTTTTTGACTAGAGCAGTATCTTTGGTTTACATCTGCTGCAGTCATTGTGTATATAGCTATCCCTGTAGGTAGGTGGTTTGGAGTTAGTCAACTCCTGTAAAGGAGCAAGGAGGGCAGACAGCATTCCCCAAAATATCTAGCATTTTAAAGCTAATAGAAGGATATTGAATTTATTTACAGTAAACCTGCTGCTTGAAATCTGCTCTATCAACAGATAATGAGGTAAAAACAAGCCCTTCTCCCCTGCCAAAGACACAGAGATCTTGTTAAAGAAAGCTCCAAAGAGGCCCAAAGTTACACTCTCATAGCGTCTTGAAATGAGATGGTAGGTGAAGAATGAGAGCTAGATGAGGAGAAACTCATGGCTAGCACTCATGTAATCAAGGTTCACGTATATCAGACCATACAATTAGTTCCTTGTCCCAGAAAATGCAGTAAGTTTTGTTTCTGGAATGTCCCTCACTTCTTCTTTGGGCTTCTTGCAGTTCAGTGATTACATCCCATTATTGCACATTAACTGTGGGAGATGGTAGATGTCTTGTCAGCTGAGGGACAACCAGTAGGTGCAAATTTGATTTGTTTGAATTTCAGACTGGTTACATAGACTTCTGGCAGTACCTACATATCAGTGTCATATTTAATATATTTGTCCATGAAGGACAAAATAATGGGTTTGGATGTTAGTGCTTTTTCAGACCTTTTCCTTTTGTTCCTTGGGGCAGGACTTTTGACATTATTGTTACTTATGAAGTTATATCTAAATGCACAATTCAGATGAAATATCAGACCAATTTTAATTTGGGTTTGTTCCTTTTAGAAAACAAAGTGCAAAAATGTTTTTATTTATGTTCCAGGAACTATCTGTAATCTTTCTACCTACCACAAATTCTGCACTAAAAGTGCATGTGATAGTTGTCTTTTTTTTTTTTGGGGGGGGGGGTTGGTTTTGGGTTTTTTGTTGCTTTTGTATTTTTTTAGGAATTTCTAAACTACCTAGTATTTGCTTCATAGCTTCTAGCAAGTGTTTTCAGCTTACCCAGTTCCACAAGAGCCAACAGTGGCCTGTCTAGTCATTTTGTCTAGTTTGTCATGTTTGCAGCAGCTGTACTTTAGAATAAGCCTTTTGTGACATTTACTTTTGAGCAAGTAAACCACAAAAATAACTATGTTTTCTTTTCTTGTTGTTTATTTGAATTTGGAAAATGGTCAGGTTTTGTTTTGATAAATGTCATTCTGTGTTGCATTTGTGTATTCACCCTTGTTGAAGAGAAAATCCATCTGTGTGTTTGGGAGTTCAGTGGAACATTAGGAGAAGAAATGAAGCCCATCATCTGGGCATGGATGTTGGGTCTAGGGAAAAATGGACCAAACTTGGCTGTTGAGTTATTTGGGGATGGTCGGGGGTTGTGAGGGCATAATTTAAATTAACTCTGTCTAAAATAAAGTGTAAGTGCAATAAATGTGCTTTTTTATTCAAAGCTGTGAACCTTTAGGAAAAAAAACACAAAAAGTCAACCAAAAAAAAAGGCACATCATCCTTTCATGAGCCTTGTGTTCTACCTGCCTCCCCTTCCTCCCCTTTTCCACATTTCTCAACTGACAGAAACATGACAGTGGCCAACTTGCATGTGTTGGCAACCCAAATTAGCATTGCTGTTCTGATCTCATTGTTGGGATTGGGGAAAGTCCTGCCCCCTACTTCTTTTCCACTCTTGAAATCGTGGGATCTAGTACTGCCCTGTGCCTCTAGAGCAGAGTCTGCCAACTGGGATGCATGAGCCAACTCATCTGCTCTGTGGTCATCCTGACTCCAAGTGCAAAGCTCCTCCTGGCCCTCCACTCTCCAGGTGTAACCCTCCTCCCCACCTCACTCCGGGTGTAGTGAAGGGTCTCCCCAGACTGGGCAGTGACATTATTCTTGAGCAATTGCAAAAGGAAACAGCCATCATCTGCCTAATCAGATCCCTTTTTCCCTGCCCCAACACACATGCAGGCTGGCCACTGTTGCCTTCTGTGATTCTGCCTTGTTTTGCAGGAGCTGGTGTAGGTGGGTGTAACCTGTTGTGCATTACTTGCACTGTCTTTCTTTCTTACTTGAGCACAGGCTGCTTTTCCTAGATTAGGAAAGGGGCACAGGTCTCCTGGGCTTCCTAGGAGAGCACGATGCATTGGGCAGTGATGGAGGGGGTAGCACTCACTGGTTGGACCCTCTGGGGGCGTAAGAGGACCAGCTTGTTTAAAGTTTATAGATACCGAGATCTGTGTCCTTTAAACTTTATTATTTTTATATATAGTCAAGACAATGGCATTACCTCATAATACAGAGGCTTGTTTATGAGAGGCAAAGTACGTAGTAAGGAAAGGGAAATTTATATACAGATTTCTTTTTTTGTTTGTTCCTTAGTGCAATGAAATGTATGTCCCACCACTTTAAACTCTGTGCAAACACATTCCTTTCAGCTGTATTTTTTTTTGGACCACCAGAGGTTTGCAAGGGGCTTATGACTGCAAAGTAGAAGGTCCAGTCTGGTTACTTAAAAAAAAAACAACAAACCATTGTGTTAGTAGATTTCCATAGCTGCTTTTTAAGATCTACAACAGAGTAATGGTTTTGAAACTTGTATTTATTTTTTAATTCATAACAAAATGTTTATTTTTGGTTTCCTGTTATGTAGGTCATGGCAACTCCCCTTCGTTCCTCCTCAAGTTTCCCCTGTAATTGCCAATACAACTTATTTTTCTTGTTTGTTCCTTCTCCCTTTACTTTTGTTGTCCCTTCATTTGTACTTTGGAGTTTTTCTCATGTAAATTTGTACAATGGGAAATATTGTCCAGTTTGGTTAGAGAGCATGGAGATTTAAAACATATTAAAATTTGATAGCTGAATTCAGATTGAAGAAAACTATTTCAGTGTAAAGTTATTTAAAGAACTCTGTATTATATGAAAGGCAAAAAGTTCTATGTACTTGATGTGAATATGAGAATACTGATATAATAAAGATTGACTGCATGGAAAAGTCTGAAGGAGATTGTTGATGGTGTCATGCATGACTCCTCTTCATAAAGTTGGAGAGGTACAACTCAGGTGGTTAAGGGGAGTGCAAAAGTTACTTTAGGGTATAACTCTGGAAGGGAAAGAGAAGGAAAAAAATAAAATAAAGGGACTCCTGCAGTGTAACCCCCCCCTTCCCTTCATCTTCCTTATGCTGGATCGCTGCCTCCTTGACTGCTGTGCTGAGCTCTAAGGTATTTTTACCTTTACTAAATTGAACTTTTATATACCCAAGAGGAATTCTCGTTCATCCTGGGAAAAGCCTGGCACCAACTGGTCTGGGTTCTCTTCTAGGTAAATTTTCCTGCTTCTGTGGCAGTTATCCCTCCCCTCTTCATTGGTTATTTGGCAGAGGCTTTATTGGTAAGACTGTTACCTGCCATGCACTCATGGACCTTATTTCTTGGGGCAAACACATTCTCTATCAAGCAAGCATTACAGAAACTTGTGTACTCAAGTACTGCAACTTTAAAGCTGTCATGGTCATTTTCCAAAATTTCTACTTAAAATAGAAAAAAATACAGTTCAGCTTAGACTTTTTTTATAGTTTTATTGACATAAGGACCCAGAAGCCAAAGATTTGGTTCCAGGGGCCTCTGTTTAGTTCCAGGAACCTGAAAGTAACAGAAGAAAAACCTGAGAACCTTTTTGCTCATCCTTTTCCCACTATGCAGAGCAGAACGACCTCCTCAATGCTGCCTTCAGCAGTCATTGAAGCTTTTGGTTTAGAGCTGTAATGTGTGACACAACAGCTTAAAAAAGACCCTGTAATTAAAGAACCGGAAACAAGCAAAAGCCTCGAATGCTTAAGGGGACATCTGGACAGATCTCTCTAGAAACAGCATGTGTTCGAAGTTAAATAACGCTGGGTCTACAGAACAGCATGAAGAAAATAATTTAGAACTAGTAGCAGGTAAGCTTCAACTCATAACAAAGCCGGTTGTTACAGTGCAGGCTAATACTGCCAAAACCTTAATGGTCTCAGGCACCCGAGACATGTGTGTGAAGGCAATGAGCAGTGCGAACGCTTGCTCCTGTACCACAGGGGCTGAGCCATTTCCCCCTGGGCAGTGCACAAACACTTGCTCAGAGCCAGGGCCCTGGGAGCGGTAGCAGCCGCCGGCAGAGCCAGGCACGGTGCCCGGGGCTGCACCAGAGCCGCAGGCCGAGGAGGGGCGACGGGAGCCGTACCGGTGTGCTGCTATTCCTCATCGTCCGGAGGGATGCCGAGCTCCTCATCCGTCCAGGCCGAAGCGTCGGGATACGGGAAGTGTCCCTGGGAGAGAGGCCTGTCAGAGCGCGGTCGGGGCCCGGCCAACGCCCCCCGACCCCGTCCACCGCGCCGGCCTCACCAGCACCATGTCCGAGTTGTGCCAGAAGTGCCAGAGGATCCAGAACCACATGAAGCCGCTGAGCAGCTCGCCTCGAATCACCTGCGCTCGCGTGAGCTCCGGGAACTGCCGGTAGCGCGGCGGGATGTGCACCCCGCCGCCCGCGCTGCAACACAGCACGGTTCTGCCTCACTCTGGGCCCCGCCGGCCCCGGTCCCGGCCC
>VWYI01034216.1:56564-79006 GCA_013399455.1 Anthoscopus minutus
CCCCCAACATCCGCCCCCTCACTCCCGCACTTGGGAGCGCCGGGGCGGCACCAAGGGCGGGCTCTCCCTGAGCTCTCCCAAAAGTTGGCGGCGCCCACGGGGGGCGCACAGCGGGGCGACCTCCCCAGCCAAGCCGCTCCTGTTTGGAGGGCCGGGGGGAGAAGACGGCTCCAGGTGCTGGTGTTTAAGGAAGGGGCGAAAGGAGCAGCACGTCCCTCTGGCCAAGCCTGGGCCGTCCAGCGAGAGCAGTCCGGTTGTGAAGCAACGGGGCACGGGCTGTGTCCACGCCTTCCGCCATGACGGGGCCGGGATGCGGGACTCGCCCTCGGGGCTGGGATGCGGGACTCGCCCTCAGGGCCGGGATGTCGTGAAGGAAGCAGCTGGTGCGGAGCCTCTTCCCGGAGCTGGAACGCAGGGGCGAGTCCTCGGCATAGAAATCACCAGTACAGAATTCCCACCTGAGCATCTGAGAGTTTTGTTCTTTCCCTTTATCCCTCTCCTACAGGTGTTACAGCAGTGCTCTCGCCTGCTTATTGCTCGCCCAGCAGTGTTCCCGGAGCTGCAGCCTGGTTTTAATCCCGGCATTCTGAGGGTGATGGAAAACCCGTCCTGCTGGTGGGTCGATCTGTTCACCGGTATGTGCCTGAGCAAGGGTTGGAAGAATTCTGCCAACTTCTTGTGGAGAGCCAGTTGCATCCAGTAGTGCATATGGTATGCCTTCTGGGACATTGAAGTGATCACAAAAGAAGGAAGCAAAAAATAATGGAGAAAGTAGCCGGACTATCAGGGGAGTCCTTTCAAGGAATCCAACACTCCCCTGTTCCTGACAAGGTATGATGCCAATGTAAGATTAATCCACACTTGTAGTTCTGCCTGAATCTTTATCAGATAACACTCCACAAAGAACTGGAGAAGAGCTTCTGTGACCCTCCTGGAGGTATTTTAAATAATAAATAATAACTTCTCCATCTGTTAACACCCCAAACACCTGACATCCTCAGGTAAAGCAGCAGTGGATATCCCTTGTAGTTAAGGAATTTTAATTTCCCTGCTCATCTGAGCCGTGTAGCATCCCTAATGCATTTTTAGCAGTGGTTTACAGGGAATAGCAGCAAACTTTTCAACCACTGTTTTTACTAAGCATGTGCAACATGTTGCAACCTTCCAATGTGCTCCAGATGGACTTTATGTTTTTCCATAAAAGCTGAATGCTTTGATACAAACTTCATCGTTTTATTGTCAGCTCTGCTCTCCAACTGCCTTGTATTTTGTCTTTTTGCCTTCTTGCAGTCTCTGGCATTTTGTTCCTTATGCTTGTTTCCCATCTTGCTCAGGCTGGATGTCTCCATTGCTGTCTTTAACCTGCAGAGGCAACTTTGTCACCCTAGACTGAACCTCCACCTTCTTCACTCTTCCTTGACTTCAGGTCCTTTCATTGACCTTTCAGCTTTGCTTACCAGGAGAGCTTGGAAGCTATGTAAGCAACAGCAGTGCACACATGGCCACTGGCTGCCCACCACTGCTACACACCTAGCAGCTGAATAGAAAGCAGGTGCAAGAGGAGGTTTATCATATATACTTCTTAGGTTTTTGTTTTTAATATTCCTTCTTTCCAAACTTTTGATTTCTCAAAATCAAAACCATTTGTGGCAAATTTACAGATAAGCAGCATAGTACCACAAGATATGGTGGAAGAATTATGAAGAGAAATAATAAACTGAAAGTAGATTTCAACTTTGTAGACAATATTCTTGTTTAAGGATTTAAGTGTTAAAAAATCTTGCTCATTTTCTGCTTCCATCTCCTCCTTCCCCCTTCCAGGCAAGCTCCACTTCCATCTCGCGTGTCCCATGCTGCCACACAGCTGATAAAGATTGCTGTAGCTCTCTGCTGCCAAGATGTCTAATAACGCAGTAAGCTCATAATCTGTAGGTGGGTCACTTGAAAAGCAGAGAACAAAGAGCTGGGGAACAAAGACAGTTATTGCAGGGAGTTCTGTTCAATGTTGATTTAGTTTGTTTGCACTGCAGTAAGTTGCAGAGTATCTGTTGCTGAGCTTTTCATTACTTCCTGTATTTTTGTTTTCCATAGTTGTCCTGTTTGTGCATGGAGCTCAGGTCCCTTTGGCATGCCCTTGATACCCTCTACCAAAACAAATTTCATCTGTTCGTCCCCAGAGGCTTCCTGTGTCTTGAGGGGAGCTCGTGTGTTGGCAAGGAGAGAAACTGATGGCTATTACTACCTGGGCCACATTGTCCAGGAGGTGAAGGTAACTATTTATTGGAAACATGGCTCTAAGAGCATGTACAGCTTTTTTTCTGTCCTTCTCATACCTCACCAGTCCCAAGCCCTTGTTGTGGGGTGGCCCTCCAGTGTTGCACTGCACTTCATAGGCACTATTGCCTCCCCACATCCCCTTTTCATCTGTTACCTGGTTGCTATCTGGCTATGTGCTGTGAGGAGCCCTGCAAGTAAGAATAGCCTGGAGATCAATCCATTTTTGCAGTTATAATGAGTTTTTATTCAGAGACAGACAAAATAGGTCCCTTATCCCTATTGTCTGCTTTTGTCAAGCAGAGTTGGTTAGCTAAGCAGCAGCTGATAATCCAAACTGTTTGTCTCCAGGGTCCACTTCCTCTTTACCAAACAGAGAGCTTTCCTCATTCTTTTCCATCTGTGTTTCTGGGAATTGTGATATTATTTTGGATGCCAGAAGGAAAATCCCCCCTGCAGGTTTTCTTTTAGAATCCAGTTCATTTTGCGTTTTGCAGGTTAGTTAAATAAATGTTGGTGCTAGTATAGGTGAGGATGTCTGTCAGCTTCACTGTGGGATAGAAGAGATTGGGGTAGAACAGATTGGGACAGCTATAGGGACGAGCGACATCAGCTGGAGTAGGAGCTTACAGTATTATTTGTGTAAGTGCACTCAAAGATCTACAGAGAAGGCTGAGATTCTGGAAATAGTACAGCGAAGCACTGGTAGAAGAGGAAAGCTGCATTCCCAGATCTTGTTCCACTTCCTGGGATTTCCACCACTTCCCTCTTAGCACTTAAGGTTGGCTGTTAATTGGACCTTGCAAACCACATGTTTTACTCTTTCAGGGCTCCAGGGAAGGCGTTTTAATTGAGTTTGACCAAAGCAGTGCTCTGAAGGGCAAGGTCCAGCTTGGCCGGCAGGAAACACCTCTCTATGACATTCTGCACTACGAAGACGCCCGGCAACAGCCTCTTGCTCTAGGGGACAGGGTCTTGGCACCATGGGAGGCTCCAGCCAAACGTTTTGGCCCTGGCACTGTGCTAAGGGTTATGGAGAACACAAAGGCACCTTTAGGTACTGGGTGTTTTGGTTTTCTTAGCAGACTGGACATGCCATGGGTGCTGGGCAATATGCAGGGAAGAGAACAGACTGCAGCACAGAGAGTTCACCTGCTGCTGCTTGGGTTATCTTTGTTGTGTTTTTATTGTTGGCACTAAGCCACTTTTTCAGTATCACAATTAATACAGCTAACAGGATTTGTCTTTGCTTTATCCTGTGGGTGAAAACTTCCTAAAAAGTTAGGGGTTGGGGGTTGCATCCTCTCAACACAAGGCAAAAAATGTTTGTGACCCTCCTGATTATCTGTTAGTCTACTTTCCAGCTATTTCAGGGTAAAATCCCACCTTTTGTGGCAAGTGAGATTTTTTTATAAAAATCAGAAGAAAGTCAAATTATAAACCTGTAAAGAATGGAATCATGGTTGTTACAGAATTGTCTGAAACACAATTCATTACTTTTACCTCCTGCTTTCTAGGAGATAAATGACACAGACTGACATGCTGCTAATACATTACTTGCCTTTTTTTCTTCCCCAATATGCACAGCACACAATGAAAGGAGGGTGCTTGTGAATTTCTGGAATGGGCAGACTAAGGAGGTATCTTCTGTCCAAACTCTGCGGATTCCCCTGCGCCTAAGCGAACGCATCATCCTGGAACTGCAGATGCCTTTAGCAGCCAGGCAGATGGTGGTAGATTCAAGCTTGGATTACCCATATATTGTGGCGCCGGGATATAGAGCCTCAGGGCACCACAGACAAGGTTACCTGGACCTGGATTGCTGCCCAGAGGCTCTGTATTCCACTCATCCCTGTGCAAAGTGCAGCTGGGGGTGTACCTCGCTTCCCCAGTGCTGCCTTGCAGCCTGGGACCCCACATGGTCTGCAGAGTGCAAAGTGCAGCAGGAAAATGCCTTCATCCCAGGGGCAAGCTTGACTGAAGAAAAGTTCAGCAGGAAAATAGAACAGGAACTGTCTGAATTGAGGATTGCACCTTCAGAAAGTGTTTCCAGAGAGGAAGAGAAAAAGGAAGAGAAGAGATTGGAGACAGAAAATGTTCCAAAAGATGTTAGATCTTGTTTGGAAGAGGACCATGAGGTTATAGAAACTGAGAAGGTAAAAAGTGCTTCACTCCAGCTCTTCTGTTAATATATGGTCTGCTATTTGTGTAAATATCTGCTTTGTTACTTCAAGTTTACTACCCTTGGTACCAAGCAGTTACTAGAGGTTTAAGGCGTGGTCCTTAGGCCTGCCTGCTAACAAATGGAGAGACTTTGTACAATCTTCCTTTGATGGGGTAAGAGCTATAATCTGTCATTGTCCCTGGCTGGAGCAGGCTTCTAGAACCTCTTCCATGGTTGCAGAATATGAGAAGTGTTCCACAGCTCAGTTCCTCTACACTCTGCTTCTGTGTGAAGGAGGTAAAGGCGAAAAAAGGAAAAAGTGTCAGAAGACTTGACACTGGATAAGGATTACAGTAGGGATTGCCCATACCAAGGCAATATCTTGCATGATTGTTTTAACATACTTCTGCACCCTGTCAGAGGTGTTCCCTCTCCCAGTCAAGGACCACAAGAGACTTACATAGTCCTCAGCTTGTGAGCAGGGCACTGCGTGAGGATAAATGAGGAAGAGGTTCATGTGCAGCTGCTGCCACACTTAATCTCCTTTGCTCTGCAAGGCTTAGAATCCAAGTTTTGGCACATGCCAGAAGCAGGCCTGTCTTTCAGCCAAAGCTCCTCTGGCCTGATCTCTTTTGCACCAGTTTGGACCCTTTCAGGCAAAAGTACATCATTTGGAGACATGGGGAAACTCAGAAAGTGATCAGAAATTACTTATGAGTAGTTTCTTTAGTAGAGAACTCCCCCAGAATTTGGGTTTTTTTTCATTCTCTCTTAAGCTTCAGTTACAACTTAAGATCTTATGCTGTAAATTCATTAAATAAACCTATTATTTTCCTTATCAGGTCTGGGTTATGATTGCATTTCTTGTTATTTTTAGAACCCTCAGAGGGAGATGGCTCGTGCTGTTGTTGATGCTGCTGTCAACACAGACGGCTGGATAATGGAGACAGATCACAAGGAAGAAGCAGAGAACAGACAGCAGGATGCTGAAACTGAAGCTAATTTTGAACATGAGCATGGTATTGGAACTGTAACTCTTTTACCCAAACATAAGGCTTAGCATATAATATCAGTGCAGGATGGCATCATGTATAAGATCTATCACCATAATTCTTGGTGCTTCACAAGAAAATACCATAATGCCGTCTTTATATATAGGTATTAATGGTGCTGTGGCTTGAGAAGTTACTCATCTTCTCTCAAGTGGAGAGAATTTTCAGATGGAAGTTGAGATTTTTTGGCTTTCACAGCTTGGCTACTGCAGTATCAGCTTTTGGGGTTTTTTAACCTATATCACAGAGCTCAGTATAAATTAAGATTTCCTTACTTTAAAAATCAATATGTAACATTTACTGTGACTGTGTGTAGCAACAAGATTCCACCAGGACTGCCTTGCAGAAAATCCTCTTATCTGTGCTGAAAATTACTGCTTTATAATGTCACTGAATAGAATTTTGTTCCCTGAACAGCCAAAAGTGGCTGGATCATGATTTTGCTCAATTTGTTGCTGTTCTCAGCTTTGTGACAATTGCAAGCATCTAAGAGAGAATTCTGAAAGCCTAAGGCTTTCTGTTACTGCTTTGTGACACTGCTGGAAGAAGGAGAATGAAAAGTCAAACAAGAGTACAGAATTCCTCCCAGCTGGTGTTCCAGCATCATTCCATACAACAGCTGCCACTCAGATCTGCCCTGTCCTTAGCAGAAAGGTGTGAGCAAACTCTGCTCATGTTCTCAGTTACCCAAAAGCTGTGTTAGCAGGGTTGTGCCCATGCTAATGTCTCCTGTCTCTCAGTAGGATGTAGAGCTCAGGCTTTGCCCTGTCAAACGATTTATCATTTTTGTTCATCTCAGAGCAGCTCATGCCTGTCTGTGAGATATCATGTAGACAGTCCTTTAGCCTGAGTAGCTGTAAGAAGGGTCAGGCAAAACTCAGTTTCCCAGGCAAAACTTTTGCCTAAATGCAATGGCTAGCTTGTTTCTGAAAAGCTGGAACCTCTTTTATGGAGACTAAAAACTGTCCCACTTCCTCAGAGGAAAATGTTATAAAATCCTTGCTTGAATATATTTCATATGAGCAGACCTTTTGGTCTTTTAATTTGCTTTCTTTTTATAAGCTTCCTATATTCTGATATGTCCTTGCCTTAATTTATTTGAAAGGCCTTTTTGAGTCCAGAGTAGCAGAAGCTCCAGGCCAGCATTCCCAGAGGAGTCTTTCCCTGGGAAGCAGTGCTTTGGTTCCCTTCAGGCACCAGATCTTCTTTGCCCAAGTGAATCAATCACTGGAGAAAGACAGCCTGACCATCAGATCAGCCCTTCGTGTGCAGAGACCACACAGTGCCACCAGCCTGCTGGCTGGGAGATCCACACATCTCCCAAATCTTCTAAAAGACAAAAGCATCACAGTGAGTATTTGGTTCAAACCAGGTTTAGTTCTTAGGATGGGGAGATTTGTTTATGTCATGTGAGAATGTTCTCTCCTTTGATCTTTCACAAAGGTTTTTGCTGCAACAAAAATGGTGCCTGTGTAGAATAATGGTTATGCATAATTAGAAACTTTAGGACTCCACTTGGGAGCCCACATTGTGCAGGACAGGGCACTTGTGGTATTTTGGCTCAGCACTTTTGACAGAATGTTTTTTGTGTTAGATCTAATCTCTTCTAAATAAGCTTCTCAGCCAGCTCTACTAGGTAGCAAAAATATCCTCTTTTACAGTACTGAAAGCAAAAAAGGGAAAGTTTAGGCAGTCATCTGAGGCCCACAGCAAAGAGTGCATGTTAGGGCAGCAGTGGAACTAGAAGTCTCCTGATCCTTGAGCCGATACTTTAGCTGCTGAAAAACATCATTTGTTCACCTCCCACTTATAAAACACCTTTGATTCTTTCTTTCATCTCTCCTTGTGTGTGTCATTAAACACAAACACCCACAAGGTACCTTTTTCTTTTTTTTAAGAATAGCAATACACTGGAGAACAAAGCTCTCTACAGCCCCTGGGAAGCCATACAGATCAATGTGTTAAGAGAAACCAGTCAAAATGCTATGTAAGACTGGCAGGAACATTATTTGAAAGTTGTGTAGTGTTTTCCAGCTTGTGGTATTCGAGTTTTCCCCAGGAAAGCACTGGAAGAATACATGCTGTTTGGAGAGGAACAGCTGATAGCAGGAGCATGCTAACGGTACCTGGGGATAGGAAGAAGGAGGATGCATTTGACAGAAGAAAATATTTTGGGGCAACTCTGTTCCAGCCCCAAAGAGCTCTAGCAATGTAAACTGGAATACATGTCTAGGGGTCTGGTGGTGTTTGCTTGCACTTCCCTCATAAAGGACACTGTAAGTAGTACAAAAATAAATATTTCACTATGGCTGTGAAAAGAGGCCTTGCAGGTGCTCCTTCATCTCTGTACGTGGCACAGTGCATTTAAAAACACAAATCAGTAACACTATAGCATTGAAATGAAGCTAATACTTAAGAAAACACAAAGACTGCTTGAGCATGGGTAGAAATCTCAGACAGCAAGAGGTGAAAAGTTGGAACCCCTGCAGAGAACTCCAGGAATATTCTGGGTTTGGCCAGAGGGGGGCAGGTATTTCTCTTGCTAATAAAATCTAGTAAGGAATATATAATATGTTTTGTGGTCAGAACCTGGATTTTTCATCCAATCCAGAAGTTGACCCAAAGACTGGGGAGTTTTAAGCATTGGCTCAGTGCCTGAACAGCACAGCCTACTGACCTATGGAGAAGTCTTAAGACTGGATTTTCAGGTACCTCTTTGTTGATTAAGCCTAATGTTTTCTACAGTTTTAGCATCATCCTCAGTGTTTTCATGTATGGGAAACAACACTACAGTATTTGTGAGCCTTTGTAGCTTCTAGGCCTCAGGAGTGACATTAAAATTGGGCTGTTCTGGTTTTGTGGGTTTACAGTTTGCATTAGAAAAATATACTGTTGGGACTAAGGATTGAGTTTGGTTTTTTTTCTCTTAGAAATCAATCCTTAGTGGTGCATCTCAGGAGAGGTGGAAAGAGCTGGACTTCAGCAGAGCCAAGGTTGAGCACAAAAGGTGGCAAGAGGAACAGAGGCAGCTGAAGAGGGAGCAGCAGCAAGAGGCAAATGGCACCCGACGCCAGCTGCACCGGGATAGCCAGAGGTGATACAGGGAACTGACTGCTTTTTGTGCTAAGTGTTGGAAGGTTGGTAACATCTGCTCCCTGCTGCTCTCCTCCAGTGCCTGCACATCCCATGTCGTGCTTTTTGCTGTACTCTGCAAAGGGGTCACAGTGCTCCCCTACTGGGAATAAAATTGGTGCTTGAGGGAGTGGGTACACAGCATTATCTCCAAGGGCAAATTCCCTTCCGTTCTGTTCTCAGACCAAAAGTGCTGACACCAGGCACCAGCCTGTTTGGGGCTTTTGCTACCTCTGTTCTGGACACAGGTATATTCCTCATAACCTGACTAAGAGTCCTGAAGTATTAACTGAACACGGATTGCCAAAATATCTGCTATGTGTCTTATGCACTGGCTTTCTTTTTTATTGCTGTTTCTTTATGAGAAATTTGAGAAATTTTGTTTTGGAAACAGGCAACGATTGCGTCAGAGAACATTGCAAGGGCTGGAGAAACAACTGGAGCACAAGGAGAGAGCTTTGCAGCACATGGCACTGCTCCAGGCTGCTGGGGCTGAGAGGAGAAGGAAAGAATCTTCCTTTCGAGAGGAAGAGGAGAGGAAGCCAAGGCAGAGGCTTCAGTTCTTAAGGACACAACATTTGCAGAGAGAGGAGTTGCAGACAGAAAGCAACAAAAGGAGCTGTGAACAAGAGAAAGAATGGCTGGTAAGGGTAATTCCAGAAGTTATTTTCTTCTGCCATGTTTCTACCAGTGTCAGTATCTGAAGTATTTGTATATTTTACCTTTTTTTACATCCAATATAACTAGATCATTAGAGATAAAAAAGGGTAACATTTTTTTGGCATGTGTATAAAGATGAAAGGTGGAAAGTAAAATTCCTTATCTCTGCCATTAAAAGAAATCTTTCTGCATGCAAGGAGTGAATTTCCATAGATTATATCCATTTCTGACTTCTACTAGTGAGAATCATAGTTCTGTAGGATGATTTGGATTGTACTCATGTAGTCCCAACCCTCCTGCCATGGGCAGGGATGCCTTCCACTAGGCCGGGCTGCTCAGAACCCCCTGTCTGACCTGCCTGGGATGGGGCAGCCACAGCTTCTCTGAGCAACCTGTGCCAGTGCCTCTCCACCCTCACAGGAAAGAATGTCTTCCTAATATCTAATCTAAACCTATTCTTCTTCAGTTTAAAGCCGTTCCCCCTTGTCCTCTCACTCCATGTCCTTGTAAAAAGTCCCTCTCCAGCTCTTGTAGCCCCTTTAGGCACTAGAAAGTGCTCTAGGGTGTCCCCAGAGCCTTCTCCAGGCTGAATAACCCCAGCTTTCTCATCCTGGCTCCATAGCAGAGGTGCTCCAGCTCTCTGAGCATCTTTGTGATCTTCCTCTGGACTCACTCCAGCAGGTCCATGTCCTTCTTATGCTGGGGGCAGCAGAGCTGGACAGAGATGAAAAGTGAAGATGAAATTTGGTGTGAAGGCTGACTGTATGGTTTTGAAAGCCTTTATGTAGGAGTTACTGAGAAGCAGAATGCTGTACCAGCAGGAAGTGCTGGAACAAGAATCCCAGAAGCAGGGCAAACAGCCCCAGGCTGCCAAAGTGAGAGTGTTCCAGAGGAGAGAGAATTCTCATCTGAAGATGGAAAAAGAAGGCAAAAAACTCTGTGCCCTCCAGCAGTACCTCAGGGAACAGAACCTTCTGCTGCTCCAGGCATCCATGCTCGCATAAGGAAGCTGCACAGTGGGAAAGCAGGGCCTGGAGCAGTTCACAGACCTGCTGTGTCTTGTCAGCTGTGAGTCAGTGTGCCAGAGCAAAGTTGTGACAGGTGTCATTAGGATTCCTGGAGATGTCTTTAATCTCCCTTCCACTTCCCTGGGATTCCACTGCAGCCAGAGTGCACTTCCACTGCTCTTTCCTTTACCTGCCTTTCTTCCTTCAGTCACTGGCCTCCCTCTCCCCTGAGACGGAGCAGCAGGGCAGAGCTGGAGGCACTTGTCTGCATTAGAAAGGAGAGGTTTTCTAGTACATTGCACTATGGTGGGTGGAGGTGCCAAAGGATAGGAGGAGGTTAAGCCTGTCACATCCTGAATGCTCCCTCTTCCTCACAGCATCTGAGGTACAAAATTCCCTGTGGCACGCTGATCAGCCCTGGGTAACCAGATATTTCAGACAGGTATTTAGGAAAGGAGAAGAGACATGGCCCAATTTATTTGCTGAAACAGTCAGAGCTATGTGGAAATATCTTTATCTTACACAGAATTATGATAAAATGAATGCAATATGTGTGATGCCTTGTTTCAAGTAATGCCTAGAACCAAACCAGATAAAAAATTTAAATTTGGCCTGACATTCTGTGTACACTTAGAAACATGATGCACATTGTGTGGCACATTATAAAAATGTATGCCTCTTACTAGAACACAGCACCAGTGATAATGGCAGTTTCTTAAAAAAAAAAGAAAAAAAGTAAAATTAAGAAAAATTTAAATGGGAGCTCCTTTGAAATCCTGCCAAATCTTCAGAATGGCTAGCAGTTTCCTAGCAGTAAGTGTCAGACTGCATTCCTCCAGGGATAATGGAGAGGTTATGCCTTCAGCTTTTCCCTAAAAAGACAAAAGTTAAGTCTCTCATCCAGATGTTTACAAACTCTGAGACCTTAACAGCTAAAATGGGTATTTTTAAACTTCAGGAGACATAATGTGCATGAACCATCTTCAGATTTTTGCCTAAAGAAAAAAAAAGAGGGAAAAGGATAGATTAACTTAAATAGAAGGTGAAAACTTTAACAAAAAAATTCAGAGTTAAGGTCTGAAAAAAATATAACTTGCTTCAGATAATGGAAACTACATGTGAGGCACAGTTTTACATTTTAAACATGAAATCTCATCATTTGGAACAGTTTCCACTTCACTGAGTCTCTGGAAAAGTTGGCTGAAAGTTGCTCAGCAAGAACATGGATGGTTGTGCCCCAGACCTGGCACACACCCAGCTGAGGGAACATGGGTGCTGGTGGCACATGGAGATTTTCTTCAGGGTGATGTTTGGGGGTTGCTTACTTCTTTTCTTGTTAGAGTTCTCTTTTACATAAAATCATGTGCTGGTTAGGCCAGAATGCTCTGCCTGCTTATGACTCTAACTAGACTTAAAGAAACAAGCCTAAAACTTACAAGGTGTTAAACTCCTGCTTTTATCCTTAGGCACTTGGAAATGGAATATGCAGTGATTAAAGGAATGTACATGAAATATACTGAGCTGGATCTAAACTTATTTTTCAGACTTCAATTATGTGCTATTAATTCTTACTTTATAAACACCATAAAACAGCAGATTGTCTGTTTATGCACTTTCTCTTCATTGCTTAACCACCTGAGAACAGACCACTACAGAGACCCTGCTCTACTGCTGTTTCACACAGGGTATGTCTGGTAATATATTCAGTACCACACTATTTCAAATCATTCATGCACTGTATTTCTCACTATTAAAATGCAGCCATAAAAACATTTTAATACTGCTGTTAAAATAACTGACTGTAAACTCCACATGTAATCCAGCTCTTCTGCTGGCTTTATTTGATTTTAAGCATTTGCAATGTGGTTTTGATCCATCAGGAAAATATCTGGACTTTGGTTTGAAACCTGCTGGAAAAAACCCTATGTATCTTCATATTAGTTAAGGTTTTGAGCAGAGTGAAACCAGGAGAGCACCAGGGAGGGTAGTAGAGAAAATCACACAGTAGAAGAAAAATAAACCTCTTAAGTTTCAGAAACAGAAAAATTAAGACTAGGACAAATATTCCCAGACGTTGTTTTTTATTATAGAATTAAGTTTTTCTGCCTAGGTACATATTATGCTGTTTATAATCCTAACTCCTATCATAATGTACTAGAGTATAGGAGTTTGAAAAAAAAATTGAAATAGTCTGTTTTTGTCATCAAAAATGACTAAGAACAGATTGCTACATGCAGGATGTTAGGACACTTCCATAATACAAGTAGAAGTTAAAATTACAAAAGACAAACAGTTTTACTGGCTTTTTTCAGCCTGAAAGTGTTGCTTAGGTGATGCTAGAACATCATTTCTCATACCACAGTGACAGGTAAGTCAGTAAATTAAATATTTAACCTGATATATTTTAAAACAGACTTGATAAATGAACATCTTTTTGAAGATGTTTTTAAAAACTACCAAAGCACTTTAGCTCTTAGAACTGTGCAATGACTGGGAAATGTCCAATTGTGCAAATTCTTCCTGCTTTCTGGAACAGATCTTCTGATCATCCCATCCCTTGGCTGAAGTGACTGAAGGGCAGCGTTAGTGGAGAGCAACCATGGCACATCACATCTCTTGGGTACACGTGACTTCTCACCTTCAGCATTGCTCTGTCAGCTCACAGGCAGCACAGGTAACCCACCACAGGGAGAGGGCAGCAGCCACTGGAGTCTATTTGGGGGCAGAAGCTGCAGTTTTGATGAGCAGTGGCTTAGCTGCCTCCAGGATGTCCAGTTCAGGGTCCAGTGAACGTCCCAATCCTTCCAGAACCATGATGGCAAAGATGATGGAAGCAAAATTGCTCTCAAGCTTCACCTAGAACCACAACAAACTGAATGGATTCATTGAACATTATTTTCTTCTGTATCCCTTCAACCAAGGTACCATCTCTGCCTAAGCTGAGAGGGGAAGGAAGGAGGCTGGGGAGAGCATTTGCACACCTGGAACTATAATGCAACTCCGCCAGCTGGACTGTGCAGCCCTGTGGCTGACAACCCTAATTCAAGCCACCCCTAGTTGAAGCTACCATAGGTCTTCTGATTTCCAAAATTGTTTGCAGCTGTGGAAACTTGTCCCCAAAATAATCAGTTATAAGGAGGTAACTATAGTCTAAGAGACTATAAAAAAGGCAGGAAAAACTATGTGTTACAAAAATACTCCATTTAGTAGACAATATCAACCATTAAATGGCAGAGTGTGTATAAGACACTGAGAAATGGCTTGCCTGCAACACCTGGATGCATTCCTGAACTTCCTCTCCTAGCAGATTGTTTCAGAAGTCAGTCCCACTCCTTGTTAGCCCCTCATATTCCCAGTAGTTCTCCCTCCCCAGATGAACTTCCAGCTATTAAAGGCAGACACGGACAGGACCTCACCTTATGGGTCATCAATAGTTTGAAGACACTTGAGAGGAGATTTCCCACCTGAAGCTGGAATACACAAGGAGAATTTAACAGCTGATCAAAAAACATTTTTGTTTCAGTTTTCAGTGCCAAGTTTCACTGAATTGCAGGAAAGTGAGATGGTGACAGGGTGCACTTGCCTTTCCCAAGGCAATGGTGTTCCCCCGGACCTTGGTCACAAGTTCTGCCATATCAGCCTTGAAGCGCTCGATGTCCTGGCACTGATTAGCACGAGCGTGGTGGAGGATCAGCTCTGCCACCCTCTCCCCCTGAGGAACAAGTTGAACAGCACAATCAGAACATGATCACTGGTGACCTGCAATCAGATGCTTGCAGTTCTTGCTTTTAGTAGCTGAAAAGTGCCCCTGGCAGCACAGGGTGTGCCTGGATACAGGGTTTAGCATGGATTCTTTGGCATACTTTGGCAGACCAAGACAAAATGTGTTCCTCTTGAGATGTGTTAGTGCACCTTTCACCCTGCAGCTGAGACAGCAACAGGCAAGGAGGAGCACAATGCTTGTTGTCAGAATGGAGACACCAGCACTGGGTTCTCTAGTCCATCGAACAGTGAGTTTCAAGGGGGGGAGGAGGATAATGTAGTTCCCCTCACATGGAGGAGCCTAATAGAGGTCAGACCCCTCCACACACACACACCTGGTTTCCTTCCTTTTCTCTATAGATGCTGACACAACAGCGAAATGGAGGGAGGCATATGGGCCTTCCAGCAGCGAGGCTGCAGTAGGGGAACGTGTGGCAGATGTTATCCTCTTCTCTAGCAAAACTGGACAGATTCTGCAACAGTGGCTCCCAGGCAGTCCTAACTGGCAGCAGAAACACTCTTAACCAAGAGAAGGCGCAGCCAATGCCTCCCATTTAGCCCCTTCTAGTTCCTGGGGCTCTGAAATTGCTCCACTCTGGCAGCCTTCTTGCTGCAGCTGAACAACTTCTCCCTGTGTTTGGGGATAAGATGCTAGCAAGGCTTCTTGCCCCTCTTAGCCTTTTAAGGGGCAATAGAAAACTCTCACTTTGGCCATCTGCAGCCATCTCCCTTGCCCAGCCTCAGCTTGCCAGCCCCATTCCTGAGAGGGGCCTCACCTGTCCTCGGACCACAGCTGTGAACACGGCGCGGAAGTTCTGCATGTCGGCGCTCTGCAGCTCCGCCACGATCCCTGCATCCAGCAGCACCAGGCGCAGCTGCCGCATGGGCGGCTGCACTTCCAGCACCAGGGAGTCACACAGGTCCACCAGGGCTGCCTGCTCCCGCTGCGCCGTGCCTTGAACCAGGATGTTCCCGGGGTGCAGATCGGCGTGGACAAAGTTGTCAACAAAGATCTGGAGGACAGGTGGGTGTGAGAGCAGCTCATTCCACGCAAACCTAGTCACACCAAAGCCCCCAGGCAAATGGCAGAGGGTTGTTTGTGTTCTGTTCTCTATCATTACCAATGATGGGGCACCACCACCCCTGGCAGCACCACAGCAGGTGGCTTCTTCTGGAGAGCAGCTCTGGTACTCAGGAAGTCAGCAGAGCTGTGTGAAGGAATCCAGTGTTTGCTAGAGGTCAGGTAGGACAGCCAGGAGTCCCAGCAGGGAATGGCATTGCCCTTTGGCAATTAGCCCTAAACTGGGCACACTGGTGGGCTTTAGCAAAGAATAAAAATAGGCCGTTTGCCATTCAGTGGCAAAGGTTATAGTGAATGGTTAAGTTTGTCTAGTGCAGGACACCAACCCACACTGCAAGTGTATTGAAAAGTAAGGAAAACAAGAGAAGAGGAAATAAATCTGCATAGCTCTTCTCTGACTCTGCTAGCAGTTAGCACCAGAAAGGACCTGGGACTGCAGGAGTTCCTGCCCCAAAGAGATTATCTTCGTATTTCATGGATTTCTTCTATGGATTTGTTCAACTGCCATGTAAATAATTAGAACTGTGTGAAAAACTATGATTTTGGTGTTGCCTGGAAAAAATTACTTCTAATTTTATGTCCTCCTTATTGAGAAACCCTATGCAATAGATCCATATTCATTCTCATGCACTCATGACTACATAACCTCTGTCATAAGCTGCTCATCTTTCTGCTTTCCAGAGGTAAGAGTCCAAATTATTTCACCATTCTGGTATGGAAGCCATTCCACATGATTAATCATCCTTTCTGCCTTCCTCTGCACCTCTTACAGTTCTACTACATGCCTTGAAATGGAGGGTCCTGGACAGCAAGGGACCAGAACTGCAGAGTACTCAAGAAAGAGGTATTTGTTTTACTTAGAGACATAGTATTGTTTCTTCACTCTTTAATTTCTTTCTACTCCTACAAATTGAAACCAATCTTAGCACAAAACTATTCTGGTTCCAGCATTGCTTTTCTGAGTGCTAAAAGCTATTTCAGAGTCTGTCATACTACCTGGAGCCAGAACTGGATGTTCACTATTGACCTAGCACAATGCTGCAGTTAGCAGGAGCATTTCATCTGACACGCACTTGCCCACACACTCAGTACTGTCAGGAGATTTTGCAACTCTTCCCTGCTGGTTCTCGTGGCTCCTCACAAAATACTTGTACCACCCACTCAACACTCCTTTCCAGATTATTTGGGATTATTCCAGCTACAGAAGAACTAGAAAGCCAGAAGCTGGATCTGGCCAGGTTTGTTGTCTTTACTCCAGATTTAGTTCTCCCTAACAAAAAGGCAGTTTTAGAGGAGTTGATAAATGAAGAAACCAGCTCAATATTTTCCCTCTGAGCCACATCCACAATCTCTGCAGAGCACATGACATTTGCTAATAAAGTTGCTCTTTAAGGTTCTTGGGAAATATGTGAATATTCATTGAGTGGATTAGTAGGTGTCCTAAGCAAAGGCTGACTGAGGTGCACAGGCCAGTCTGCCAGTGTGCAAGCAGATGGCCCCTCTGCAGTGGCACAGCCCTGTGTCAGAGCCTAAGTAGGGCTGTGTCCAGCCCAGGCTTTATCCAGATCAGGTACATGAAGGAAGCAAATTGATTCTCCTTTTAGCCACACCGTCTTGTTATCCAAACGGAATGACTTCTGCAGGAAAACAACCTTCACATGCAGCCCCAGCCAAGTGCCTACCATTTTTAGCAGCATGTCCATGCCCATCTTGGCCAGTCTCTGCCGCAGCTCTGTGCCAATCTCCATGTGCAGGTAGCGCGAAATGGGCTCACTCTCCTGAAACAGAGACAGAGCTGGAGTCAAACACCCCCTGCATCCCACCTTCAAACACAGCTTCATCTGTGTGCCGTGAGTGGGGGGAAGGTGATGATAATATCCTAGAAAAGACTTGCCTCTGGGCTATACCTAGTGCGATGGAGAATATGAGAGAACCAAGGGTTTGTTCCTTAGAAAGACAGACGGTATTCCAGGGACAGAAAAACCCTTGCCAATGTCACATGCAGGAAAACTAAGCCTGAGAGCAACTTTGGTCTGTGACTCAAACATTCACAAGGGGAGTCAAAGATAAGAAAGTGTCAAATTGCTGAGCTCCTTGCTTTGACCCACCATGGAAGAGAGGTTAATCGTGGTGTTGGTTTGCAAAGCACAGACAAGCACAGGGTGGCTGGACACACTGCCAGTCTGCTTGGTTTCAGTCCAAGTGTTCGCTTCTGTTGGGGGTTAGGTGTCTTTTTGTGTATTCTTTCTCAGCTAGTGGAATTTTTCCCCATTTAGATGAGAGAAGACCTGATAGTTGGTATTTCTTAGGTGCTTAAAAAGACAAAGAATCAGCTGGGCCCGGGGGAGGCAGCTGGAAGAGAGCAGGGTTTCTTAGGTCCTTCTGCGAGAGAGTGAGACAGACACTCTCAGTTTTCTGCTGTGGTGAAGAAGATTTTGCCATCATCCAGATGGAGCGGCTGCTTCTTCTCAGTTTGTGGCCCTCGCTCCCCTGTCCTGCCGGACGTGCTGCAGTCCCAGCTGCTACCGCGGAGCTGCGGAGCTGGAGATTCATCTCATCCACCAGCCTGGGATTCCTGCTCATCCCTGCCGTTCCAGCGAAGTGTTTTTTTTCAAAGCCCTGCAGGAGCTCTGTGACTGAGTGCCAGCTGAGGGGTTTGTGAGGCACTGCCTCTCCTCCACTTTTCCCGTCTCGGCTGAGATGGGGTCCCTGTTCTGTTCTGTTGTTAATACTGTAGTTATTGTTGTTGGTTTACCTTATTATACATATTAGTAAAGAACTGTTATTCCTATTCCCGTATCTCTGCCTGAGAGCCCCATGTTTTCAAAATATAATAATTCATAGGGAAAGGGAGAGGCTTACATTTTTGTTCTTTTTTCTTTTTTTCACTTCAAGGGAGGTTCCTGCCTTCCTTAACAGATACCTGTTTTCCAAACCGAGATAGCTTCTATGTGGAATTGTCTGCTACCTGTCTTCAGAGATGCACTGCTTGCAGACAAAAAGAGTGGAAGAGACACTAAGGAAGGACATCAATCTCCTTAAGCAAATAAGAAAAAAGCATCTTTCTGCCTCTGATCCCTCCTTCTCAAAAAGAAACACCTCCTTCACATGTTCTCCTTGGGACCTTCTCACTGCTACCATTGCACCCAGACCCTGCAATTCTTACCTCGAATGTTTCCACTAGAACATCTGCTGTTACCAAGGGCCAAAGGGGAGTTGGAAACTTCACAAAATCGACATCTAGGAAATTTTGTCGGAAGCGCTCCAGATTTCTGGCTTCGTAGCGTAAGTCAATCTCAAGGGAGAAACAGAAAAGCAGGTTGGGAATTAGATTCAACTAGGATTAGATCTTCAAGATCCTGTGTCGGTTGCAATACTCAATACCAACAAAAACTAGTCAGAAAGCCAAAATGGAAACAAACTAAGAGTGGTGCTTTTTACATGCTTATAGCCTCCCTGATGGAAGAGGTGCAGACTGGGTAATGGATGGTCCACAGCCAAACACCTTCAAAATATGGGTGCTTTACTAGAGGCATGGTGTCTCAAAATAAACCAGGACCACGTTAAATTCAAAAATATAACAAGATCCTAAAGTGAATTCTATCCTGAACCAAAACTTGCTGTCTAAATAGCAAGGCAGGAGAGAAGAACTGCAACCTCAGCCTCACTTGACAGAAGCAGCCATAGCAGGAAAAAATTAAATGTAATGCATACAAAATAACCCACTATGCCAAGTCCAGGTCCTGGTTCTTGAGTGATCCAGTGTCTTGATATAAGGGCATCTCCTACTGTCTACTAATGCCCAAGGAGGCAGGATAACCTTTCCTCACCTCCCTTGTCTGGCAATGGGGAATATCCCAGGAATATTTCCTGTTCATTCAAAGGGAAAATGCCACAATGAGCCGATTAGATGTTCTCCTAACCCTCTGTCTTCTGCACATCCACCCAAGCTCTGCCAAACTGGTACAAATGACCTCAAGCCACATCTGACCACACTCAACAGTTCCCAGCATGGATTTACTGTACACAGGTTTTGCAGTTGTAGAAAATAATTCAAAAGGTTTTCAAAAGCTTGTTACAGACTTCAGATTCTCCAATCTAGACACAAAAATGAAATGAGAAGATAATGGTTCATTTTATAGAAACATAAGCCTGATAAAGCCTGCAGTGATATCTCTGTGAGTTTGATAGTAGCAATGTTTCAGGACTGTGTCTTTAGAAGACATTAGTAAATCAGTATGTTTTCAGATCTGTTTGCAAAATTTTACTGACACTGTGAGTCTGATGATAACACAAAGTAGAATGTGTTATTCACTTCTGTGAAAACATTATTTATGCTTATATCTATCTATCTATCTACCTATCTATCTATCTATCTACCTATCTATCTATCTATCTACCTACCTATCCACCTATCTACCTATCTACCTATCTACCTATCTACCTATCTATCTATCTCAGTGCTAACAAGTATGACCAGTGAGTACAGACTGCAAACTTTCGTAAAACTAGCAAAAAAAAACCCACATGCCTGAGTACTTGCTTGGAGAAATTATTTTCTAAGGAGAAGCATCTCACCAGGGTTCACCTTTCACAATCCTGCAAAAAGGACGGTGACTATGGCTAGCTAACTGTTCAGGCTGTCCACTAGAAAACACAAAGTCTAAACATTATTTGCAACGTCTAAACAAAAATTTTAGATCCAATAAAGACTGATTTTTCATTGCTTTGCTACTTTGTGAACATATAAGCTTTCCTACAGTAATGTTATGTCATTTGATTAGACTAAAGACAGAAGTAAAGAACAAGCCAGCCTTCATCTAACCATTTAAAATGCAGTGGTGTGAACAGAGTTAGAGCCAGCCAGTGGCAACACAAAGGGCAGTTTTGTTTCGGTAGCTGGTGACCATGGCCTGGCACATACCTGCTGCATCATAAGCTTCTCAAACTCCTCCACAATCTCTGTTAAACTGAGCCACTTGAACCCAGGGAGAAGTCCAATGATGCGGCTGCCCATCTTCATAAGAAACAGATCCATCTGGACTTGGTGGACCAGCCCTGGGTGCAGTACCTGCACAAGAAAGCAGAAACATCAACTCCCCCAGACACTCAATTTCCATGAGCTCAAGTGATACATTCAAATATACAGAACCAAGCTTATTAGAATGGGAGGCAACCAGCTTCCTTGGCTAGTCCTCAGAAGAATTCACATTTTGCCATTGATTAGGCTGCAGAGAAACATTGTATCATTGTCAAATTCAGTGTATCTCTGCTGGAGACTACAGTGTCACCCAAATACATTTTTCCACCACTTTTAGTCTCCTTGTGTTGCTGATTACTATTTGAAGCTGCTCAAATATAAGGTTTCTTTAAATAAACTTTGCTGGAATGCACTTATATGTTCCAGATTTCTTCATGTGAGTAGAGAAAGAGGTTTGCTGTCTGGAAAGTGCAACCAACCTTAATACTAATTCTTTTAGTGTAAATCGGGCCCTTAGAGGCATTCCTAGTACCCACATGCCAAATCAAATCTTGAGCCCTCTGTCCGGGAAGAGCTGGGGCCACTGCAAGTGTGGCCCAGAAGATTGTGGCTGGCTGGAACAAAAGGACCAAGGAGAGACAGCGTCCCTTCTTGCTCTACCTGGCCCTAGCCAGCTACTCCACTGGAGTTAGAATCTGATGGACCTCATCCAGCACGCTCCATTTTCATTCATCTACCATTCAGGCACAGGACTTACTTTAATGGCTACAGGCATGAGATGTCTGGCTGATGACAGATTTGCGTTAAGGAGAGGCTTGGCCCTCTGCTCCCTAAGGGACATACTACTTTCCTTGGAGCAGTCTGCAGAACTCAGCTCCTCCCTGCTCCTCTCATCCCGCATTTCCTTGTTCTTCCTCCTTCTCAGCCACCCGAGGAGGCCTCTAAAGCCTGACACTTCCCACTCTTCAAAGGCGGACCTGAACTCCGAGCGTTGCTCCAGCTCCTTAGCCCGGGAGCCAGGAATAGCAGCGAGGTCGGCATAGGCTTTATACACCTGGGCAACGCAGCCCGAGCCGACCGGCTCCCGGCTCGGGAACTTGAGGACACCCATCCAGTCCTCACCGAAGGCCTTCCTCAATAGCTCGTCGGTGTGGCCCCATGGGTGGGGGCTCACCTCGACGTGCAGCTTGGAAAACTCATCACAAAAGGCCTCCGAGAAGAGGTCCCTGCGGGTGCTGGCCCACTGGCCCAGCTTGACACACGTGGGGCCGGCGGCCTCGGCCGCCCTGCGCAGCAGCCGCAGCCACGGCGCGCCCATGCCGGGCCACAGGCGGCTCAGCGGGTAGAGCAGCAGCAGCGGCCCGAAGCGCAGCAGGAGCCCGCAGGCGCGGACACCCAGCCGCAGCACCAGCCCCAAGCGCCGCAGCAACCCNGGATCCTGGCTGCGGCGGCGCGCCCGAGGAGCGGGAGCGGGAGCAGCCGCGCGGCGCCGCCTGCCACCATCGCGCGCGCTCCCGCCACCATCGCGCGCGCTCCCGCCACCACCGCGCGCGCACCCGCCACCCCTCCTGGGGCAGGGGGAGGGAGGGGGCGCGCCCAGCCAATCAGCGCTCCGGATCCCGGTGACGCCCCGCCCCTTAAAGGGCCAGCAGTGAAAGCCTGGCGGGCGCTCGTGCACGGGCACGCGGGAGGCACCCGAGTGCCGCGAGGGAGGCGCGTGCCCGAGCTGTCCCCTCGGGATCGGGCTGTACCGGACGGAGACAGGCGGGAAGGGGCCGCGCTTGGGCGGGGGCCTTCACACCTCCATCTGTTTTGGATCGTATAAACACTGAATATCCTGAGCTGGAAGGGATCCGTGGGATCATGGAGTTTAGCTCCCGGCCCCGCACAGGACACCCCAAGGGTCACTCAATGCGCCTGAGAGCGTTGTCCAAACGTTTCTTGAGCTCTGGCAGGCTTGGCGCTGTGACCATTCCCTGGGGAGCCTGTTCCAGTGTGTGACCACCCCCTGGTTGAAGAACCTTTCTCTAATATCCAGTCTCAGATCAGGGGACAGAAATCGCGTCGCAGGTTTGAGGCATTTCTGGCCAGGTGCTCTCTCGCGGTGACTCTGTGACCCGATCAGCCTCGGGATGCCGCGCCAGTGACAGGTACAGGACAGTGACAGCAAGTCAGGACTTTCTGCGTTTGCCCGGAAATCTTTCAGTCTGCAACCAGAACGGCGGCTTTTCACTCAGCCGCGGTTTGCCCGGCTGACCTGGCCACCGGCAGCCGCCGTCGCCCCTCGGGCACCCCCCGGGCGAGCAGCCCAGGACTCTCCATGCCCGGA
>VWYI01034216.1:79316-170660 GCA_013399455.1 Anthoscopus minutus
CGGGGAGCCCCCAGCCGCGGGTCCGCAGCCGCCAGCCCGGCGCCGGGCGCCGCCGCTGTCATGCCGGGACACGGCACCCCCGCTCCGCTGCGGCCGCCGAAGAAGGTAGGGAGACGCCGAGGGGACGCTAAGGCGGGAGAGCGGGCAGAGGTGCCGCTCCAAAAAAAAAAATCTCTTCATTCCATTCTCCCTTCGCCCCGCAACTAGCTTTTTTCTTCATCCCCGGCTGCAGAGAGGGAAAGCGGGGGCCGCCAGCCGAATCCCCCCCGCTCCCGGGCACCGCCGCTTTCCTGCCGGGACGGGGAGGCTGCTGCTCCCCACCGGGCGCGGGAAGGCCCGGCCCGCTGCCAGAGCGGGGCTCGGCCGAGGAGAGAGGGGCCAGGGGACGTGGGGAGCTGCTGAAAAGTCGACCCGAGCGGGTCGGGAGCGGTGGGGCGGAGGAGCAGCGGCAGCCCCGCCACCCAGCACGGGGCCCCTGAGTGAACTTAACGCTGCCTCGGTCTCCAGCACAAAACAGAGAAGGAAACGCTAAACACATTCTTTGGGGGAAGCCCGGGCCCTGCTGGAGTGAAGAGCCAGAGTTGTCGGTTCGGCGCAACCCTGAATTCCCCTGTGATATTAGCGCTGCATTTCTCCCTCTCTGCTCTGGGTAGCCTGCTTTCCTCTTACTTTTCCTTCGGCTGAAGGAACTCCTGCAGTTGTGGGCAGCCTGTGGTTTATCAGAGTGGCATTTCTGACTCTCGGTGGGAGTGTTCACCTGTCCTGGGGAGAAAACGCTTTCTTGCCTTCCCGCTCTTGTACCCAGGGATGATGGGCGCTAATGGGTTCGGGATGGAGTTGGTAGAGGGGAATGTTGTTTGGGAAGGGAACAAGAAAGAAGTTACAGCTGGCTGCTACCGTGGTCCCAAGGTGTCAAATGCAAACTGGGAGTTAAAACCATGCCAGCTCTATTTGGGACACTTCCCGAGGTTTTGGATTTTGAGTGTCCAGTAAGCATGTCTCTTGATGCTTGGTGCTGGAAAAGTGACGGTCATGGGGGAGTGAAGCTTCGTGACTGCTTGGATTTGCACTGGAGCCTCCTCACAGGAACAGGGACTAAGTGCTAAACATGGGCCCTTAATTCTGCTCTTTACAAGAGCACAGCTTGTTTCCAAGATAGGCCAGCAAGTTGTTCCTGACCCTGAGGTATTCCCAGCCACCTTTGCTCTTGCCATTTAAGTAGTCGTTTAAGTTTGTTGCTTTTGGAGAAGAGCATCTCCAGCCTGGAACTCAGCTGGGAGGACAAAGCTGGGATGACCAGAGGCATTTCCATGGGGCTTTTATTTGCTACTGTGAGGGGAGCTGCTGATGGTGGTGGTGGGTTAAACAGCTGTTTTCTGTGTTGTCTGCCACCTTACTGACTGCTGGTTCTTGGTGTGTGGTAGTGAGGTCCAATAATGTGTTCTGGCTCTGTTTTCTGAACCACCAGAAAGGGAGTTGTTATTGCATGCTGGCAGAGAAAAGGAATGCATTTCCTCTACCCTTGTGTTGTGATCTGAATTGTTGTCACTGGGGTGTTTGTGGGGTTTGGTGCATGTTGGGTTTGAGGGGTTTAGTTTGGGTGTTGTTTGGGTTTTTTAAGTAAACCAGGCAGTGTTTCAGCCTGTGAAGATGGGTAACTACTATGTTGGGCCAGGCTTGGAAGCAATTGAAAACACTAAGTATGGAAATGAGAGGAAAGCCACAGGATTTCCAAGGGTAATGAGGAGCCTTTTTGAGAAAGGAAGAGAAAGCACTGAAAACAAAGGGCATTGGAGTGGCAGGGGGTGTAAAAAGCAGAGTAAAGATTTATGGCTCTGCTGGGACCACTCTCTGCTTGCGTGTATGAGAAGGTTGTGGCGCAGAAGCCTGGCTTGGCCTTTGGCACATCTGTGTCCTAGCAGTCCACGCAGAAGGTGCTCCCTGTTCCTCAACTCAGATCCAAAGTGCAGTGTTCCCTGTAGACCACAAGTGCATGTGCAGTGTCCCAAAGTGCTGCTTTCAGTACTGCCCCCAGCTTGCTGCCTCGGGAAAGCTTTTAGGACATTTTGTCTGCAAAGACAACCTCTGTGTGTGCTTTCTGTTCTCCAGAAACAAGAAGAGCATTTAGATCCTTTGTCAGACACAAAAGGCTTGTCTTTCTCCCATGCCTGGTGTATTTACATGTTAGAAATGTTCATTTTCACAAGAAGATAATAAATAAAGATCGCATAAGCTGTGTTTTTCAGAGATGATCTTAATCCAGGCGTGGCTTTTCCAGTGAGTTATTCTTAATATCAGCCATAAAAACTAATTCATATGGACAGGACTTAAAAAACCTCTGTTTTGCTGGGCATTCTGGGAGCACAGAAGCAAGCTCAGTTCCTTCCCCAAGTTTAAGAAATTTGCCTATGAAATCATCACACAACAGTGCCGTTCTCTTAAAGATGGAGAGGTGCTGGGCATTTCTGAAGTGTCTTATAAGTGCCATGTCCTTTTGGATCCTCTGAATGCCTCATTCAAAGCAGCTGGTCTCCCTTCCTTTTGTAACACCTGACATTTATTTCCTGACTGGAACTGGGGAAGCTGCTCCTTCCTAAGTGGAGGCCAGACCAAGGGGAGAAAAGGCCATGTAGTGTACCATTAAGCCCATGAGAGTGGAGAAGAACCTCTCTTAAACTCTTCTTGAGGCTGGTTAATTGTAATGATCTTAGGCCTTCAGAACTGGGGCCTAAGCTCTTTTGGGAAGCATTTTTTAGCGGAAGGATTTAAGTACTAGTGGCTGATATGTCTGTTGGCAGGGTCCCAAAAGCTGGCTGGAAGAGGCCTCTACTATGAAAGAAATGCTGAAATAGGACTTTTAATGCACTTGCATAGCCTTACAGGCTGAGAAGACTCCGGAGGGAAGGAGGGAGTGGGATGGAGCTGGAAAGAAATTTCTTGTTTCATTCAATTCCGGACAGTAAATGAGAGATCCTGGCTTTGCTTAGATACAGCTCAAATAACATTGTATCTAAGGTATCTGTGGGCACCTTTTTGTAGCACAAACCAGGAAAATAGATAGTGTTTTTTCTTGACTGTAGCTCTGAAGTGCAACAGAAAGGGCAATAACAGATTGATCTTGCTTATGGGATTTTTTTCCTGGTCTTCACCTTGGAATGCTTTATCGGCTCCTGGAAACTGAAACAAAGCCTTAAATATGAGGATATGCATGGCTTTTGGGGGTGTCTTCAGCCCAGGTTTTAGTGAAGATGACTGTATGACTGGACTCTGGGTTTCATGAAGGCTGTGCTTTTGAAATGTAGCTTCTGCAGAGGCCTTGGGTGACCTTGAAGTGAGTGCCTGAGACAATCTAGAGTGCCTGGAATCTGATCTCTACATCTTGGGATTTCAACCAAGGCCTGTGTCCTTTGGTGGAAGCCTAGCACAGAGCTGTCTGAGGATCAGTTCAAGGTCTCTATATATAAAGGACTAAAAGGCATCATCACTGTCTTACATAAATAAATACTTAAGGTCCTTTAGGCTGGTCCTATTCAAGATTTCTCGCAGCCTTTACATGATTCAGTTGGGTCACAGTGCTCTGTGCCTGTGGGCATGGGACTGATGAGGTGAAAATCATAATTCTCCAGGCCTTTCTTGATCAAAGCAGTGGATACTTACCTGCCTCTCATGTGAGTTTTCACCAGTTCATGTCTTTCAGTAAGCTGGGAGCTCAGAGGGAACTCACGGCAGCAATACACCTTTGGGGCTGTGCCATCATGGTGGTCCAGTCCCTGTTGGGCTAAGACAGCTATGAGCAGCTGTGAACCCTATGATGTGGTTCCAGCCCATCATCCTTGCAGTTGCTCACAGAGGCTGTGCTCTTGGGATAATCCTGGCATGATGGCTGGGGTGATCCTATGCTGAAACACAGGAATACAACTCCCCTGAGTTTGTACTGCTCTGAGGTAAATACATTGCCTAAACTTTTTCTGGGCAAATGTGGGGTCCTCTGTGTGTGCAACAAAATCCCCAAAAGGAGGCTCATGGGAAATCTTCCTTTCAAGAAGTCTGAAACATTGTGACTCCTTTCTTTTATGCAGATAACATGTACTGAGGACATAATTTCTGTCTTTTTTGAAAATAGTACTGTCCCATGGTAAAGCTGAAGGAAGTCAAGCATAGTTGGAAGGGCAGAGGCTTGAGAGAGTAATGTTCTGCTGGAATGAATGCTGTGAGTGCTGGTGTAATCTTCATTCTTTGCTTCAGTGCTTTTTCCCCTCCCCAAGTTAGGGGAACAAGCTGCAGCTGGCACAGTGTTACTTTCAAGGATTTAGCAAAGCAGATGCAAGAGTTGTAGTGATTTAAGGTCAGTTTTTACTGACTAGTTAGGAGCTGATATGTCTCTTAAGGCCTTCTTAGGGCAAGATTGTCATCCCAGTGGTGTGGCACTGCCAGTCAGGTTTGCTTGGGTTCTTCTGGTTTTCTTGTTTTTAATGTCTGACTCAAACAAGAATTTGGCTTGACTGTTACCTGCATGTGCTATTACACATGACCTTTCCTGAAGGTGAGATGCATCTTTGTCTGCCTTCTAAAAAGCAATTCCTTGGCTGGGGTAAAGGCTTGGGCTGCTCACTGGGAGCAGGAGGGCCAGGAGGGGAGATGTTTGCACTGCAGCCAAGCTGTGTCCAGCCCAGGCAGGAGCTGCTGGTCCTGCACTGCAGGCAGAGCTCTGGCTCAGCCCTGTGCTCCTTGGCTGGGAACTGGTACTGTTCACATGATGAAAGGGAGCAGAAGATGGCTTTTCCTGAGCCCTGCTTTTGCCCATACATGTGCTGGCCCAGAGCCAGGATGGAAACTCTGTCCTCATGAGTGGAGAGGGGGAGATGGGAGGAGTGAGAGATGAAGAGGGGCCCAGAAGTGGAGGGAGTTAAAATAAAAACACCAACTCACAGAGAGAAAAGCCTGTAACATATGGCCCTGGCCATCCCCTGGGCTCTTCATGCAGTTGGCACCACGTGCAGTGCTGACAAGATCTCATCTAGAAGCATGAGTAAGGGGCCCTGGACCATTTTGGGATGTGTAACAGAAGATCAGAGTAAAAGGCAAAAGGAAGGAAGCTAGACAGGTAAGCCAGCTGTGATTCAGCCCTCTCTATAATGCCTGAAGTGGACTCTGGGACTTGCTGCTACTGCTGCTGTGCCATGTGAGCCATTGTAGGAGCACTGCTTTGTTTTCAAGTATGGCATCCTTTAACTGTGGCCAGTCTTGCCCCCTCTATAAAACAGCATTGCTAATGCTGGTGGAGGTTTGTTCCACTGCTCTCATTCCCTCTAGAATCTGTACAGCACAGAGCTATTGATCTGAATGGAGCCTAGTGTAAATACAGGTTCTGCCAGGAGGTGCTGGCAGCTGCTTTTTCCGATGTCCACTTCCTCATCAGGCATCATGGTAAGTAATCAGATTGGCTGAACAGTTCAGCATATGGGGTACTGACCTTGCTTGGAAAGGCTTTGCCTTGGTAGGATACTTGTGCAGGAGACTGTCTGGCAGAAAAGCTGGTCTTGGAGAAGCACTCAAAAAAGCTTTGCTCTGAGCTCATTTGAAAATCTGGCCCAGATACTTTAAATGCCAATAGCTGATGATGGTTAGGGGAAGCTTGAGTGGGGAAAGGTGCCACCTCACTTGGAAGTGGTTGAAAGAGTTCTGGAAGAGACCCTGCCAGACCCTGAGACTCCTGATCCTACAGATCCCAGAGAGCAGAGGGCTCCTCTCCAAGTTCAGGCACATAAGCTGTGTTTCCAGGAACTTATTGGGGACTCTGGCAATCCACTGGAGAGACTGTTTCAGGGGGCAAGGACTTGCTACTCTTTGTAACCAGAATAACTTTAAATGGCTAGATGCTCTGTGTTTTAATTAGATTTCCCTTTGGGAATAAACGTGGCGAAGTGTTTCTGTGATCCTGCCGCATGTAAATATTCTGTACTGTGCTCCTAGCCTGGCAAATCGTTTAGGCAGACAGATAGTTCTCAGTGCATGCTTAAACCCACCCATCCGAGTGCTTTGGCTCCCAGTGCAGTACATCATTCCTGCTCTGGGAAGTTTGGAACTGGACTTCACACAGTCTAATTGAAGGTAGTGATATGCTTTGATCTCAGACTTAAAATTAAGCACGTGCTTAGGCGTTCTCATCACAAGGGATCTCTCACTCGCCCACTTGTTTTCTGTAGAATCATTTCATATTAGCAGCACCCTTGAACATGGATTTTCTCTTCTTATCCTGTAAGGCCTCTTGCCAAGTGCTGCTGATAAGCCCTGTTACTGTGAGCAGTTCAGGTGAGATGCTGTCACAGGCCTGGTATTTTGGAAGCATTGTAGATAGGCATGCATGTGTGAGTGATTAAATCAACCCATCGGGGTGTCATCTGGAGAGGAACAAATGCTGAGCTTGCTTTGCAGGCTAGGGGGGCGGATGAGATCCCATTTTAGTTTTTGCTGAAAGCTTTTCCCCGCTGCAGATGTGCAGCTGCTGTAGTTCTCTGCCAAAAGGCGGCCGTGACTTTCAGAGCTGAGGAACGTGCAAACATCTGTTTGCAGAGAGCAGCAAAGGGGCTCGGGTCTCCTGTCCCAGAGGATTATGTCCTCGTGATAGATAGTGCTGCCTGTCATGGAGGGAAATGGCAGATTTCATGGGGCACTGGGAGGGCACTTCATAAATATGAGTTTGCTTCCCAGTGTCAGCCAAACACCACCTTTCTAGATTAAGAAGGAAAGAGCTCCCAGAGACTTTTCAGACTACTGGAGATTTCTCTCTAAAAACATTAAGCCCCTGCAGAAGATGTGTGTTTTCTACATAAAAAATACAATGTGTTTCAGCTGCAAAGGATGCTGTGATCCCAAAGGCTTCACAGGGTTTTTGGCTAAGAGTTGAGTCTTGGGTTATCCAGAGCTCAGAGTGGCTTAGTAGCAAAGGGAAATAATGCCTCTTATAAATGCCTTAAAACCCTTCCTGAGAAGGAAGTCTCTGCACCACCACATGTAGCACTTCAAAAATCAACATCTGGCAAAAAACAGACCCTGGAGCATCCTCCACAATGCTACTGGTCCATGAGAGCTTTTTCCTTGAATTCAGAGAGCTTGGGATGAACTCACTGAGAATCTGGTTTTCCCTGCCTTGACATGTTAGGCTGCATGTATAGCAATCCCTAGTCAAATTCTACAAGACAATTTGTTACTGTAAAGAAATGTGTAAGATATTGAGCTTTTTCCAAATGATGTCAGAAGCCCTGATCTATCTGGCTCTTGTTTCTCAGCTTTTTCAAACTGAGAGAAGCCTGAGAGGTTTCCTACTGGGAAACCCACACATGGTAACTGTTTTTCTCTCTGTCTCTGTCCCCTGAGATCACTATGAGTGACTCCAGGTTGAAATTTTGCCATGGTGTCACCTCTCACATAACAGTCCTGTTCTTATGGTGGTGAAGGATACTGACAGCTATTTTTTTTTAGTCTGTGCTAAACCTTGCCCCATCAGTATCCTCTTGTTTGCACAACAGGAAACTTCCCTTATAGAATGATTTAGCTTACTCAAATTCAGTGGGAAACCAAGGTCTTCCCCCTGTTAAATTCATAAATTGTCAAAGACAATTTTGATTATGTTTCAAGGAAAATTAGAATCACCACTAAAAGGCACATATTTAATAAAATGTTGTCAGAATTTGATGAGGTGGATGTTTTGGTTGCTTGGGGTTTTTTAATAGCTTATTCTGACATGTAATATATTGCTTCAGTTTCACTTGCTTAATGTTTGTTTACATGGGGTAAAATAATTTTTCTCATCCAAAGCAATCTGGAAACATTATCAGAAACAGAAACTTGGCATTTTAGAGCAGTGAAGGACTTCAGCTAACCAGCAACCACTGCAGGAATACAAATTTTATCTTTTTTTTTTGTCCTTCAAATCAGTGTTCCCAGATGTCTAACCCAGTCCCTCCTGCCATTCATATTGAAGGCAGCCTTTCATTAGAATTTTATTATTATTAATATTATTATTAAGAGGATAGATTAGACTAGACTGAGTTTGGAGGGGACCCGCAGTGATGATCTTGCCCAGCTGCCTGACCACTTCAGGGCAAATGTTAAAGCATATTATTAAGGTCATTGACCAAATGCCTTTTACATTCTGACAGACATGGGACACTGAGCACCTCTCTAGGAAATCTGTTCCAATATTTGGCCACCCTCTGGGTAAAGAAATGCTTCCACTTGTCTAGTCTGAACCTCCCCTGCTGCAGCTTTGAACAATTTCCATGTGTACTATCACTGGGTAGCAGGGAGAAGGGCTGAGCATCTCTCTCTGTACTTCCCCTCCTCAGGAAGCTGTAGAGAGCCATGAGGGCTGTTTTATTCTTTCTTCAGGCTCCTGATCAAGATCTGCTTTTTGAAAAATCAAGCCTAACCTTGGATTACAATGAGTTCATTTTGTCTCTCTCTTTGCCTCTTTTGCTGGAAACAGGTAATCCCCAACCCATTCTTTTTCCTGACAGACTTCAGCAGATTCAACTCTTTCACTGTCTCTGTTGCACATGTGCCTTTTTAGTTTTTCAACATGTAAACAATAGGGTATTTTTAATGTAGAAGATTTTGGTGTGATTTGCTGTGAAATCCTTGAATGCAGAACTAAGCAGAAGAATCTATAATGCACCTTTTCTTAAGCAGTAGTTTCAGAGTCAGCATGACTTGGTGATGCAGTGATGAAGCACAGTGAGACCTGATGAGGTTACCCACAAGAACAAGGTGATGTCCCTGCCATTGCTCCATTAAGCTGAGCAATGACCTCAAAGTGAGGTTAGGAGTTTTTGGAAGAAATTTTATGGTATTGGTTTTTCAGTTTCATGATTGAATTCAAAAAAATTATAGATAACTGCTTGAAGAAAGGTGGCAGGGTAGCCCCATCTATTTTCTTCCCTTTTTTTTTCCCTTCAATAAAATCAATAGGTACAAGAGAAAGCCTCAATAGTGTTTCAGCTCCTTGTAAAGGGAGGGTTTAACACACACCCCCTCAATTTCGCTAAATTTTTGTAAGTAATGTCATTTCACAGTAAAGAACCTGACTCTTGTATGCTTCCTTTAAATTACCTCAAATGTTTTCTTGAAAGTTTCTCTCTGTTAGATACGGGTTTTTTGGGGGCATACTGAATTTAAATCAAACTTGGCAAAAATTGTTTTAAGTTACTCAGAAACCATAAATAATTTACTTATCCAGCAAACTCAAACCTGTTTGTGATTCATGCAAATTGAATTACTGAGACCATGCAGCTGCATTTCAGATAGGTGAGTGTGTCTTGAGCCGGAAAGTTATTTTCTGGAGCATTTCTGATCAGGTAAGAGAAACAGGAGCTTTTACTGTGGTTCACAGCTTGTGAGATGCTACTTCAGGAAGAGAGAGCACTTTTAGAGCACAAATTGCCTCTTGAGAGTATTCTTAGTTTTTTATGGTAACTATATTTGCAAACACCGTACATCTCTAATACTCTTTTTGCTTGGGAAGGCATATAAGCAAAGATAACTTCTTGCTAACCTATTTTCAGGGCTGAAGTTTCTCCTGTATTTTACTTATTGTTTTAATATGAATGAACCCACTTAGGGAAGATTTTTATTAAGCAGATGCTATGCAGTCTGAACATTTGAATTATTGCATGCATAAGAGATGGCAAGAAGATTGCCTACTTGAATGCCAGACATTTTTCTTACCAACCAAGAAGTAAATCAAGTACAGCATTACTTAAGCTCTTCTTGTTCCTCTTCTAATAGAAGAAAATGTTGGGGAATTTCCCCTAAAAGATCAAGTTTAGGTTTAGTTTTCCACTTATGTCTGTAGACATTCACTTTTCAGTCAAGAAAAATACAGTTGTTGTCAAATACCACATTGTATTCAACTGCAGATAACTGAGGCAGCATTGGGCAGCTTCTACCTTTGTATAAAGAACGTGCTTCTGGTGAGGAATATATAAAAAATTATAATCTAAAAGAGGGGAGATTTAGATTAAATGTTAGGAGGAAATTCCTTATTGTGAGGCTGTCCTGTGCAGCAGGATGTCCGTGGATGTTGTGGATGCCTCATGCCTGGAAATGCTCAAGGCCAGGCTGGGTGGGGCTTTAAGCAGCCTGATGTAGTGAAAGTTGTCCTTGTCCATGGCTGGGGGGTTGGTCCTTAAGGTTCCTTAAGGTTGGCTATATGGTCCTTAAGGTTCCTTCCAACCCAAAGCATTTTGTGATCTAACTGGCCATCTTCTAAAAAACATTTACAGAGAGCCTCTTTCTTGAGCCAGATCTTCAAAGCTCAGTAACAATGATGCTTTTGGGACAGTGGAGATGGGAATTTCACAGAGGAACTTGCAAATCATCAGGGTGCTATACCAGGTGGGTTGCTCTAGTGCTGGCCCTCTGCTGTGGGAGACCTCATCTCTTGTCCCACAGGAAACCCTTCTATTCTTTTAACGTCACATGAGAACCTGTAAGAGTTGTCCCACCCCATCCAAAGAGGTTTTATGGATTTGAGCAGAGGGGGCTCTGCTTGTGTCTCTGTAGGTACATCTGTGTTACAGCTGAGCAGAAATGAGGTGAATGTGGAGGGTGAAGTAGAAGCCACACCATAATCACTGCAGTCACCTTCAGTGCAGTGGAATGTACAGCACACTTGTGCTGGACTGGAAATGGCATCTTTATGAGCATTTGAGATGAAAGGGGATGATGCTTAATGAATAGTTCAGAGGACATGGCTTCTGCAAAGGGTTTAACTCTAGAAGATTCCTACTTTGATATTTTGTCCTGGGTCTTGTAAAATGTGCCCCTTGTGAAACACAGTCAGTACTGGCTGCTTTGTAGTAATGAGTTTTTCCTGTGCACAATAAACAGTATCAGGGCCCAGTCCAGCACAACATCCAAACATCTTGGGTGGAGTATGCCCTGGTGGTTACCCTGGAATACAAAACTTGGATGCACATCCTCTGGGTTGGAAGCTTATGTACGAATAGCTCTGCTTCAGTTGTGAGATAAGGGCTGATGGAGACAATTGTACATAGGTGCTCTGCTTTTGCTCCATTATCCAGCAGTGTGATGTATGTGAAAGAAAGTAAACAGTGGAAATTTAAGTCCTTTATATATGTATTGGCTTTGGCATATCCCTTGGAAGAGAGCAGTGAACATGTGCTTGTTTGATAATTCTCCAGTTTCTAGGTTTTCTGCTGCAAGAAGCCCAAAGGAACACTTCAGCAAAGGAAAAAACCAAATCTCCCAAATAAGTGCTTTCAGTATTTCTCTAAACTTTTGTTTAGTAGTCAGTTGGTTGGTTAGTTTTTAATTTAGTTATGAAATAACTTTAAGCTTTTCAAAAATTATATCCTGATCTCTTCTGAAAGTGGAATGAACTTGGGAAGAAAATATTTTCCTTTTCTAATAGTGAAAATCTATAGCACTCATCAGTATTTGCCAAGGCAGCATCTTTGGTGGATCCATGGCCTCCCTAACAGCTTCCATGGAGCTGTTGAAGTTTGTTAGGCACTACAGAATGGCTAGGGACAAAAGACAGTGGAAATGTGTTAGGGATAGCATAATTCTATATCTTGTTTTGGCAGCTATTTTTTACTGCTTCCTTGCTGATCAGTTGGAAGAAGGCAAAAAAATATCACTTGGGGAGGAAAATGTCTAGTTATAATGTTTTGAAAGGGATTTTTTGTTGTTATTTTCCACAGAGAAAATAAGAGCAGTTACTCACTTTTACAGTAATTCATGATCTGTTATCATAGGATAATCCAGGTTTGGAAGGATTTCAGGAGGCCTGTACTCCAGCCTCCTTCTCAAATAGTTTCAGGTCTGAGCTCAGACCAGATTGCTCAGGGCTTTGGTTGGGTCTTGAAAACCTCCAGTAATGGAGACAGCACGGCTGTTCCAGAGCTCTATTTTCCTCAAAGTGAAAAGAGCTCTTTTATCCTCATAGTGAAAAAAAAAGACCTTTCGTTTTATCAAGCCTCTATGTTCCCTCTCATCCCACCAAGAGAGAAACAGCCCAGGAATTTCCTTCAGGTCACACACTGTGCTACACCAATTGTTTTGTTTTTATGAGAAAAAAAAATTATTAAAAAGTCACAACAGAATGTGGAAACCTGCGTCATGTCTCCGAAAGGGATCGGGCTCACAGGTGTCAGTTCATATCTGACCTGGACATGCTTAGGTTTACAGCATCACTGTGTCAGTCTGTCCTCTTTAGACATATATAGATTAATTATTTCTTCTGGAAGTTCCCCTTTCAGGACTGTGGTCTGTTATCTGAGACATCTCCCACGTTTACAAGCTATGCCAGCTCTGTGGAGCTGGATCTGGCACCTGGTGAGCAGCAGAGTTTGCATAGGTGCATGAAGGTGCAGAGAAATGTGCTCTCAATTTTCCCAGCCATACCTGGACCCATCTCCTGTTTCAGTCAGTGAAAAAGGAATGTGTGCTTACAGTTCTTTGAAAATGTTAGCTGCTTCTAAGGTCACAGAATCATTTAGATTGGCAGAGACCTCCGAGATCATGGAGTCCAACCATTAACCTAAAGCTGCCAAGTCTGCCGCCACACAGTGTCCCTAAGCACCACATGAATACAATGTGGAGCTAATTCAGTCAAAGCTGGGACTTATTTCGGAGTTAAAAGAAGGAGATGGAATTGAAAGTGTAAGTGCAAGCCTAGTAGGAATGTTTGTTTAAAAAAAAAATCTGATCCTTGGTTGTGAAAATGGGTCTTAAACTTCAAAGTTGTGTAGTCACTTTTAAAAATTCTACCCTTCTATATTTTACTTCTTTTTTTTAGTTTCCCTGAGGCTTTTCCGCCACAAAATGGCAGAAGAATGTGCTACCAAGCCATCATGATGTTTTGCCTGACAGTAGCAGGAGATCAGACCTTTTCTCCCATCTCTTACGAAGTTTTATGACCAGAAACTCTACTGAAGCCCCTGGGGCATGATGTATGGATGGTTACCTGCAAAAGACTCGCTCCTCGTGCTCTGCCCTTTTACTGGGGTTAGGGAGCCTCGTAAGAGATAAAGGGTCGTTCCTCGCCTTGTTTTGTGCTCAGGTTGCCAAATTCGTGGTTATGGAGAGGGTGTGGGCGGCAAGCAACGTAGTGATATGAGTTGATTTTCTCTCTGTGTCCTTCTCTTGTCCGGGCTGCCGGTGCTGGCAAACCCTTGTGCTGTTTTCCCCGGGCCATCGTCCTCCAAACCCCCCTCCTCTGCCGAGCATGTGCTCGGGATCGCCCTGCAAGGGAGAAAGTACCAAACCGCCTGTGAAAGGGTGGAGGAGGAAGAGCGATTTTTCCGTAGGATTTGGGGGTTTTGGTAGGACTTTTTTCTCCCCGCTTTTATTGGCTGTGAGTGCAATGACCGCTTAACCACAGGGACCGGGCTGGCTCCCTCCCCCACGCTTCCTCTCTCTGGCAAAGCAAAGTCGCTCAGATTTCCTCCCAGCACGGGCGGATGGCGGCTCTCGGCTACATTCCTCTCCATACAAAAGGAAAGGAAAAACTGCTCTCTGCACGGGCAGATGGCCGACTGTTTCCTGGCAGCTCCGCTCCGCTGTCCTTTTTCCCATTGTCCTGACACAAACACGCACGCACACACCCACAGAGAGCAGCTTTCCTCCTGGAAAAATAAATAAATGCAAGCCCTCTTTGCTGAGGTTTATTCCTCCTTGGAGCTGTGTGAGCTTCCTCCTCGTGATGGCTAAAGCTTGGGCAGCTCACGTGCTGCCTGGCTCTGCTCTCCTCAGGAAGGCTGAGCGAGGGGATAATGTGCTGTGCCGTGGTTGGGAGATTTCCATAAAGAATAAGGTCTGCAATAAATTGCAGATTCTGCCTTTGTGATGGCCAAGATACGTGGGAGAGTGAGGGTAGGAGCAAACAGGAGGTTGAACGAGGCAGAGGGAAGTGAGGTCTCCTGAAGCGAAAAGCAATCTGTGGGTGATTTTTTGCTTGAGTTCAGAAGGTGATGCTTGATAAGACAGTGGAAGGTAGTGAACCTGTAGTGGAAGGTCATGGACCTGGAGTGGGTGCAGGAAGGTCTCATGGAGCATGCAGATGGTGCCCCACGATTGTGGTGATGGACAGGTCAGGAAGCTGTGTGCTAAATCCTCATCAGGAGAGACAAGAGTCAGCATCCTGCCGGGTGAAGGCCACTGAAGGAGAGATTTGCTGAGGCTCCATTTGTCTCCCTGATGATAAGTTATTTTGGAAGAAGTTGAGGTTCTTCGTTTTAATGCTCTCATTTCCTTTCTGAGTGTGAGACAATTTGTCTTCCTGCAAGGAAACTCTTTGCAGAGTTGCTCCTCAAAGGGACCTCTTTGGGTCCCATTTATGTTAGAATAGCAGAGATTATCTCACCACATCAAAATGAATTCCAGTGTGGTTCATGAGCTGAACACTATTTTTTAGTGACAGGTTGTTTCCTATACTGTCAAATGTTTGGGTTTCTTATAAGCATAATAACCCTGAATTCTTTCCAATTCTTTTACACTGGAAGTAATTTACTGGTATAGTAGAACTGGTATGTTTGTAACATAGCACTCCTATTAGAGGAGAGAAAAGCACCTACATCAGCAAGCTGCACTGGTAGAAATAAGTATTTGCCAATTTATTTTTGACTTTGTTGGAACCTGAAGCCCGTTCCACTGCATCTGCTGGAATCCTGTCTCTCCATGTGGCTGACAGAGGATTCTGCTGGCAGATGCGTGCTTGTGTGAATTTGGTCCATATTTCTTCTGCTTTATTTTGTATTGACCACAGTCATCTTCTCTGTGAGTAGTTTCAAAGCCAGACAAACCAGTTATGGATCACCATCTCCACTGATGTAATCTGCAGGCAAGGATACGCTGGCAGTGTCTTCTTCAGCTTTGACTTCAAGTAACTGAATTTTCATTTGTTAGGCTGCAAAGCAAAAGCAAATATTATCACCCTTTCAAAGGGGATGAGTAACCCCACTGTGTGCACACATACGCTCACACAAGACCTTAAACACAGGGAGGTTATCTAGTAATGCCAGGAACTGTCCCAGAAAGGTTGTCCTCTACTCCTGCCCTCACTTCTCAGGGTCTTGGGTTTCCTCACCTGGAATTACAGCATTTTTTCAATCTTTTTTTCATTACTTCCATGTAGAAAGCATAGCCTGAAACACATAATTCCATTAAGCATTGCAATCATTTTAGCAGCCAAATTGGAAAATACTGAATCATTCTCTTCCTTTCCATGTGAATTTTTTCTTACTATTTGTTAACCTATCTGCAGGAGTTAAGACTCATCATGTCTCTAAGCAGTCATACAAACTGTGCTTGCCACCAGCATGAAAAGCAGTATTTACCTTCTCTGCATGCATATTTATTTTGTTTTATTTTGTATTGGGAGACTAAATCTGTGACTGGGGGCAGTGAATTAGAGAAAGAGTGTTTCTGGTTTTTTTACAGGGTCATGAAACATCCCACCGCTAACCCTGAAAATGCTGTGGTTTTCAGTTGAGGGTGTGTCTGCCTCAAGGAAACTGAAGAAAAGTTGAATACCCTTTGAGTTGTTTTTCACTGTTTGTTATGTGTTTAGAGGGAGGAACAAAGAGAAAATAAGACAATGGGAAATGTGGGACAAGCTTAATAATAGTGGGTGCAACGAGCCCCACCTTTAACAGAAGACAATTCACATTGTGAGACGCTGTTTTCAATTATTGTCTTCAGGTCAAGATTTTATTTTTGTTTCAGTCTGCACATTTCCATGCTGAGTATTGCCTCTGGCTGAATTACTTTTGAATGCCTTCAGCCAAAATGGTTCAGCTGTTTCAGTGTGAAGCTTGGGGAGAAAATTGTTGCCGCTTCCCCTGTGTTTAAAAAGAAAAATCATGCTTTTCTTTTGCTAAAACTTATGATTTTAAACAGAAGTGATGTTTGGATCAGGAATTTTTCCTTTCCTAGAGGAGTCAGCTCTACCCTAACTTTTCTAGGGCTCTGTGGGAAAAAAGTGGCACATGGTCAGCAGAGGTTTTTAGAGCTGCGTTGCTGCTAGATGCGCTGTCCTTCCAGCTCCTGGTGTCAGGCAGGTGATGCTTGTGGTATCCCTATGGAGCTTGACCTACAACCTTCTGCAAATGGTGAGAGCAGTTTCTCAAGGGTTTGTCTGCTTTACTACAGAATAAGGATGGTCTCAGGATGAAGTCGAGACTTGGGGTGACCCCTAATATTGCCCACAGCAGATCCTGCTGGCTCCCTCTCCTCACTGCTGAGGGTTAACTTCTTTACAAGCAGAGTCTTGTTGTCAGCCCTGGCAAGGAGGATTGGAATTCAATGATCTTCAAGGCCCCTTCCAGCCCAAATCATTCTATGATTCTTTCCATGTGCTTCAGTGCTCATTAGGTTTTCCCAGACAGGTGACTGATGTTGCCATCTGAGCAGAAAACTTTTGGCTTCCCCCACCTTTTATTTCTTTGCTGGTTTAGGGAGTCGAACCAGGCAGCTTGTGAGCCCATCCTATCTTGAAAGAGCTTTACAAGCGTTGGAGCTGATACAAAGGAAAAGCAAGAGGGAAAGAAAAAAGTAGGCACACCCTTAGTCAGTGGCAACCATCAGATGTGATCAGGCATGTCTTTTACCAAGGGCAGGGATGGGACCACCTTGCTGGCAGCCAAGGGAGGAGCAGGGCAGGCCTTGAACCATAGTAATCCTTTCAGTAGGGTTAAAGACATATAAGCAGGCAGAGTTTGTTCTGTGTGCTTAGAGAGGGAGAAGGTCAGTAGAGTGAATTCTATCATAAAATTGAAGTTGTGTCATAACACCTAGCACAGCTTTGCTGGACCCGGCGTGTTACTGCGTTCCTTGCACTGCAGCGGCGTTCCCCTGACATGGGGTGCTTGCACAAAGGCAGAGGTTGTGCTACGCTGATTCCTCTTGGGGTTTTTGAAAATACTGTTTGTTCTGACACATGGGATTCTCCTGACCCCCTTGTAAGCCCTCTAGAATAAGATATGATAGATCAAAGGGAGAAGTTAGGACAGAGTGGGGTGAGGGGAATAGGAGGCTGTATGGTATCTGGCTCTAGAAGATACTGTAGGAACATGTCACTTCCCAGTCATTGGTCCTTCATTGATCTGTTTTGCACTGATAAGTTTATCCTGCTTTTTTCTCTTTAACAAATGACTTGGTCCTGATTATCTAGAATTATCTACAGTTAGGATCCCACTACAAGTGTGATGAGGGGAACAATCCTGCTGTTGGTGTCTTCAGTCTTCATGAGATTCACATAGCCAGGACAATCAGTGTCTGTAAAGAGGTCACCTTGCCCTAAACTGACTGTGCCCAGCACAGAATGGGAGCTGAGGTGGGAAGGCACCTCTGGAGGCGGCAAGTACAGCCCCATGCTCAAGCTTGTTCAGGACATTGTCCAGTTGGATACTGAGTGTCTCCAGGGGCAAAGCCTCCAACAATCTCTCTGGTCTTGGTCACCCTCTTGGTAAAAAGGTTTTTCCTAATGAGTAAGCTGATTGATCGTTCCACGGGATGCCCTGTTGCTGTGGAGATGGCCCATCTGCAGGACTGACCAGGAGAGGAAAAAAGTGGACTTTGTAAGTTGTCTGAGGAGCAACTGTTTGAGCTGTCAGCTAGGGAAGGCTCGTGGCATGTGTTGTGGAGCTCAAGTTTGAGAAAAACCCATGCCTTGCTGCTGGGTTGGTGTTGGGCACCTTGAGTCAGGGACTCCTCCACTCTTGCCTTGTTTCACCAAGGGAGCCTCTCCTTGGTCCTGTTGCCCTTCTCAGCTCTGGCTGCATCCCTGCTTGGCTCACATGCTCCCCACTGAGCTGGGCCTTGCTCCCTGAGCTTACGCTCTGCCAGTGACCTCAGGAAGGCAGCATGTTTGTGCTGGGAACATGGACACTGCCTGGTGCAGGGGCTGTGCATGGGGCCCTCACAGTGGCTGTGTGTGTGTGTGTGTGTGAGCACAGGCACGCATCCTCCTGCCTGCTGCTTCCCCCAGAGGAAAACAGGCTCCAAGCAGAGCAAGGGTTGGGGGAGGGAGCCTTCAAGGCTTTAACTGTTGGCTTCTCCTTACTCATGTTTTTCCTGTTAGTGTTTTGTCTTCTTGGCATCCTTCCTGTTCTTTATATGCATATATATGTTATATATTGTTGCCTCCTTGTTGCTGTCTTTATGCTGCACTCTTTGTTGCATAAAGCGCGGGAGCAGGGAGACGTGACTTGTAGGCTTTGGCTGCTCGGAGTTACTCAGGTTTTGAACACCAAGGAGAAACACAACATGTCTTTTTTTCTTCTTGGAAGAGAATTGGACCAGCTTCAGGTTGTTCCTGTTGCTGTGAAGCCTTGCTGTTCATATGCACCAGCAGTGTGGCTAGTATCCACTTCTGGATGTGGATGAAATTTTTGGGAGGTGCAGAGTAAACAGAGCAAAGGAAACCTTGAGATATGGCCTCCAGCACACAGCAAGGGTAATATCCATCCCCAAACCACCTTCAAGGTGTGCTTGTTTTATACCCCACAAAGGGAAAGAAGGGAGGCCTAGGAGGCTTGCTGCCATCACTGCCTGAGCTTCTCAGAGAAAAGGCTCCCAATGTGTGACCTGTGTGTTGGCTGTGTGCATTTCCGATAACATCCTCTGCGCTCCCTTGGCTCTTGTCGTTGTCTGGTGGCTGCACCAAGTGCGGTGGGCAAAAGTGTCTTCCTCTCCCTGAAGATGTTCCTCTGGAAGCCTTCCCTGCCTTTTGAGGGTGGGAGTGTGCTTCTTTTTTATTCACTAGTTGCTCTGGAAACATCGCGTAGTATCCCGTGCCCTGAACCAGATGTGCATACTCCAAAAGCGTTTGGATCGGAAGTGGGGAAGAGGGCACTGGGGAAGGGGGGTGGGAGGAAAACTTAAATTAGAAGGAAGACAAACAGCTATTGCTGGAGACAGATGATTACAGCTCATGTCAAGGCTGTTTCCTGCATGCCAATGATAGATCAGTAAACAAACTCCTCTTTGCGAACACAAAGCAGGCAGGAACACTGTTTAGAAGAGAGAGGTCGGGGTAGGTCTCACTTCACTTGGTAGCAGGAAGCCCCTATCACATGGCCCTGGGAATTGTGAGGCCGGGTGCATGTGGGAGATACACTGAGAGGCTTCTGCTGGGAGACTTCACATCCTTCCCAGGGTCCAGCCAACAGGTTTGAGAGCTCCCTCCCCTCCTGCTTTCCTCCCACCTCCTCCCCTGTCCTTCCTTTCCCAGTTTAATTTTGAAACACTATCAGATGACTGCTTTGTTCCACCAAACAATGGCAGGGAGTAAATTGCAGTGGCAAGGTTCTCCAAGTGAGGCTCAGTATCTTCTTTCCACTTTCATGGCCTTGATGTCCTGCTCCAGGATTTACTTGCCAGGTGCAGCGGCCTCAGGCTCTGGTTCTGCCCACTGCTGGCAGAAAGTTCTTGTGTGGTTTTTAGAAAAAGCAGCAACCTATCAAGAAGTACCAGCTTGATGAGTATGTATATGTCCTTCTTGGGTCTCCTGCTCAACTAAACTCACTTCTAGGTGGTTTGTAGCGCCCTGGTCTCATTGTTAATGAGGCAGGAAGGCAAAGCATTTCAGATAACACTTCTCAGCCTCTGGCAGGTCTCCCTTCCCCAGCCTTAAACACACTTTTCTGTGCTCCCTCCCCACCACCCTCCATCTTTCCCTCCTGTGCACACAACCTCATTATGTCCCTTGTAACAGATTTGGTTTGTGTTGGGCCCCATCCATTTGCTGCTTTGTCAAAAACTCTCAGTGAGCTGTAGCAGGTCAGAGATGCTCCAAAGGGCCTGAGCCAGCACACAGAGTAGTGTGTAGTTGATTGTAGGAGAGATGTGGGCAGTCAGGAGGGACAGGAGTTCCCTTTGCCCTTCACAATGAACTGTTGTGTTAGCTCTGGGTGCCTTATAGAGCCAAAACTTGGAAAACAAAGGTAAATGTTCTCTCTCTACTGGAGGCAATTTTCCATCATTGCCATTGCACTTCCTCTAGTCAGGTGTTGGCAATGCCTGTGAGTCAGGCCTGTGAGTTATTTCTAGTGGACTTATTATTGGAAGAGATGATCATATCACCTCGAAAGCTCATCTGGACTTGTGCTCGGCTCTAGGAAATTATTTGACTGTTGGGCTTGTTGAAAGGTACCTTACTATTTTCTGCTATTTTATTGGTGCTGTTTTATTTAGAGGTGGCTCTTATTGCCCTTGTGTGTCTTCTGACATGTCTGGATAAATATTTACTCTTTTGAGCAGCGCCAGCTAATGTGCTGCTATAATCCTCTAGGTGATGCTGCGGGCACCATGTGTGCCCTGCTGCTCAGAGGAAAGGCACAGCTGCCAGTGTGCCATCTCACTGCTTTGTTCCCTAAGCAGTGTGTGTTGTCAGTGGGTGTGTCAGTAGGTACCTGGGTGTTGTCACAGCTTTGGAAGCTCCTGGACCACTCTTTAATCTGCCTAGTATGCATGTGTTGCCTTTGCTTACTCCAGCCACACTTATGCCTGGAAGAGACAGACATCCCTCTGCTCTTGGTTCCAAGTGATGCTGATCTGATGCTTGCAGTGGTGCTCCTTCCCTGTGACACTCTTGCAGCACTCAGCAGCTGCTTTGGGGCTCACTTCTGCAAATCAAGGCTGATGGAGTCTGTCCCATCCACCACAGATAAAGAAATAAGTGCAACTCTTACTCTACATCATCTTCTTTTCAGCCTGGCCCACAGGAGGCCTACTAGGGAGCTGGCTGTGCTGAGCATCAGCACACATCTGCTTGTACCCAGATGTTCGTTTTCAGGGCAGGGTTTGTTAATGGGCTGTTGGGAAAGGCTGAGAGATGGAGTTTCCTGATAGGGTATCTCGGTGATCTTATGAAGACAGAGGAGCCTGTCCCCAGTGAACATTTGATGGTTCAGCAGACCCACAGGGATTGTGTGTGTGGATACAAGAAATGTTGGATTTCTCACCACTAAAGGCAGTGACAAAGAGCTGCAAAGCACCAAATGAGTGCTGAGTGAGGAGACTGTCCCTGCTGTAGGGATGTTGTAAACCAAGTGCAGAGCAGACTCTGTTGCAGCTTTGCAGGAATCTGCTTTGGCCGCCTGGGTGAGTCATTCTTTGGCCAAGGCCACAAGTATGGTTAGCTTTTCAGTATTTTCAATCCATAACAGTTAACGGATGGATGAATAGATTTTGTTGCTTGGGCTGGTAAATTTTCTTGAAAGTGTTGCAAGGCTGCTCTGTGTCTAAAAGTGAAGTGGGTGCTTGTTCCAGTTACTAATGAGGGAGAGAAACCAAGGGGATTTATTGTCTGGGAAAAGAGAGTCTGCTAAATGGTTAGCAATGAGCTGCCCCAAGTGTGTACACATCGAGTTGACCCAGAGTTCACTCCTCGCCTCAGGAACATTGCCAGTATGGAATAAAAAGAGGGAGAGAAAACTGTGAACAAACAAAACTGATTTCCCCCCATCCACCCTCCTTTTTCCTTTCTCTGCCCAAAAACTTGAACAGTGAAAACGAGAGATACTTTTGTTCTTTACTGTTGCTGGTGTCATAGGCTTTATTTTTTTTAATAACAAGAGGCACTTGGTCTTGTCAAATACCAGGCATGGCGGGGCAGCCTCTGTCAGACCCTGCAGCTGGTGGTGAGATCTGAGAGACTTTTCCAAGTATTGCCTACAAGATGGTGAGCCTGTTATCATTGCAATGCTTTAGAGCAGGCAGACCACCCTGATAAGTGAGCAGAGATAGTGCTGCAGAGTAACAGAGTAATTCTTCTATTTTCTATTTAACAAAAAAGAGCATTGCAGCACAATAAAATGGAGTCTGTTGCATTGATTGGGTAGCAGTGGCACTCAAAGACAGGGACAGTCATTCTTGAGTGCTAGAAATAAGGCAAACAGAATGGGTCATTTGTGTGAATGATTTAGCTTATCCCCACAAGGAGTTGTCCTCTGAAATGAGATCAATAGCAGGCTAACATGGCCCACTAGAGAGGAGGCCAGTGGCTGCAGTATAGTGTCTCTTCAGGCTAAAATGTTTTCTTGTCCCAAGCTTCAAATGTTGGCCAGTGTTATATGCCCAGCAGCCACTTCTGACTTAAGGCCTGTTATAACAACCTCTGTTAAGGCCTTTTGTGGCCTTAACACAGGTTGTTATAAAATTGCTTTTGGTTTAGTCTTCTTCAAGGGGAAAAAAGTCTAAATCTGATGAGATTTTGACAGCAGTAAGAGCCTACTTGAAATGTGCTCCATATTTAATTCAAGGTGCAGCAATTGATGCTGAGTCCAAGATAACTGTTGCCCTCAAAAACTGTCAACTCCTCATTGGGCTTCTGAGGGTTATGGCTGTCACCCCTCTTCCCGTTTTACAGGGGAAGAAGCCTGGGCCGTCCTCAGAGAGCTGTCATTTCTTGCTTCAGCTCCTCTCCTGGATTTCAAGGAGAAACGTGTTTGTGTAGAAGGAAAAGAGAAGGATGCTGGGCAGAGAGCAATGCTTCTTCCTTATGTCTGTCTGCAGGTGCCCTGCAGCCCTGCTGTGTGCTGACATGATGACAGCAAGCAAGGCAGCCGATGTGAGCAGCAAGTCTGGGGGTGCTGTCTGCAAGTCTGTTGAGAGGTGAGAGCTTTCCATGTTCCAGTGCCAGTGTGCTTTGCTTGTATTTATTATCCTCAGCACAAGGAAAACCAAAGGAAGGAAACCTTCTCTCTGCTGTCACTGTCCTTCTCTCCTCCCACATTAGAACACACCCCATAGGTCCCATCTTGTGATTCTGTGGATTAAATCATCCAGTCAGACTTCTAATATTCCAGACTCACAGAAAAGATTTGCCACAAGGTAAGACCACTTGTGCTGATGATATTTCTGTCAATGTTTGCCCCACCTACATTTGAAGTCTTCAACCCTGAGCCCAGCTGTCCCCACCCATTGCAGAGTGGCTTCTGCTCTGTGGTCTAACCAGCGGTGGCCCTGTGATGCCCAGCTTGGGAAAGAGTGTGTTTTTTACAGCACCAGCTCTTAACCAAAGCACAGCGCTGCTGCCTCAGCCAGGAGTTAAATATCTGTGAGGCTAAGGAACAGCAGGAGTGGCTCAGGTTCCATTTCCTCTCACAAACCTGTCCCTGCAGACTCAGTTTGCACCACAACTGAGTCTTCAATGGCTGCCAGCATTGCTTAGCTCCAAGACAAAGCTCCAGGCCTGACAGCACACAGGATATCCCCACAGATGCACTTACAAGACTGCTGAGTTCTGGAAGAGGCACAATTGACATGTTTAAGTTAATGGGGCAGTTTCTCACATTGAATCTTAATGTTGGGATTCTGGTTAAATGGGACTAATGATATGGGTTTGCATCCCAGTAATACCTCATGTTGTCTTGGTGCTCTTTCCCAAGCCCAGGCAAACCTCAAAGGCATGGCCAAGTGCTTCAGTTCAGAAACATTTTGGTCAGAGTAACTGCCTGTTCAGCAGGATATTGGTGAAACATCACAGTATTGACACTGTGATATCACACACTTGGACATCTCTAGACTAAATATATTTGGAATTTTTGTTGCACTTTGGACCCAAACAGTGAAGATGTTTAATCTGAGGATGTTGAATCTGGTTTCTGGGTGCTGTGGGGAGTGCGCCTGGGTGCACATGTGGGCTGGGGTGGTAGAGCCCATAGAAACACAATAATAAAAGTGCAGTCTTTGGGCATCAGTGTGCATTTGGAGAACGTTAGGATGGACTGAGAGAGATCGTCTAAGCAGGCACTACAGGAATGCCAGCTGCGCCATATGCTTTCTCCTCTGTGTAACAAGCAGTAATTTTGCTGTTGTTGGCAAGTGGTCCATTTTGCATTTGTTTGCTTAATGCCTGATGGTGTCCAAAGCTCTCTGCACTTCTGCACACACACATGCATATTGTTGAAGCTCTCATTGGTATCAGCATGTCTGATGAACTATAAATACCTCTCTCACCTGCAGCCTATTTCTTCCATAGAGAAAGGGTCCATTTCAAACCTCATCTTGGTTTTAACAAGAGTAGGGCAGTATGTTCTGGCTAGAATGACCTTTCCCTGAGCATTCTCCACTCCAAGGCCGTGTCAAGTGCTTGGTTTGAGCATCCTCTGCCACCAGCTTTATGAATAAAGCTTGAGGAGCTGATAAACTAAACCAAGGATGGGCAATGGCAGTGAATGTTTCTTTCCTTTTTGTCTTTGATATGCAGGATCAAGCTTGCAGATAAAAACAATACAGCAGCTGTGAAGGAATTAGAAAAACGTTTGTGTGGATTTTTGAGTGAGAAATGTTCTGAAGGTTCCTCTGTTGCCCTAGGTTTAATACCTGAAGCTGAACCAGTTTCTTCTGTGGTGAAGAACCCACTGGGAGCCTTGGAGAACTTGATGCTGGATCCAAGGCTTGACTGCTTTCAGCAGAACATGCTTAGTCCTAAAATGATCATCAGTGACCCATCTGTGGATGTGAATGTCAAAGAAAACAATAAAATCATCAGGAAACAGATAGGAGGCACTCAGAATATACAGTCACCTGGAAAAATTTGCTTGAGGAATAAGTCCTTCAGCATCAAGGACAAAATTTCAGAATGGGAAGGGAAAAAGGAAACGCAGTCTGCTCCTCACAGAGAGGAGGAGCCAGGAGTTAAAGAGGAGCAGAAGATGCCTTGTGTGACTGAGAAGATGAGTGGGGAAGCACTGGTGGCTCGGAAAGCAGAGACCAAGAGACTTATGAGCTGGGAACTGGAGTGCAAAGGGGCTGGCAAAGAGAATGAGCGGAAAGCAGGAACTCAGAAAGGCACGGGGCAAGCAGCAGAGCGAAGAGGGGAAACGCAGAAGGATGAGGAAATGGAGTTCAGCCATGGAAAATGCAAGGAGGTGAAAGGCGGGAAGTGGGAGGTCCAGAAGGAGAATCTTTCAGTGCTTAGTCAGGTCAAGAAGCTAGAGCAGGCTTTGAAAGATGGCTCAGCAGAGCTGCAGCCACAGTTGCCTGGTACTTACTATTCCCCACAGTGCTTGCAGGAGAAGGCGGTACAAGGGTGCACCGCTGCTGAGGGCCATGAGGGTGTATGTGGGGCTGAGCTCAACAAGAGGCTTCTTGGCATGGATTCTGAAATCAGTGAGCCAATTTTCGGGACTCTAGAAGAGATAAGAACTTCTCATGTGAAATCCAAGCACTGCACAGTGGAGAATGTGTACACAGAGCCAGGAGTGCCAGAGAAGAAGCCCTTCATCAACCCACTTCCCAAGCCTCGGCGGACTTTCAAACATGAGGGGGAAGAGGACTGGGTGCCAGCAGTTAGGAATAAAAGAAACTTACCCCCTCTGCCATCCATTCCTCCCCCTCCTCTGCCCTCCTCTCCTCCCCCATCAGCTGTCAGCAGGAGGCTCTGGAGCGGAAAGCACAAGAGCAACGCTGACCACAGGTATTGTGGTTGTATTTTATGAAGCTGTTGGTCTTCATAGTGGAGTCCCACCTTCTCATCTTTCTCTGAGAGAGATAAATCTTCCCTTTCTGCTCAGAATCTCCAGCATAATCAGCACTCAGTCATCTCTCCAAGAATATCTGAGTGGCCAGCACTACTCCACAGAGTAACTGTGGAAGGATAAGTAGTGGCACATTTAAGGTCACTGTATTACACAGCTTCAAGCTGTGTATTACTTACCTTCAAGCCCAAAATTGAGGGATTTGGGATTTTGTTTTGGTTTTCTTAGCAGAAACTCAATTACCAAAAGACCACAGCTGGTCTGGAACAGTGTTTGGAATGATAATCTCTAGTCTCTACTGCAGCATTTTCACTGTCCATAGTAAACCTCAGTGACTCTAATGTGTATATATTCTTCTGGAGTGCTTGCTTGCCTGTTATCCCCTCCCACATGATTGTCACACATTTTTGGGGTGAGGGACATAAAATACACAGCTTTTCTAATGCCTTCTGGATAAATTGTCACTTAAAAATTCCTGGCTCTGTTGCAGAAAGGAAATCAAAACTTGCTAGGTTTTCTCATGAAGGGCATAGTTTTACCCTTTCTACCATTCTGCAAGCAAGTTTTGTTTTTCGGTGCTGCTCAGAGAGCAGATTTTGGGGCCCTCTTATACTTTTCATGGGTGGAATCTGTGCTGTAAGTGAGACCTCTCATGTCCTAACATTCTGTGCAGTGTTCCAGGATGTGCCATTTAGCACTTGCATCTTCACAGTATGCTATTGCCATGACAACCCAGATTATCTATGGCACCCCCAAATGCCTGTATTTGCGTGGCTGATAAAAACAGCCAATCTCAGTACTGCTTTTTCATGCTTTATATGGGATGAGGCAGTGAAATGTTCTTAGTAATTTATTTTGCCAGCTGCGTTGCACATTGGAGAAGCAAATTAGCTGTAATTTGGTTATAAATGCTGGTTAACTGCATCACTGTCCTCTCTGCTCCTCCTCCCCCTCTCTGTGATGCAGGAAATCCTATGAGTTTGAGGACTTGCTGCAGTCGTCATCCGAGCATGGCCAGGTGGATTGGTACGCGCAGACCAAGCTGGCCCTCACACGCACTTTATCTGAGGAGAACGTCTATGAAGACATCCTGGGTAGGAACTCAGCACAGGGAAAGGGAGCTGGCTGCTGGTCCTGAGTAACAGGGACTTGTGGTCAACAGGCATTCAGCAGAGGTGCTGAAGAAAGTATGTTTATTATCCAAATGTAAACCAGGACACATTTTGTGCATATTATTGGCAAGTAATATGAAAAATGGACGGGGTTCTTCAGAGCTCATCAGCTTCAAAGATAAACCTGAGGCATGTGGGAAGCAGCTTTTATTTTTTTGCTGGCGTATCTGCTTTCCTTTTGTCCTGTGGATTAATTCTCACAGCTCTGATCTGTCCATTGTGGTGATTTTGTCACTGCTGAGATAATGCAAACAGTCTGAAAATGTAGCCTTGAAGTCAGTCCCATAGATCAGGAATAGGATTGTGTATGGCTTCACTTACCATTGCAGTTAAGAAACTGGATCCTACAGTCTTTGAAATTGAGTTTTATTTAGTTCTCTAACTTCAGTGTCAGATCAATGCCATTTTGAAGATTATTCCCTGTAACTCTCTCCATTTATATAGTGTTTTTTAATTTTGTGAGTTAGGTGGCCTTTGATGGGACATAGAAGTGTCTCCCTTGAAAAATCCTTAATGGGTTTTAGTAGCTGTAGGCTAGTGCTGTATAAATCTCTTGGCTTTTGGCTGAGGTCAGCAGATTAGGAAGGGAATAGCATCAGCTCTTGCCATACTGCTGTAATCCCACAGAAGTGCTCTGTGTTGTTTGGCATAGGAGAATGCACTTCTTCAGGAGCAGGCCAGCATTATTATTTTGATACGAATAAAATCTGATCATACCTGGTGAGAAAGGACTCTTGAAGGAATCATGTTCCTTTGAGACTGATGGCAGACAAGGCAATTCTAATCCCTCCTTTCTGACATTTTTGAAGCTGTCGGCCTCATTTGTGTTTGCTTTTTTTCTTCTCTTTACTTGGGGGGCCAAAGGAACAGGGAGTGTCTGAGCAGCTGCTGCAGGTTTTTTGTGTTGGGGCATGATGGGAGGTCTCAGAAACCACTGAGTAAGGGTCACCTTGTCAGCTGGAATAACATGGATAGCATTACAGAGTGGCTGTGAAGGCAAATCCATCTATTCATACATGAGCATACCCCCATGTCCCAACTGTGCAGGGAACTGAAATATCAGCCTGAAGTTCCTCTCCCCTCCAGCTTTTAGGTGAAAAGATTAGAAGAAAACAGTTATAGGTAATGGTTAGCTAATAGAGTACGTTTGGTTTTTTGTTTTCTTGCTGCATGTTAAAGGCTTTGCCTGGAATCAGTGATCTTTAATTAGTTCCTGCAATCCTGGTGGTGTTACCATGGAAGCTTGGAAAAAAGGTGGACAGGGATAACTCAAAATAAAAAGCTGCAGTTTTGTTTTTCTCAAGAACACAGAGAAGTTTAATCCACAAAACAACGTGTGAAAACCTCACCAGTGGAGGAGGAGCCAAGACTTCAGCCACAGGACACTGCTGCTGGCCCACAGACATGTGCCCATCAGGACGTGCAAGCACACACACACACTCATATGTGTGACTTAGTGGGGATTCAGCTGCTGGTGGGATCATGGTTCCAGTTCCCAGCAAGTCACACAGATTTCCTTCATGCACCCCTTTTTTCCCCTGTTCATTATTGCTTACCTGGGATATTGGAAGCTGGCCAATGGATGACAGGGTTTATTTGTAAAAAAGAGGGAAATGGTGTTCTTTCTCCTAGACTGAAGCTAATTGGACTTGTTTAGAAGTTTGAGGATGGGACTGGCAACAGAATCCATGCTGGTTCTTTTTTTCTCCAATCTTTTTTTCTCCAGTTGCAGGAGAGCTGAAGTACGTTTTCAATACGGAAAAGGCCGTTGAAATTTGAAAGTGGAGCCAGTTTAAGGAACAGGAGAATGTTTGCTGAGCAAATGTACAGCTTTGCTTTGCTGTCACACCCCCTTGCCTTCTCCATGGTGAATTTGGATTCCCTGCTGGAGCACTGGGTGTCACCAGCTACTGGAGAGGACAGTGCTGGGAAAGACTTGAGTTTCTGCCCTTGTCTGAGAGTTCAGCTACACTCCTGCCCCAGCTGGCCAGGCAGGTGGGAGTGCACTGGGCAGACAGATCCCACAGCCATTACAGGTCCTGCTGCAGAGTCCTGCAGCACCGCTGACTCCCAGCCTTTACTCCCAGCCAAGCATTACGTGACAGTAAGAGCAAGGCAGTTGCTTCGAGTCCCAGCTGTCCACTGGGATCTGGCATGAAATGAGGACAGTGAAGAGACAAGGCTCATAACATATCATTTGCCTGTGCAGATGCTTGGGCTAAGCCTTTGTCAGTGTTTTCTTAGATGCTTGGGTAGAGATGTCACAACCTCCTTTGTCAGAGTTGGGCTCTTTTTGAGCACACTTAGGCTTACATTCCCTAGTAGTGCTGAAGAGTGGAATATAAGACAGTCATTACATATGATTTTAGGTGTTTAAAACTCAAATTGGTTGTGTGCCTCATCTCCAGAATTAGTGGAAAGAAAGGAACTCTCATCTATTTCAGAGGTGTGCGTTGTGTCCCACATCCCCTCTCCCCATCCTTCTCCAGAGCAAGAGCATCCCGACTTTGAGTGGCTTAATCCTTCCCTCTTTCTTAAGTACAGCATGTGAGATTGAGGTCTCAGTGACTGGTAGATGTGTTTGAAATCCTGGATTGTGTGCTAGACATCTGCCTTCAGAGTGTGGATTAAATCTTCCTGCAGTCAGCCCAAGAGCAGGGCATCACTTTAGCCCCAAGATGGCATCCCCTTTAATGTGGGGCTTAAACAGAGCATGACCTTCATGCTAGGCTTCAGCTCACGGTTCCATTGAGCAGCTCCAAGCAGAGGACTGGAAAGAAGGAAATATAGTTATGTACTGATGTGCATGAGAACATCACAGCTCTTTTGGACACAGGAGAATGAACTTGAGGGCTCACAGGGTCTTTACCATCTGTAGTATCTGTGATATGTTTCTGTGGCTGCGTTTGTCTGTGTCAGGGTTTGGGCACTGTCCAGCAAACAGCTGGCATTCTAGGGCTATGGAGAGAATGAAGCCATTGCAGGAATTCTTGAGAACAGGTCTTTATGTCTGATGTATGAGGTGGGAGAAGACTGGCAGATCACTAAGTGGATTTTTATGGCCAACCTCAGAGATATTCTGCACTTAGAATCTTTTGCTTTTGCCTTTTTGCTGCAGATCCACCATCAAAGGAAAACCCTTATGAAGACATCGAGACTAACAGCCGCTGCTTGGGGAAGAAATGTGTCCTAACCTTTCCAGCATCCCCCACCTCTTCTGTACCTGGGACTCCCACAAAGGTACTTTGATTCAAGTGGCCACCTCTTTAGCACCAGGAAGTTTTTGGGTGAAATCCACGTCCTGTGTGGAAAAAGTAGGCACCTTCATAATAGGTTAGGGATTTTTCCTTCATGTATTCTGCCACAGAATACAGTGTGATAAGAGGGGATTTACTGCCCTTCAGTGAGGTTAAAAAACAAACCAGCATTCCCTTACAGAAATGGTTCGTTTGCTTTCACTTTTTTTTCACTCCAGGATTGCCTTCCCTGCTGGTGTGGGAAGACCTTCCTCCCCTCAGAGAGGGCATGGAAGTATCTGGGTAATCAAGGCCTGCAGTAGCCTTGTCTCAGTGTCTGTGGGCAGTACAATCTGCCAGTGCTGGTGCCTCTGAAGCACCCCCCACCCCCCTCAGAAGTCTTTTTTGTTCTCTCCATGAGACAATTTGCTGGTAAGTACCTCAGTGCCAGTCCCCTGGGTGGAGAGCTAGTGCTGGAAGGGCATGCCCACCACAGCCCAGCTCACAGCTAGGTGAATTTTTCCTCCTTGTCCATGGAACCAAAAGAGGTAAATCTTTGACTGGCTCCTCTTGCTCAGAGCTCAGGGTTTACCAAGGCCTGCCCTGCTCTCTCAGCCTCCCAAGCTGCTTTGGTTGGTTCATGTTACCTGTTTAGATAATCCAAGCCTGGGACAGCAGGGACAGCATGACAGCCAAAGTTTCTTAGCGATAAATGGGTTCAGAGTGGATAGCAGGGATCTAAACACAGCTTTTCTGACCAAAGAGTTTTCTCATGCTTTCCAAGTAACAACTGTTATTAGAGCTGTTATCCAACATTTTCAGAAGTTCTATGTACACTGTTCCTTGACACACTGCTCTTTTCCAACCAGCTTAGTCAGCAGCTAAGGTGTCTTTGGATAATTCAGCTCTTTAAAGTGAAAGCTTTTCTGTGGTTCTCAAACCATTCTCCTTGTTGATAGCTAGGTCTAGAGCAGAAGGGGGCCAAGTGTTTGGGTGTTGGGATGAGGCTGATGTCCCTCAGAGAGATTTGCATCACCTGTGCACCCAGATTTCCCACGTGTGCTATGGAAGGGGGGCTGCAGTGCTGCACAGGAATGCCTTCCAAGAGAGCCTGTTCCCAGCAGGAGAGCTGAGCAGCAGTAATTATGTTACTCTACAGTGCTTTGGCGCCTAAAAGCAGTGATCTTCGTCAGTCAGAAAAGAAATGCTGCAGCTCTCTTGGCAGCTAATGGGTTTGCAACTGCAGCATTCATCCTGCTGGAGAGCCTGGCCGGCTGTGATGGGGAATATGGGTCTGAACAGACTTTCAGGACTCTTATAGAAGCAGTAGCTCATACCCCTAGTGCAGAATGAGATTCTTTAGTGCAAAGACTCCTTGCAGCCTCATTTTTATATGACTTCTCTGTAGGTGGCAAACATTTTTGTGACCTGAGTATTCTCTGCGGAATCCAGAGATGCCTGAGCCAACCTGAATGGATTAACTGGTCTGACTAATAACTGCTGAGTATGTGTGCTGATGGAGGCAGATGGTGGTTCTGCCTCAGCTACAGTCACGGTGCTGCTATGAATTGTTCAGACCTAGGCTAGATAACTCTTCCCTGCACTTCTTAGTGCCAGATACATCCTCTAGCAGTGCAGATTCTGTTCCCACAAAAAGTGCAATTTACCTTGTCATAACTACTGGGAAATTCTGTAGGAGAAGATAAAAATTGTTCTTACTGTACATCTTTTGGTGAGAAGTAGTTTGCCCCTCTTTATCTGGTGCTGAGCTTTCTACTTCTCTGATGCTATTTTTGGTCAGAGACTTTAGGAACTTTGCTACTAAAACATCTTCTGTTGTACTCCCACCAAACTTGCTAATGATTTTAGGAGGAAAGCAGTCTCTGTAATTGTCTAGCAGTATCTCTTGTACCTTTTGAAATATCTGATTATGGCTCCTGTTGAAGGCAGGCATAATGCTGCCTCCTCTCACTGCTCCTCTGTTCCTCCTGGCTAGCTGCTCCTTATCCCAAATGCTTGTGGCTGGTTGGTTAGTCTTGTCCTGTTTACAATCCCAGCCTCTGGATTGCCCAAATCCTGGGAGATTTTTTTTTCACCCTAGAGTGAGGCCTTCTTGATCAACCCCTGAGCTTGTGTTCTGTTCTGGAATGAAAATTGGATGGTTAAATTGCTGGTCAAGGTGTAGCCTGGCAGCTGCATGGGTTTCTTGCATGTGCAGAAATCTGTGGGCTCTCTCCGAGCTGTTTTGACAACTGAGTGCTGTGGCTGCCCCACTGGATTTACTGATATGACAGTGTAAGCAATGGAGTAAATATACACGAGGTACTGTGGTCATTCATTCCTTCTCCTTCATTTCCAGCTGCTTTCCAAACCCATGTTTTTCCGGCAAAACTCAGAGCAGCGGAGTTTCAAACTGCCAGACATACGGAAACTGAGCCGTGATGGGACTGGGTCACCTTCCAGAATCAGCCCTCCCTCAACCCCCAGCAGTCCAGATGACACCTTCTTCTCCTTGGGAGACTCTCAGAATGGCAAAAGGAGAAGGAAGATTCCCAAGGTAAATCCTTAGAGCTTCGTCTTTTTTGTTTGGCTTCTTCCAGGCAGGAATGTGAGTATTGAGACCAGGTTATCTTTAGTTTCTGGTGTGTGGCATTCCCTGCATGATAGCTGCTGTCCTGACTGTTAACTTGACTTGTGCCTAACCCCCTTTCTTCCTGAAGGAGAATCCACACAGACATGTCTGCTCTTTTCAAAGAAGTTATTTTTCCATCTGAGATTTCATAGTAAGCAAAAAAAAAAAAGGGTATTGTGATTTTGGGGTAGAAGGTGAAGTATGTCAGAGGGGAAAAAAGCAGTTCATATTTTGCAAAAGATGTACCCCATCATACTTCCTTCTGTGCTTTCTGTATGAGACAGTCAGAAATTGTCTGTGTGTCCTCCCAGAAATCTGTTGTTCTTTACTCACTCAGATTGGTGCACTGGCTGTTTATAATTTAAGGTGAGGTGTGATTGTAGGAGAGCAATGAACATAATGACAATTGAGTAACAGAAAGGACTCATCTGCAGTTATGAGCATTTTCTGCAGCCACATTTCCTATTTCTTACTTGGATATAGCATTACTTTGTTTAAATTTTATTTTCTTTCCGATCTGGCAGGATGTGTATTCAGTCCAAATGAGGTTTGGCAGCAGTCTATCTGTTGAATGTTTCAAAAACACAGTTATAAAAACATGGTTGCTTATCCCAGTCTTTGCAGGACAAGCAGAGGCTACCAGGGACAGTCTGTGGTGACTTTTTTCCAAACCCACAGTTTGCATTTGGGGAAAAAGGGATGTGTTTGTGTATCTTCGTTTCCTGGTTGCCAGATCTGCGTTCATGTTTGCAAATCTGATTTTTGAATGCCCTCTATGTGTGCCTCAACCTTTCAGGAATGAGCTGAAGACTATAAATGTTTAGGGTTTCTTTCCCAGTATGTCTTTGCATCTGTGCATGGGCTTGAGCTCTGTCAGTGTGTTCACACGTACTTTTATGTCAACTGAAGAGAGGATTCTGTACCCCGCAGTGTGCCACTGAGCAGTCTTGCAGGGCCAGCTCAGAGCTGAGGTTTGCTGTGTCAAAGGTAGCATCACCTGAGGCTTGAGCTGAGCATCTAGGCGAAGGCTGCACTTCCACATCAGAGCATCCTGCCTCCCACTTAAGTGTTTGTATTCAGAGCTGCCTGACCAAGTAGGTGCTGGACCTGTCTTACCTTGAGCTCTCAAGACATGTGGAAGTAAATCTGGAATCCGAATTTATTCCAATTATTTACGGAATAAATCTCAATGCTGTGGCCATATCCTGCTGCTCCTGCTTGGGACCTTGAGAAGTCGGCAGGTCTGCTCTAGCAGGAAGCCTGGCATGGCTCTGCTGTAATTCCCCTCCCCTTCAGTATTGCACAGGGAGACCAGAGGCATTGAATGAGCCACTAAGCCCAGCGTTGCCCAACACTGAAATGTCCTCCTTCTTGGTCAGCTGGGAGCACAGGGATTACAGGATTTGTAAAGGAAACCACTGATGTAAAATATTTCAGTATCACTGGCCTCCACCCTTCTCAATTTCTTCAGCCATCCTCCAGCCAGTTTTCTGCTTCCAAACCTGCAGACCAGGACAGGTTGCCAGGGAACCCTCTGGTGCTCCCTGGAGCATAGATCATGGCGTGGAGTGATGGACTCTGTCAAGCTAATACAGCTAATACATTGGAAGTGCATTAAGGTGAAGCCTTCCATCAGGGTGTGTTACCCCAAGCTCCTGCTGTAGCAGAGTGAGTGTGGACAGTAGCAGCACAGCACAGAGCCTGGGAATGCTGTGTCCTGCACCATCAAGTGAAGGGTTTCAGCAGGGCCAAGGCTGGGATAAGGAGTGCTTTGCATTAAATTCTAAATTAATTTCTTGCCTGAGGAAGAAATTAACCTTGTTTGTTTGTGTGTTTGCCGAGCAGCTTGTGTTGAAAATCAATGCCATTTATGAGGCACGGAGAGGAAAGAAACGTGTCAAGAGACTGTCACAGTCTACAGAGAGCGGTTCAGGGAAAGGTAAAGGAGCTTCAAATCATCCTACATCTAAGACTTTATGAGGACTTGCCTGGGACTTTAGACTGCCTTAGTGGTTTATGTGACACTTTCTAGCACTTCTTCCAGTCCAGACTGAGGTTCAGTTGGGGTTTCCACTCTTTTTTTTGGTAAGATAAGGGCTGTTCCTCTGCTCAAAAGACTTTGGTTAAAATTGAATTTTTCTGTTTTTCCTGCTTCATTTTCATTCCATGAAATGTATAATAACCTTACAGGTCACACCAAACATGTCTCCTCTTTTTGATGTTTATTTCTGGAACATGCTGGAAGCTATGGAGAGGAATGTTCTGTCCAAAAACTCTGATTTGTTGAGATCAAAATATTTTGTGGGAATGTGTCACTTCAGTGAACTGTCCAATAGAAGACAGGAAATTTTGGAACAGCCCTGGTTCTTTCACTATCCCAATAAACAAATAGCCTCAGTTGGGAATCAGGATTTCTACAACTGACTGTAGGAGTATCTCCATCATAGCAGGATTGAGACTTTCAGCCTCTCACTGTCAATTAACAACTTGCCCAAAGCATTCAGACATTTCAGAACAATTACTTTTAAGGACCTCATCTCTATTAAAATTAAGATCATGTCTTTCCAACACAGGATTTTTATCCAAAACACTTTAATTTCCAGCAAAAGGTGACCACTTCTATTTGTTTCCCTCAATTACTTGTTAGTGTTTGTCCTATTTCATAAAGCATAGATGGCCACAGGGTGGATGAGTGTGTTTATATGAACTTTCAGGGGAAATATCCCAGACTTTTTATACCACTCCCTAAAGCATCATTCAGAGAAATATATAATTGGACCATATAGACCTTGAATCTGATTCAGTGTGACAACTTTCTTGTTTCTTTCTTTTCTTGATTTTATCCCATGTCACATAAACTACTGCGTATTAATGAGTGTTTTGCCTTGGTGTTGTGCTTATATAGACTTGGATAAAATACCATTCTGGCATCTTATTCTTTATGAAACTCTTCTGGCCATGCAAAATTGATTTTGTTGTTGTTGTTGTTTGGTTGGGTTTTTTTTCCCCTGAATGAATGGCAAGATACCAGGGTTGGTAAGCTGAATATCTGTGGGTATGTGCACCCTTGAAAAGAACAAGGCCCTTGGGACTTAAACTGCTTCCCCCAGAAATTGCCAGGCCCAGCTCTCTTGTGCCAGTGACAAGAAATGGACAGGTATAAATAGACTTAACTCATCTTCCTCTTTTTTTTCCTAGTTACAGATGAAAACAGTGAATCAGACAGTGACACTGAAGAGAAACTGAAAGGTAAGGCAAATGTGAGGAGTGAGCAAATGGCTCCTGATAAACTCTGCTCTGAGCTCCTAGGACAAGATCTCTCCTTTGTGTTCTGCCGTTGGAGAAGGACCTTGTTTCTGCATAGAACACAGCAAGAAGACAAAGATCTCAATACTGCAGGAGAAAATCCATGGGCAGAGGGCTATGTAGGAGCCCAAAACAAACATCTCTTCCAACTCCCATCAAAGCTCCTTGTTGACTGACTTTCCCAGGAGAAGTATTGGATGCTGAGGAAATACAGTGAGATTTCTCTGAGTGCAGAGTCAGAAATGTGCGACCAGACTGGTAGAAGCAGTGTTGCATGGTGCTGGATGTCCAGACACCTCACCACGTGCTTACTATGGGAGAAAAGCCACCAGTCAGGCTGGCCAACTAGGAAAACAGACTTGCACTATGTGATTTATTGCTGGTTAAACTCTCCTGCTCTGGCTGGGTTGGGATAAAGCACTGCATTTCTTTCTTCGCTCTTGTAGAACAATTTGGTGTACTGGTTTCCAAAATACTTTCCTGAAGCCTTTTACTGGTAATTAGCCCCTGGACATTCTGGGACATTGCTGTCTTTTGGGAATTTGTGTGGCAAATTCAAAGTGCTGGCAGAGTTAGAATGCAAGATGGAAACTCCGTCACATTTCAGAGCTTCCTGACTCACATGCACATCAGATCTGGGTAACAGATCAGTTCTGTTCCAAGCTGAAAAGACAGGCATGAGCAGCAGTTGGACTGTGTGTCAGCCACAGTGCATTGTGAGTGGGAGTGCTTGTTCTCACCCTCTTCCAGGTTTTTAGAAGTGAAAGCTCAGACTTAGTTCCCTCTTGTGAGCAAAGCTTCCCACTCAAGAACTACCGTATGCTCTTGCTTTCATCTGCACTGTAATCTTTTATCTGTATTGCGGTGTGTTGCCTTCTGATTTGAAGACAAGACGACCTGGTTCAGAGAACAGCACGGCGGCCCAGCATCTTCTGGGTCACTCGGTCCATCGACACACTGACACCAATGTGGTGGATGGTCAAAATGGCGTTTATTACCTTACCTTGTGGAACTAAATAGTCAAGGGGGCTTCGCTACGTCAGAGGGGGATGGTGAGGATCAGGTAGGGTTAGTGGGGATGGAAAACTACTGGAGTTAGGAGGGGTTGCATACCATGGGAGGTGATTGCATATCACAGGTGAGGGGGGAGGGGGTCCTGCTGCTTTCCGTCACATCCCGAGATCTTCCACAGCGCCTGTCCCTGTCTACCACAGCAGTGTTAGCAAGATCAAGCTGAAAATTTCTGCCACTGCCTATCTTTTGACAGGTTCTAAGACTAGCCTGGAGACAGGAGAGAGGGTTACCACCAGGATGGTGCAGAAATTACATTCACAACCCTCCTGAAATGTGGTGTTGTGAAATACAGACCATGTTCAGATTTAGCTGAGAAAGGCAGTGTAGATGTGGCCAGGAAGACTTGAACTCTTGTCTGCTGCTGGTTGCCATAGTGAATCATGTGCATCATCCTGTGTTTCTCTGTAACTGCAGCTCAGAACTCCCTAGAGAGAGGATGATGGAGATCATATGAAGTCACCTCAAATCCAACAGCGCTGGGCTCTGAACAATATCCAGACCTGGGTCTGAGTGACTATGCAAGTCTGCATAAGTGTGAACAGGAGGTCTGGCACTTGCTGTTTACTCTAACTACACCTATATTTTGCTTTATGCCTTGTTGAACTGTTGACTTCCCTATTTTTAAATAGGAAAGTGAGACTTTGGCAAGTCTCTTGTATTTGGGACTTTGTATGTTTTGTGTAACACATGAGTCACTCCATCCAGCTGCCTCTGCTTGCAAGTCGCTGTACATCATCTGAGACACAGTAAATCATAAAGCTGTATGGCAGAGCTGGAAGTGCTGACCCTCAGAAAGGAGAAATCTTGGAAGACAAACTGCCATGATGACAGCAGTAAAATTCTGTTTTCTTTAGAATATGAACCACAGAGATCTTGAGCAAGATTTTCAGAAGCACTCAGCATTGCTGTGACACTGCTCCTTTTCAAGTCCTTGGTGAAACAGAAACCACTTCTGAAAGCTTTACAGCTCTAGAGCAAATAACTAGCAGGTTACAAGAGAAAGGAGTCTAAACCATCTTTCCAGGGCTTTAACTGTCCAAGGTTTTTGCACTTTCTGATTTGAGAGGCACCTCAAGATTGCTTTAAATTACATTATCTGGAATAGTCCGTGAGTGGCACAACTCTACCAGACAGAAGATGAAGAAATATATACCATCTCTCAGGAAGGCCTGTCTCCCAAGTAGATATCTTATGTATGGAGTTCCTATAGTGTCTCTGTGGCTGTTGTTTCTATCAAAAGTTGCATTACCACCCACCTTCCCAAAAAGAAAAGCAGTGAGAGTGTGCTTTAGTCTCTGCTTGTAGTTAATTCTTTCTTTCTTTTGTAGCAGGGATAAGGGCGACATCATGGAGATTTAATTTGGGATGCAACTGTAAAATGAAGCAGGGGGGTGGTCTCTGGTCACTTCTCAGCAGGCAACTTTTCATTACTTTCCATGCTGGAATGTTTATTGTCCCATGCCTCGTGTGTGTTGCAGTTACAGCTTGCTTGACAATTTTTCTTGTTTTCCCATTGTCTTGGGTGAACTTGTAGAAGCATGGCATTGAGAGATTAGTTTTAGGCACAGGAAGAACTGGCATGAGCCTGCATTTTTCACTGGCACCTCTTTTCACGTTTTTTGTTGTTTGCCTACAGCCCAACCTGTGTGCTGGAGCTGGGAGTCCCCAGCATTATTCAGACAGCAGAGCACTGGCCTGACCCAAGTGCTGGTCTTGTAAAACCGTGGCCATTGCTGCCCACAGCCTCCTCTGAGCAAAGGGGGTCAATCACCTCACTGTGCTGGCTTTGAAAAATGCATAAATGAATGCTAGGTTGAATGCCTGCACATTATCTATTACACTGTGTACTATATGGATCTCAGCTTGGGCTGCTTCAGTGAAAGCAATCCATGAAATCCTTCTGCTGCCAAGGTTCTTCAGGATGATGGCACAAGATTATGGCCCATCTCTGTCAATATTTATGGTTCAACTTCCAAATGGTTCCCACCTCTTAGTCAGCCACTGACAAAGCCACTGCAGTGAGGTGATTTAAGGTTTATCCCTCTGCAGAGCACTGTTGAAGCTCTGTGCAGAGAGCCAGAAGTCAGAATCTCTCCTTGTTTCCATAGCTCACAGCCAGCGCCTGGTGCATGTGAAATCCCGGCTGAAGCAAACCCCACGGTACCAGACCTTGGAGCGGGACCTGATCGAGTATCAGGAGAGGCAGCTCTTCGAGTACTTCGTCGTGGTGTCACTGCACAAGAAGCAGGCTGGGGCTGCCTACATCCCCGAGGTCACCCAGCAGTTCCCACTGAAGGTCTGCCTGGCCTGTCTCAAGTGGTGCACTTGGATAGCTGGAGGAGCTGCAGCTTCTCTGTTGACCACATGTTATATCACTGGCCCCTCTGCTGTGTCAGTATTAAGGGAGACTGAAGACAGTGGGAGGGCTTCAGTCACTGCCTGAGAATTGTCATGGTATTGCTCACTCCTGAAAGAGCAGCTGATCTTTTGCTGCACTTGTCTATGACTTTTATGTAGCTATTCCTTTTCTTCCCCTTTCCACTTTAAAGAAAACTGATGGTTGGAAGATACGTGTTCTAGAAAGGGAAAGAACAGCTTTTGGTGACAGCCTAGCTCAAGATGGGGGAGGAGGAATGGGAGCCAGTGTGACAGTGTTTGTAAATGGGATGTGACCAGAGCTCCTCTCAGACTTCAGTTCTCTTGCCCTTTGCTGGAAGTTATGTCCCAGATTAGAGTCAGAGCAGAGGCAGGGCTTGGTCGAATTGAGGGCACAGAGTTACCTTGAGATATCTAAAGATTAGGTGAGCCAGAGTCACAGAAATTTTAATATCTTCCAGGCAGAAGCTTAGCCTTTGTCATCACCTCTTCATTTGTCACAGGAAAAATATTTGAAGTCATTCCATCCCCAAATTACTAATTGGAAACATTCCTTCTCTCTATTCTGCTAGCTTGAGCGCTCGTTCAAATTCATGCGTGAGGCAGAAGATCAGTTGAAAGCTATTCCCCAGTTTTGCTTCCCTGATGCAAAGGACTGGGCCCCTATCCATCAGTTTGCCAGGTAAGTACTGTACTTTGTATCCTGATTCATGAGAAACAGATTTCTTTATCAAACTAATTAAATACAAGAACTGTTACGGTAGAAGATTGGGCAGAGCTCTGAGAGGGGTGTATGGGAAATGCAGAAATACTGGGGGTTAATTGGATTTGTATGTCTGAGACTGTAATGTGGCTGATAGGTATTTTGTCATTCTGGTTTCTCTTTCTGCAGTGAGACATTCTCATTTGTCCTGACGGGGGAAGATGGAAGCAGGCGATTTGGGTATTGTAGGAGGCTGCTGGTAATTATCCCTGAGTTTTTTTCTTTTCCTAGTGGTGCAGCCTTCTGTGGGGTTGGTGTTACTGGCACGCATTCTGGAAAGTGGAAAGCTGCTGTTCTTTCAGTGTGGAATGAAGAGTGGCAACAGAGCAGCTTTGCTCTCTTATGTTCAGTGCCAAAGTCCCTCTCTGCATCCCATCCTCCACTCCAGATATAGCTCTCTTGCATTCTCCTTGCACCAGCACTTTACCACTTAGGCACTGTTGTTTCACCCCTAAGCTGAAGACAGGGTTTATCCTCTTTAGGTCTGGATAGCTGTTAAACAGTTGTCTAAACCTGTGCTGGTCCTGTAGCTTCAGAGTTGTCTCTGTAGATCAGTCTGCTCTGCCTTTGTCATTTGATTAAGGTAAGCTGGGATCATACTGTGGATGTGCCCATCCCTCCTCACTGTTTCCAGTGTACCAGGGTTTGAGCTGGGTTGTCATCATCACCACACTGTGATGATGCCTGCCAGTTTTTGTGCCAGCCAGTGGGATGCACAACTAAGAGACTGGTCCCTCCATCTTTTCAGTAGTTCTAACTCTGATATTTCCCTGGTGTTTTTTGTCTGTGTGTTTGTGTTTGTCCTGAAAGCCCAGTGGAAAAGGCAAACGTCTCCCAGAAGTTTACTGCATTGTGAGTCGCCTTGGATGCTTCAATCTCTTCTCTAAGGTGAGGGGAGAGAAAGAGAGGAAATTTGTGCTGTAGATCAAGAGGGACCTGAAAGTGAAGCCAGCACCTGAATGAATGAGGATCAGGGAAGCCGATAGCTGAAGAAAGGATATGAAATTGTGTTGGTGAGGTGACTGCATGCTAATTCCAGAAGCTAGCAAAATCACAGTTAATAGGAAAACTAGATTGTCAGCTCTTGCCTTCTTCCTTCAGCGGAACTCCCAGAATGCAAGAGAAGGTTAAAAGGTGGAGTCCTGACTCTGTAGTGGGGAGTTTGCAAATTTTCAGCTTTACATTGAGCTCACTGGAGCCATGTTTCTCCTGATAAAAGAAGGGTCTTCAATTGCACCTTTTGCCTTCTTTCTTTTGATACAAAGCTCTATGTCGATACTGGATTAAGGAGAGGAGATAGAGAGAGAGAGAGATAGATTGATTCTGGTGTACTTCATTCCTAGTGTTATCTCCCTCCTTCTGATTTGCATGCCTTTGTGTCTTCATGCTTTTATTTCAGATCTTGGATGAGGTTGAGAAGAGACGGGGCATTTCCCCAGCCCTGGTGCAGCCTCTCATGAGAAGTGTCATGGAGGCACCTTTCCCAGCTTTGGGCAGGACAATTACAGTCAAGAACTTCTTGCCGGGCTCAGGAACAGAGGTAAAGACCCTTCCCAGAGAGAGGGAAACAGGCCAGAAAATGGTGCAGGACTAGTGACTGGAAATTGGGACCATGGCATAGCATTGGGGGTCTTCAAGAACAGATGATCTATCAACTGTGGGGGGAAGCTCAGGAGTAAAACGGGGAACCAGAGAAGATGGAATGGAGACTGCAGTGACTTCAGAATCAAAATGGAAATCCTGTGATAAAAATGAATGTAAGCACACAGCCTAATATAGCAAAAGGAAACAGGACATTGGCCTTGAGGCCAAGAGGCACAGACATCAGGTCCTGTGCTGCCCAGCATATGAGCTTGGATCTGCTCAAGGACACCACATTCAGCTTCCTAATAACAGGTTTGTAGAATGTGCTGCAGCACCCTTAATACAGAACCTCAGCTTGCGTGGATCAGGTCAAAAAATCCTTGAAACCACACCAGGCTAATGTTGCATCCTTTGAGAATGGCATTTTCACAGTGTGGAGGTGAGGATCTGTGTTGCGTCTCACTCGATGTGATGTGAGGACAGCAGGAGGGGTTTAAGAGTGCAGAGCTTTAGGGTGTAGCATTGAAGGACTGTGGGAGGATGGAGGGAGACAAATTGAATGTAGTTTTGGCCATACTTGCTGCAGGGCATGGTATGCCTTGAATGTGAAAGGGAGGAAAGCTAGCAACTCGATAAAATTGTGTCTGTGTGCTTTCAGCAGAGCACTACATGAGGACATTCTCAACCCTACTGAAAACAGTCCCAGCTAAAAGACATTACTGCAGAGAACATGCCAAGCTGGTTAAAAATTTCTGCTGGAGGAGAAAAGTCCCAGTGATGTGCTGTGAGAATGTTGTGGCTGGTTTGTGTCTGGGATTCTGTTCATTAATTATCTGACTGATGGCATAAACTCCACAGTTACACAGTACAGTGCTGGGATGGGGACAGGCATTTTGAAGTGTAAGGGATTAAAAGTCAAGTGCCCCACTCCCCTAAATTCAAGAAATATGTTCAAGTATTCAGGAGATGACTGGATGTGGCAGTGAGGTCTGGTTGTCATGGTTGGTGATCAGTTGGACTCAATGATCTTAAAGATCTTTTCCCATCTAAATGATTTTGTGATTCTATAAAATGAAGATTTGGAGTAGAAATCAATATGAACAAGAGCAAAATGCTGGGAGGAAGAAATGAGTGATCTAATAGAACATGAAAGTAACTGAGTGAGCAGTGGTACTTCAGAGAGGGATCTGGTGATACAGTGGGCCATAAAGTGCATGAAAGTAACATTGTGGTGTTATTTAGACAAAATCCTTCATTGTGAAAGCAAGTGAAGGGATGAATAATAAAGGAAAGCAACTTTTCTTCTTTCCAGTACTGATGGAATTTTATTTAGAGTATCATTTTCCAAAACATGCAACCACTTGGAGAAAGCCCCAGAAGGGTAGTTCTGCTTAATAAGTGGTCTAGAAAATACAGGCAAAGCTTGAGAAAATTGTTTACTTAATATAGAAAAGAAAAGACAAAAGAAGACACATTATAACCTTTCAATACACAAGAAGTTTTCTACGGAGAGGAATGTGACCAGTTGTTCTTAGTGTATACTGAGAGTAAGACCCTGAGTAATTGAAATAATTTGCCACTGACATGTTTCAGCTGCAGGCTTGGTGTTGGTGAGGGTAGTTCAGAACTTGAGTAATTTTCTTGGGGGATTTATGAAATGTGTGGTGTTGGAGACTTTCAAAAACAATTTAGATAAGCATCTGTCTAAGATAAGGAGTATGGAGTGCTAAGGTGCTATGACAGGCATTATTTAATTAGAAATGAACAAAGAAAAATATCCACAGGCTGCTCTTGTCTGTAACTGATATAAAAAAATTATGGTCAGGAGGTTCGGCATCTGAATTCTTCCAGTAAAAAAAAAACAACAGAAAACTGTAAAAGTCAGACTGTAGATTTGAAAGGCTCCATGACATTCTGCTGCTTGAATACCAGAAAGCCCGAAAACCACTCCTAGCTGGATACAAACTAGTTTTCCTTCTTATTAAGAGCACCCTGTCCTCAGTCCGGTGTGAAGAACTTGTGGTTGATCTCGTGCTGTGCCTATTGGAGTGGACTCCGGATCGTCTTCATCTGGAAAAAGGATTTATGGGAGGCCTTTGGAAAGACTGTGTTTGAGGACTTACTGTTGTGTGGTGCTCACCAGCAGTCAGTGCTAGCTGTGAAAATATCTGCTGGGTCCTTGCTTGGCACACTCTGAGTGGGCAGCAATAGCTCACCTGCATTCTTTTTGTCCCCAACAGGTCTTCGAGCTGCGGCGGCCCCTTGACTCCAGGCTGGAGCACGTTGATTTCGAGTCCTTGTTCGCCTCCCTCAGTGTGCGGCACCTGAGCAGGGTCTTTGCCTCCTTGCTGCTGGAAAGGAGGGTGATTTTTATTGCAGACAAGCTCAGGTACCCCCTTGCATTTCCCTAAAGAAAATGCTGGCAAGGAAGAGAGGCTAGGAAGGCTGCAGTGACAGATCTCTCTGCTTTGTTCTTTTTCTTCTCTGCCATTTTCCAGCCTCATAACAATGTGAATAGGGCTGTTCTTCCCAAGAATGGAGAGCTTAGGCCATAAATCATAATTTCATTTTGCAACTTGTGAAAAGTGCTGCTCCTTGTCCCCGAGGAGAACCAAGTTCCAGGTCCTCCAGACAATTTCAGAGCAGATCCCTGGTGCTAAGGAAGCAAAACCCCTCCTTTTGCTCCATAAAGCTGCAGTGTTCCCTGCTGAGCTGTGCTTGGGTTTCCCGGGATCAAGCCTTGTGCAGAGATCACACTGTCCCTTCTTGAATTTTTCCCTGATGTCACAAAATCATCTTAATTTTTCAGCTTGTATTTTCATATTGCTTTCTAAGGACTTCCTTTTTCTTATGGGGATGAAAGTAAAGGATGCAGCAAAAGGAAATGAGATACAGGACTTCCCCCTTCTATTTTGAATCTGCTCAATTTGCTGTTTTAAAAATATATTTGTTTGCTCTCCTAAATTATGAAAATGGGTCTGGATTTCTTTAAGATCTTATGCAGCTGGTGGCTGGCAGCTCTCCAGCCCTTGAAGCACTTGAGGATTCAGAGAGGAAAGTTCACCAAGTCTGGGGAAAGAAAAGCTGCCTGGATGAGTAATGACACTTAGGAGCATGCTCAGGTTTCAGGAGCGTACAATGCCCCTAAGCTGTCTGTTTTCACAACTTCCAGGCAGCAGCCTGCAGCTCTGGGACTGAGCACTGGGGCAAAGAATAGAGAGGCCCCTTCTAGAAGAAAATTAAGGGGAAGCATTCATTCTGCATGGATCCAAGGCTCCCTGTGAGCAGAGCTCAGGCAGTCTCATTACAGGAATAGAAAGGCTGAGGAGAGGGAAGCTTTAGCACTGTCTGTTTGCAGGTTTTGGCAGCTGTCTTGGTTCAGAAAGGGGAAAATTTGCCTCTTTATAATCATTGATACATTATGTGTGTAGAGACTTGGTATTTTGAATACTTAAACCACACACTTCATGCAGAGCATTTAGATTTGTATTGAAAGCGAGAGAATTCATGCAAACACTAGATCTCTGTGTAACATATTTATGATATAATCTATGATCACAGGCTCTCAAATATTTTTCTCTTCCTCTGTAGGACAAATTTTACATTCTGAGAATTTTTTTTAATGACAGAGATTGACATTGTAATCTCTAAATGAGAGCTGGGTGGTATCAGGAAATGGCAGGGAACTTTTTTTGTGGAGGGAGGGTTAAGACATCACTTTAGAATGAACATTTATTTAACAAATCTTTTCCTGTCACATCTTTACATGACAATGCAACACCATGCATTCTGAGTACAGGCTGTGATATGTCTGAGAGCACCTTAATGGGTTTTGGTGTTCTTTTCCCACCCCTGCATCTTTTGTCAGGATATCTAGAGTCCTTAGGAATTAATCCAGTCCTTAAGAATGTACAGGCCTGTAAAGAGAGTGGGAGAGAGCTGTAGAATCATAGTTTCTAGAATCTCTAAATATCTCATAAACAGGTTTTCTTTTTCCTGTGAAAAAAGAATTGTCAGGTTTAGAATATCCGGGGTCGGTTAGACCACAGGGTGCAGATTCAAATATTTACCATAAATTTGCCAGCTTTTTGTCGGACTTTTAATATTTGACGGTTCTGAGAAGACCTTGCTCTGGGCAATTTCAGGAGAGTCTTTTTCTTTTCCTCTTACAAAATATAAAGTTTCACTGACTTATTTTTGTGGAGAAAAAGCTTGAAAATTACCCCAAAAAACTGTAAAGGCATGAAATGCAGAAAACAAAGAAAATGGCCCTCAAAATTAAGTAACTACTATATTTTAATCCTGTTCAGTGACTTGAATGGGCTGGCTTTGTGAGCCTTTCTTAAGCTTAACAGTCTCTTCTACACTTAGGTGGACCTTCCATGTTTTGAAAGTGGATGCTATTGTAGATACAGGACCTTCTGTCTAAATTATGTTTTTCCTGGGACAGGAACACGTTGAACTCAATGAATATTAAGTAGTATTCACTCTAGGAGTGAAAATGCCAGTTTGAGAGGGAAGAAAAGAAATACTTTTTGGAAATAGCTGAAGAGAAGGAAAAAAAACATAAAAGCAGCTGTTGGAAACTGCTCAGAGGTTAGGAATGCTCAAAATAATCCAGCTGAGATGGATTAATGGGAAGAGTGCAGGTGACACAGTGAAAGATGCACAATAAATTACGTTTATCATTCATTTTTGCAGTTCTTCATGTGAGCACTATCAAAAACTATCTGTCCATGTTTGAGAAGGTGTGTTTGGGTGAGTGACAGAGAAATGATGTGTACAATTCATTTATGTCCTTTAATTGCTATAACATCAGTCTGTGGGAAAAGTAGGCTGAAAGGTCTCCTGCCAAATACTGCATGAACTGTGAAATGTTTTCAAGCTAAGCCAAGAAATGCATCTAACAAGTGTACAGCAAGTGAAATACTTCGTCTTTTCCATCTTTAGAATGAGCTTTGAGTGTTTAAATACCTGTCAATCCACAGCTTGGCGGCGGAAAAGGAAAGAATTTGGTTTATTAGTTTTTGGGTGGGTTTTTTTTTCTGTCACTATGGATACTGGAGTATACATTGCCTCACAACCCGGGAAAATGACTTTGTTAAAACCATGTTGGTCTGTGTAGTCTTCCTCCAGCTTTTGTTCATTCCTGCGCAATGGAGACCATGGCATGTGTTAGACACTGCAACATGAGAGCTGCCTTTGTTTCAAAGGGATATTGCCTGGCATGCAGCTCCAGACACTGCCAACCAACCTTTTAGAAGGCATCTTTCAGCTAAAATCACCTGATGTCACAAGGTACCTCAAGCTGGGCAGTTTTTAGTGGCCTGAACCAGGAGATCTTTGTGATTCAGAAGGCTTTTTAAAAAAAAAGCTTGCATAGGCTTAAAATCAAGGCCTCCCTTTACCAGAGCTCAAAAGCTTGTTGTGGATCTGACCAGCTCAAGCAGTTGCCTCTGTCTTTGCCAGAAACCACAGCTGTATCAACAACACAAAGTGGTCATTGTTATCAAAGGCAGATCTGAAAGAATTAGAGTAGACACTTTAAATGTGGTCATCCCCAGCAAAAGGTAATTAATCATCAGGATTTGTCCTTTGCCATGTGCTACAAAAACAAAACTGGGACTGCAAATATCAGCCTCGCAGGTTTCTCCCCTTTTGCCCTGTGATTAGGGAGAAGAAACCCAAAGATGAAGTTTGGATGTCAGATAATAGTATTGTCTCTTCAGATCATCTTAATACTCATTTCTTCATCTGCATGAACCTGCCATATTGGTGGGAGTCAGTGAGGGTCCCCAGAGAGCTGGTGGAACTTGGCATCCTCCTGGTAGGATTTGCAGCAGTGCTGTGTGAAGTTATGGGACAACGCTTGGAAGCTCCTGTGCCTGCTAAATGTTGTAAACCAGATCTGTAATCCACCATAAATAAATCCAGATGCGATGCAGTGTCAGAAATCTGAAGGTGTTTGTAAAACAAATCCTACTGTGGCAGAGCTTGGAATTATTTTTTTAAAGATACATATTCAAACAGTGTTAAATTGCCAAATGCCAGCATATTTCAAGCAGTTTGGTTAGTGCAGGGACCACAGGACTTCCTGGCATTAAGCTAAAGCAGGATGTTTGATTCAATGGTGTTTTTCAGAAATCTTTCAGTGTCCTAAACCCACAGAGGGAGTCAGCTTTGGGGGCTTTTTATGTGCATGCCTTTGGAGTGGAAAGCAACCAGGCTGAAGACCCAGTGGAGTCCCTCCACAGAAGCTGTTGCAACTTGTCAAGGTGTCTTTTAGAGCAAGTCAAGCTAGTCTTGGGCAAGTTTTCCCAGGAGAGGAAGAAGGGGTTCTATGTAGTTGCAGCTGCTGTGTTCAGCTTCTGTATATTTGCCACCTGTGTTCAAGGTGGCTACCAAGAAGCAGCAGCAGCTTCACAGGGCACTGTGTGGTAGGTTTGTGCACAGGGTGCTGTGTGGTGGGAAGGCTGTTCAAGCCAACCAGTGTCACCTGCAGTATCATTGTTCTGACCAAGGGAATGCTTACCCAGAGAGATCTGTGTGTCAGTCCCTATCCAAATCAGCCCTTTAGGGAGGGGTCTGAGGGTTTTTGTGTACCTCTGTCCTTTTTAGCCTCTGTACTATTGACATCTCAGTCTCAACTGAGAGCAACATGCGGCTCAACTATTCTTCATGCAGAAGGCTGCATGAACCCACAAAAATGTGCTCAGCATCTTGCAAGTGTTCTTCAAAGACCTGCAGCATTTTAAAGATAACTCATGAAACCAAAAGGTTTAAAAAGTGGTGTCCCTTTTGAACAGCTGGACTGAACCTGTGTGGCCTGAAGGCAGCACATGGCACTTCCCAGAGCACACTGCAGTGACATGGCTTCTGGCTGAAGAGCACACAGTCACACAGGTGGCATTAAAGGGATTTATCAAGTTGGATTCTTTTGCAACGCTCAGCAGCCTAGTGTGAATCAGCAGTCCCTTAGTGCTTGTTGCTGTGCCAAATGCAAGAGAAAGAGAGAGCTTAGGCTTGAGTCACTCCAGGCAACCACAGTTCTCCTGGGCTCCTGGCAACCTGCAGCTCCCTAAGCAGACCTGCAGAGCAAGTCTAACATGTGAAAAAGATACCTCTGTGTCCATCCCTGAACTGCTTTGCCTAATTAAGAGGCTCACAGACCTCAACCCTACCACTATTGTTCCCTGGAAAGGTCTTCCACATTGAGAAATGTTTGGGAGCAAGAGATCACTGGGTTTCACCCTGGAGGCGATGAGTCATGCACAGATGGAAGGGTGGAAGGGGAAGTTATCTTTACTTCCCACTGCCTGGTGTGTACAATTTCAGACCTTACACAGCTCTGTCTTTGACTTCCACTCTCTGGAGCCCAGCCATCTCTCCTCCCACTCAATCTCTCACATACCATGTGTACTTTCTGGGACTTGAGAGCTGGGCTGAGGGAAGAACAAGCCACCATAAATATAGTAGGAGACAGCTTGCCATAATATCTCACCATGCCATAAATAACCATGTACTTCAGCTGCTCACTGTTCCTCTGTGGAGCTACCTGGGCTCAGAGATGTTTTCCATAGGTTTTCACATGCTGTCTATAAATTCAGGTCCCATATTTAGGCAGAAAATTTGGATACACCTTCAAAACAGAGGATTGGTGATAAATGTAAAACTTCTAACACTTCCACATTCACCCTCTCCTCAAAGAAGAGGAACAATGGGTGGTGATAATGCCCCTCTGCTGTGCACAAATGATGAAAGGTGCAGTTCTTTCAGCTTTCACTGTGCTGCTGCTGCTATTATCAGGTCTATTATCAGTCAGAAATTGAGGACTGGAAAATACGCTCTGCAGTAATGGAGAGGAAGAGAAGCCCTTGCTTTTGTATCTGCTAACATGACCTGAAATGTATGAGTAGCTCAGCTTTGAAGGAGATGGTTTTTAAAGGATCTCATTAGCTTGGAGTGCACTTCTAAGATGACGCATTCATTTTTGTTGCCGTTCCTTTGAAGATTAGCTTGTACGAAAGATACAAAAATCATCTACTTCGATATTATTCCCACATTTTTTCTGGGTGGGTTTTTTTAAAATATTTCTGTTTCTTGCTAGCTCTGTGTTTTCTCATTATTTTGATTTTGCTTCTCTCAGATTCATTATCTACCTTGCATTTGTGATAGACACAGAAAGGTGTGGACTTGCTGATGAGGGCGGGCACAGCTGGAGAGCAGCAACAGAGAGGATGAGTGAATGCAGGGAGGGGAGATACACTCACACCTTCCCAAACAAGGATGTGGAACTGAAGGTTTTTTCCCATTTGAAGGATCTGCCTCTGTTTTTACAGAATATTCCCTTAAAAAACAGTCCTCTAGGAGTGAAGGGAGAGAAACTGTCCCTATTTTGTGAAGAGACTTTCTCAGAACACACATCCCAGACATCTTGCCCTACCTGTCGCAGTCTGAGATAAAATTTTCAGGTTAAGCAGATTCCAGCCTCTCCCCTGGTATCTCCTTATCTCCAAAAAGTGTTATGCGTTTAACAATATTTGCTACCTGATTACTTCATACTGTCATACTGATGTTCCAGCAACTACAATTTTGTTCTGCTAACCTGAGCTTATGTGATGGAAGCCAGCCAGCTGTCCCCCAGCCACGCCACTCTGCTCAGCGTGCCCTAGTGATTAAGCATAGGGATGCATATCCACCAAACTTGACTGGAGCGTGGAGGGGAGGGAAAGAAGGCTTCACATTTCAGATCAAGTTCAAGTCCACACCCATCAAACCCCTTCCCTCTCAAGTCAGCAATAAACCCAGCTTGCTGAATATAAATTCTTCTGTGAAGTCTAATACAAGCCAGCTGGGCATCCTTCTCTAGCCACATGACTCCTCTGTGCTGCACCAGCCTCCTTCCTCTCCCTCCTCTCCTTTGCTGGATGGTGGTAAAACAAAATGATGTTATACACACAGGATTTATAGCAGCTAGCCTTCCCCCTCTCTTGACACACAAAAATGCTTCCAGATCCAGAACAGATGAATAACTGGTGCCCTGTGGCGAGCTCTGCCATGGCTAACTGGATATCCTGCCTGATTCCTACCAGAGAGTTGTGGGAGGATGAACTCATTTCTCTAAGGAAAGGCAGTGGCATAGAAGATGCTGTGTTTGTCTGATATTTTCCATCAGGACCCTGGAGCAGCAGATCTCTGATTCAGTGGAACCTATCTCTTGTCATAAAGAGTGTGGGATGGGGTCATCTTTCAGAAATCATTGCTTCCGAAGCTGAAAAATGGGGTCAGAAATGTGAGAAAGCCCCTAGTAATTAGAGAGATCAATCAGGGAACAGCTGATTTCTAGGAAGCACCCCTCATTCCCTGACTGACCAACCATTGTGTTTTGTCTTCCAGCACTCTCTCCAAGTGTTGCCATGCCATGGTGGCCCTACTGTACCCCTTCACCTGGCAGCACACCTACATCCCCGTGCTGCCACCTTCCATGATCGACATTGTGTGCTCACCCACCCCCTTCCTCATCGGCCTGCTCTCCAGCTCCCTGCCCCGCCTGAAGGAGCTGCCTGTGGAGGAGGTGAGTCCTGCACCCACACCGTGCCCAGACTCTAGGTTGTCTCCTGTGGGCTGAGCTGTTTTCTGCCAGGGAGCAGAGCTCTCATCCTCTAGCTGCCATGAGGGTAGGCTATGGGTAGAGGTGGATGTTCCCTTAGGCAGACAGAGGTCTGTGCTCTACCTTGGCCACAACATGGGAAGGCTGGAGTCTCCCAGTGTGGGGGTGCTGAGAGTAGGAGATGGTTTTATTACAGTTTATAGTGGTTTCTGCATAGTGCTGTCTTGGGACTGTGTGCATATTCTGTCACTTTAAGTGTAATTGCTGCAGCCTGGCCAGGATAGCTGCCCCTTGGGTTAACACAGGTGCCTCATGGTAGCAATAATTCATAATTAAACAATGAATAATAATAATAACAAATAAATAAATAAGAATTGGACTCCTGGCACACAAGGGTGAACACAGCAAAGCTAAACGTGCTGAGGGAGGGATTTTCCTCCCTGCCTCCCAGGAGACAGTGGTGCAACACACAGGGAGAAAGGATGAAGCTCTGACCCTGCTGTGTGGTCCAGGCCTGGAGCACAGCCTCCTGTTGTCCAAGCCATGCTGTGGTTTTCAGTGACATCCCCAGAAAACCACAACATGGGCTCTGCATCTGGGTCATGCTGGGTGCCACCTCCAGCTGCAGTGGGGGGTAGGAGGAGCAGGGAAGTGTTTCCTCCAGAGTAGTTACAGATTAAGATTAAACTCTGATGATGGAAATAATTACTTCCCCTTTTAATTCTTGATCTTTCATTTTTAGGTCCTTGTCGTTGACCTTGTGAATAATCGGTTTCTGAGACAGGTGAGAAGAGTTAATTCATATCCTTTTCTCTCCATAATTTACCTCCATCTGTGTTTGCTGACCTGCCTGGCTGGATAAATTACTTTCCCCCCACTCAAAAACTGAGGCAGGGCTTGTGGTTGGCAGCGTTATAGGGGTTGATGTGTATATGTGTAACATCAGCATCCCAAATCACAGCTGTTGAGGACTTAGTTATTATGAATTACCTCTTCCTCTGTTTTTTTTGTTGGGTTTTTTTTTTGAGGGGAAATGGTGGCACTTGAGCACTATGGGTCATTAAATGTCATCCTGTAAGTCAGAGGACAGAGCTGGAAGGCCTCGGCTCAGCACTGTCTGCTGGGTTCTTCGAGCTTTCTGTGTCTGTCAGTCCATCTCTCATCACATCTGCCCTGAGTGGGAAAGGAGCCTTGATGATTTTTTTAAATCCTTACTTCCTCGGAAGCTTGTGGTTCCTCACTCCAGTCCTTGCGCTGGATGGGTCAGAAGCAGGAAGGTGGTACATGGGAACCTGTGTGTTGCTCTGCAGGCAAGATTGCCTTCTGCTTTTCACTTCCTTTTGTTGTGGAGAGGAGGAGTGGGAAGGGGAGGAGGAAGGGAAGAGGATAAATGAGCAGACATACTCCTGGCTCAGGAAGCTCTTTTTTCCCAGAGCTCTTTGGCAGCTGGCTGAACAGTGCTGGCAGCGCCAGTCTGTGCCGTGCCTCAGCCCCGTGACTAAGCTGGGATGAGTGCTCCGCTCCTCCTCCTCTTGCTGCAGGGAGCAGAGTGTGGGCGAAGGCCAAGCCCTCCCACAGTCCTCGCTTGCCAGCTGCCTCAGTTCTGGGGTAATGCTTTACCTTGCACCTCTCTTCTGCTGGCTTTAGCTGAATCAGCTGACTCAGCCAGGGCTGGTAGGAGCTCTGCACAGTCACTGGCAGTTCCTTGGCTTCCTTGCTCCCTGGGAATTCCTTATGCTTGTGTAAGAGGATTGGTGCTTGAGCAGGCGCTTTGCTTACCTGGCCACGTGCCAGCATTGTTCACACACCTCCTCTTTGTGGCAGGGCCGGTGCTCGTGGGCAGATAGTGGGGCCACAGGTGAGCCCTGCTCAGTAGCCTCTCGGGTCAGACATGTAGAATTCCTCCAGAATTGGGGAATATTTAGGAAAAGACACCCACTTCCTCCTTCCTCTTGTACTTCTTGATAGTATGGCACTGGGTGGTGCTGGGAATGTGCCAAACATTTTTTGCCTTCTCCCTCTCCTCATGGTTCATTTTGAGTGCTCCCCCTGCTGTGCTGGGGACAGGGTAGGAGATGTTTCTGTCCCAGCCCCAGTCCCTGAGGAGGTGGCTCTGTTTTTCAGATGGAAGATGAGGACTCCATCCTGCCCCGCAAGCTGCAGGCTGCCCTAGAACACATTTTGGAACAGAGGAATGAGCTGGCAAGCGACAAGGAGGAGGGCTCTGTCAATGGCAAGCAAGGTAAGACCTAGTGCGTTTCAGCTTAAAACCGTGTCTTTTCCTGCCCCTCTTTTGTCTGTCACTTCTTTGAGGAGAACTAGGCTTGTACTGAATTTAACACCACAGGTGTTGGAGGTAGATCAGGTTTTGGTTAAGTTATAGGAAATATTCCAGCCCACAGGGGGCAGTTCTCTGTGTGAAGAGCAGCAGTACTTATCTCTTTCCAGCTCTGCCTGTCCTTCCCTTACAGTTCCAGCAAACACCTGTGCTCCTTTTCAGAGGGCTTTCATAGGCTTCTTCTCTTTGCTGCTGGCCATGAGTGATGCAGGCTCCTCCAGGAGACAGTCACCTGCAGAGCTACAGACTCAGCGATGGCCACGTGTGGCTCATGGGTGACTGGGCTGAGACATCTCTCTTGGGGGGACAGTATGGGCATCTCCTGTATGGGTACAGAGGAGCCTGGAGGATGTGCTGGCTTTGGCTAGGACAGAGTTAATTTTCTCTGTAGCTGGTATGGAGCTGTGCTTTGGATTTGTGCTGGAAATGGTGTTGGTAATATAGGGTTTTAGCTGTTGCTGAGCAGAGCTCTCACTGAGCCAACACCTTTCCGCCTCTCATCCCACCTCACCTGTGAGCTGAGGGCCCACAAAGAGCGCAAAGGAGACATAGCCAGAACAGCTGACTCCAGATGACCAAAAGGATGTTCCACATGCAGTGATGTGTATGGGGTTATGCTCAGCATATGAATCTGCAAGAAGGAGGAGGAAGGGAGAGGACATTTGAAAATTGGGCATTTTGTCTTCCCAAGGCATGTGTGCTGGAGCCCTGTGTTTCTGGGGAGGGCTGAACACCTGCCCGCCCATGGGAGCTGCTGAATAAATCAATGATTTTGCTTTGCTTGCATGAACAGTTTTAGAGTCATCCATTGAACTCTCTTTATCTTAGCCTGTAAGTTTTCTAACATTTACTCTTCTGATTGTTTCCACCATACCACCAGAGAGAAGTGAGCACCAAAACAAAGCTTGGTGTGTTTCAAAGTAGGAGCAATTTGGTCTACTTCCATTACAAGCACTTCCTAGGATGCTGTCTCCCTTGAGCAGCTTTTCCTTCTCAGGCTGGATCTGAAAAAAGCCAGGGAATTTTTACCCAGAGATTTTCCTAGCACATTCTTACAGTACCATCCTCACCACTATCTCTTGATTTTTCCCTTAGAAACCAGCCCTTTGAACGAGGTGGTGTCTGAGGCCTTTGTCCGTTTCTTTGTGGAGGTTGTGGGCCACTATTCCCTCTTCCTGACTCCCACGGAGCGAGAGGAGCGGACCCTGCAGCGTGAGGCTTTCCGCAAATCCGTCTCTTCGAAGAGCCTCCGACGCTTCCTGGAGGTCTTCATGGAGACACAGATGTTTGGGGGCTTCATTCAGGAGCGGGAGCTACGGAAGCAGGGGGTCAGAGGTGAGGGGCTCCAACTGGGCTCTGCTGTGGTGGAAACTGCTGTTGCTCCTACAAAAGCAGGGAGATGCTCCCCAGCCGGCAGCTGCAGCCCCAGTTCCAGGGCTGGAGGCTGCAGAATCTGTACAGGAACACCAGAAGGGATTCTGGTGGTTTCATGATGGGGTTGGGATTGCAGGCGTCTTTTGCCCTTGCAGTATCCTCCACATGTCCACCTCTTCCATTCCACATTGAATTCCACTGCTGGAATGATGTTTATTCTTGCAGTCCCTCATGTCCTCTTCTTGTGTCTAGAGGAGAAAATGGGGTGGATTGGTCATGGTTCTTTTGTCCAGTAGAAAGCTTGGATGCTCATCTCCTTCCCAGAGCTGCTTCTGTGGTTTCACTCCTGTTATCCTACAGTCCCAAAGGCTCTACTGGCAGTTGAAATTTCCAATCCCTGCTGCTACTCAGTGCTGGCTTAGCAGCTTCCTCCCAAGCATTAATAAGCAGGCGATGCTTGAATAGGTGGCTGACTAAAAGAGGTAAATTCTGCATGATGATTCTTCAGATGATGTCACTCCCTAGGCTAAGCTGTGTTTGTAGAAGAATGAAGGGAGGTACATTCTGTACCCTGAGTGAGGTACAGCAGCTCAGTCAGCCTTGCAGTGGGGAGGGAGGAAGCAGATCAAAGCTTTTGTGCCAATCTGGCCTCAGCTGATGGAGGAGGTGGGGTGAGTTGTTCTCTCTCCTGTGTAATGTGTGGGTAAATGGAGACAGTACGCTTTCAGGTGGGCATTCTTACTTGGATTTATAAAGACACAAAATAGAAGTTGTTGATTTCTTTCAGCAGGTCTGTTTGAGGTACGGGCTCAGGAGTACCTGGAAACACTTCCCAGTGGGGAGCAGAGTGGAGTCAATAGGTTCCTGAAGGGCCTAGGTAAGGAACCAGCAAAACCCTGGGCTTCTCAGGAGGGCTGGGCTTCTTGTTGCCTTCAGGTTGGGCAGCACAGAAGCTGCCCAAGGGTGACAGGGCCAGTGGCTATGTGTGGCATCCGGTGCCTGGCCATGTATCCCTGTGCTGGCACGCTGTTGGCTCTGGCCCTGGTCAGTCATTGTCTGGAGGCTAGTGGAGAACCAAAGATGGAGCCATGTGCTGTCTTCTAAAAGAGACAGGTGGGCAGTGGAGCAACCAGTGACTTGGGGATGGTGGATGCAGGTCCTGATGGGGGGATTAACACATTTTTCATTGCCTTCATTTGCCCTTAGGGATCAGCAGTGGGAACTGCCCAGGAGTATTCTAAGACTGAATCTGTTTTCTGCCATAAGGGGTTCTAGCCAAGAGGTCCAAATTGAGGTTAGAAGTCCTTGATAAGTCATTGGACACCGTGGCTGAGCTTGATCAGGTGTTAAGATCACGTGTCCCTGCTCCTCTTGTCTGTTCCTGGCTATTTAAGAGCCTCAGGGGCTGGTGTGTCCTGGACAAATGGGCTCTGGAGGGTGTGCCTGGGAGCTTGCAAGGTCCCAGCCTGTAGCACTGCTCCCAGGGAATGGGCAGAGCTCTGCAGGCCTCTGCTTCCAGCTTTGCAGAGCAGCTGGCTGTGGACAAGGAGCCAGGGACGGCAGCAGGGCCAGTACACTGCATAGGACAGAGGTGGTGGAAAACGACACTTGTTTTGCCTGTCACTGTGGGGAGTCCATTTTCTTTTCTCTGTCTTTTCAGGCAGCAAAATGAAATTCCTCCACAAAAAGTAAGAGCGAAGCACATCCTCATGCCACAGAAGAGAATGGCTTTACCATTTAGCAGCAATAAATCTGACTTACCAACCATTCCCATTCAGCCTGCTCCCAGGAGCCAGCAGCCTTGGGCACGCTGGCCACGGCCAGGACATGCTGCACAGACCTGTGGTGCTGCAGGAGGATGGGATGGCTGCAGGGCTGCCGGGACAGGTTTCTGGATGTCTACAGTAGCAAGCACTGGACCAAGCACTCTCTCTGAACTCTGCCCTAGCACGTTGCAGGCATCCCGGCAGATCAGATCTCTTAGCTAGTCAATTCTTTATTTGGTTGTATTTTTCTATTTATATTGAGGTTAGAACAGTTATTAACCAATGACTCTTGCCCTGCCTCCTCTCTGCCTGCTGCTGCAGGAGGCCAAAGCGGGACTCCTGTGGGACTGAGCAGGCAAAGCTCAGGCATGAAGGGGAAGAACATAGACGTGTGAAAGTAGGTCTCTGCAAAGCAAGGACACTGGGGGCTGCAGGGATGATACGAACTGACCAGGAGGAGCTTCCAAGCAAGGGAAAAGGGTGAGGGGGAACCACTAAATCTACTGAGGACTTGATGGGCCAGCCAGCTCCCTGGATGGGTGTACAGGGGAGTCTTGGCACGAGGAGAGGCCTTTCCTCATGCAGTGTAATTAAAAGTGAGTTGTGTAAAAGGCATGTGGATCCATGGTGTTTTCGTGGAAAGGGATGGGCTCTGTCTTCCCACCATCCGACCTAGCACCAAGCATGAACCAGAGAGTACATCACCAGCTGGACCCATGACTTGGCCAGGCCCTCAGCTTCCCTGTGAGGCTCAGAAGCCGGGTGGCCTCCATCCCTCACCTGGCAGCTTGCCAGGGGAGCCCAAGGTGAAGTTCACCAGCAGGATCTTGTCTGGGAGATCTGCTTCCCAAAGGTCAGATGGGCTCTCCTCTCCTGTCATGAGTGTTACTGCTGGGAAGCACAGTAGGAAACAGGCAAGGGCAGTGGCTGCTGCTGCTGCTGCTGCTGCCTTCTGTTCTTATGCCTGGGCAGGGGGTAGGGCCTCCTGCTCACCTCTCCTCTGTCTGTGGTGACCTCCTTCGCTGAGGAAGTTTCAGAGAAGTTAAGTGGAGGTTGAGGCAGGGTAAGGGCTTTTTTCCAGCTGGTGTGAAAGCTGTTACACTTGCACTGCTTGTGAGGGCAAGGGCATCTGGAACATCCTTATGTCCGCTCTTTGGAGGAGAATCTCTTTCCCAGCTGCTCTGGGGTTTCAGGGTGAAAGCTATATATGGGTACCTTTGCTTCAGCTGTGCTATGCTGGGCTGCACAGGTCTCCCAGAGGCTTTGGAAATGATCCCTGTGCACCTGTGGTCCATGGGTTTTGCCAGGTGAGAGGACCTTTCTGACCAGCAGTGGGGCTCAGAGGACCTCAGCTCCATTCCACACCAGAGCAGAGTGGTGGCTCCAGTGCTGCTCTGTGAATCTTATGAAGCCATGCAACCCAATAGGTTGGGCAAATGGCTCTGGGTGACCCAGCCTGAGCAGGAGTATGGCCCAGGGGATCACATAGGTCCCTTCCCACCTCAACCTCTCTGTAGTCCTGTGGTGAGCACAGTAAATGCTGGACAGCCATGGTGTCACACCAGGCAGGAGGCACACAGGCAGCATCTACAGCTCTGTTCCCCCTTGACTTCCATGCAGGGACAGAGGAAGCAACAATAGAGGGGCTCAGAGAAGCCAGCAGCATTTACTCCCTGCCTCCAGCCAGGGTCAGGGTCCCTCAGGGGTGACCAAGGGGAGGGTGGGGGGGATGCCCCTTGGGTGTGCTGAACAATATTGGTGCCATTTCACCAATTCACAAAAGGTGGTGGAGGCTCACTGAAGGGTGTGGAGGACAAAGAGCTAACCAACAATACACTCACCCTTCCCTGGAGGGAGCAGAGCCTTTATGGAATTAACTTGCCCTAGGAGAGAAACCCTGGCTGGCCACCATGACAGGTATGGTAAGGTAAAAATGCTGCCCCAAAATCCCTCCAGTTTTCACATAGATCCCATGTTCCTCATTGGTTTTCCCCTCTGACACGTCCTCACCTGCTGGGGATAAAAGATGGGCTCCCTGTAGCCCCCACAGCATTCGTATCAGAGATTTCTTGGAGGACAGAGCTGGAATTAAATCTCCCAAAGAGATCAGATATGAAGCTCTGTCTCTTTCTTCTATCAGCTTTCATAGCTGTTGTCACTCAGACAGCCTTTGTCAAGGCTAGAGCTGAAATCACAACAGTGGCTGAGGAGATGTGGGGCCTTGGCACCCCACCACCACCCAACTGACTGTAGAAGGGAACTGCCCTTGCGGTGTTCAAGGTGAACCAAATGCTGTTCTTCGGTTCTTGTTTTAGAAGATTTTAATGGAAGCATTATGAAGCATTGCAAAGCTGGGGTCACCCCCACATGTGTAAAGGTGGCCAGGATGCCTGCAAAGCTCTCTGGGATTCTAAATAAAGCTGATCTGTGGCTCAGCTCCAGCTTTCAGAAGCAGGTCTCCTACATGGTCCCATGCTGCCAAGCTTGCTCCTGGGGACTCCACATTCCTCTCCTTAAATGATGTTTTCAACGGGACCTGGCCTTCCTTGGCAGGAGCTGTGTTAAGGAGCAGGGAGGGATCCCAGATTGCCCAACACTTAGCTCAGCTTGAATTGGTGTGTGAGCGTGCTAGCAGCTTTTACTACAATATCCTAATGGCTCAAATTTAAAAGGGTTGTGAAATAGCCATGTTTGCCTCATTGGGGAGCTCCGACGGGGCTCTGCCAGCATGGGGCTCCATGACCACTCAGTGTGTTTATTGGCTGCACTCAGGAAAGTGGGAATCAAGCCTACATAGTGTACAAAATCCAAAGGGGTTGTTAAAAAGCAGCAGCATGAGAATTACAATGAAAGAAGCATTTACAACTGTGTCATTAAGGATTTAAAATGAAGCTTGAACAGGAAGCATTGATCTTCAGCTGCAGGACAAACTCTTCAGCTTTAGTTTGAGCTTTGCTGCTCTGAGATGAGCTTGACTCTCCATCTAAGGGCTCTGTATGCTTTGGAGGAAGCCACCTGTAAGGAAAAACCGTAAGACCATCTGTGCTGGGTCTGAGCATGGGTCTGTGTCCTATAGAGGCTGCTAGCAGCAGGCGACCAGAGAAAACTACGGACAGAGCACATACACTGGGGATGCCCTATATGCTATACACACACACATTGTACTGTACACAAGCATTAAACTTGCCTACTCTACATGTCAGGAGTTCCTGCACCAGAGCTGAGTCTCTGTGCTTAGTAGCCTTGGATGAATTTCTATTCCATGACGACGTGCACGTGGGTGTAGGCAAATGGGCTGAGGCAAGAGGCCAGTCTAGGGGCAGCATGGATTTACCAAAGGGTACTGGAGAATCAGGACACTGGTTAAACATTAAAAGCTGTAATCTCTGCTCCCTGATAGTTCCTGCCTAATTAAACTGCTCTCACACACCAGTGTGAGCTGCTCAGCAGGGCTTGTGATGTGCAGGACTGCACTTGCTAACTCCCAAGCTACTAGCTAAATCCCAAGTTCTGTATCCCTCCTTGATTTTCCAGCACAGGCTGTTGGTGTCCTGTGATAGCTCAGGATGCCTGTGAGACCTCAACCCTCCCAGAAACTTTTGGGAATGTCCCATCTACTGTGCAGTTGTTCATTCTGTGCTGGCAGGACAGACAGCCCTGGGTAGGCAAGAGACCAGACCAGCCGTGCACAGGGCAGTCAGACTTTGGCTTGGACTGTTGCAGCCAAGGGGATGTGCTTGCACTTTGCTGCATGTGGGATCCCTAGTGCCAGCTGCCAGGAGACTTAGAACTCACCTCTCTGCCTGGAGACAGATTTCAGGTTGCAAGTGCCAGCAGGCAGCTTGCACATGTAGAGCCCCAGGCAGCCACCACAATCAGAGGGCTTCTGGCAGGGCCGGGACTGGATGCCGTGGCAGGAGTGCTGCAGAGAGAAGGAAAGTGGTGGCTGCAATGCCCTTGGCAGCCAGGACCAGCCCAGTCACAGTTGCATCATCACTCTGTAGTAGCAGGACAAGCATCTCACCAGGGTCTAGAGCAGCAGCTACATTGCAAGGAACTGGAGAAGCTGGGGCCCAAGGAAGTGCTTCCAGGGGCAGTGCATTACTGGTTTTGGCTGGAAACACTCTAAGCTGGCCCCTACAGCCACAACAAACCCCCCCAGTGCCTCTGCTCTTTTGCTGTGGTAGCTGAGTGGCATCTGGCACGGCATCACCCAGCACTTTGTGGTTAAGGCAAGGCCTACTTGTGTGTCAACCAAAGTGCAGTTTGGGTTTGATAAATGGGAAGTTGGTTGTTTGTGGGATGCTGTGCTGAGCCCGTGGAGCAGATTTTCCATGGGCAGAGAAAGGCCATGCCTCCCTTAGGGCAGTGCTGAGAGGAGCTGTGCCTGTCGCAGCACTAGGACACAGTGCCCCCATGGCAGAGCATGGAGAGCTTTGTTAGCACTCTGGGGAGTGCACACGAGACCTTGGAGAACATGGCGGGGGCTGGAGCAGGACTGTCCCTGCAGCTCTGAGGGCAGCACATGGAAACAACTGCAGCCAGACCTGCACTCTCCTCCTGAGCTGCTCACCACCTGTGCTCACAGCCATGGACTCTGCTCTAAGCCTCGCCAGGTAGCAGCTGGGGAACTGGGGGTGTCACTGCCCAACTCCCTTCTCAGCACCCACACCCACACTGTGTTGTGAGGCCATGTTATGACTGGCATCTTATGAGGAATGGCCCCCAAACCACCTTTTCTACCTGATGTTTGCAGGATCATGGCATGCTCAGCACCTGCTCCTGCTGCCCTCAAGCCTGTCTGATCCTGACTGGTACCTCCGGTCGCCCTGCAACCCCCCCAGCACAAGCCCTGTCCCTCGCTGTCCAAGGACAGGCAGTGCTTACCATGTCACTGTTGAACTCCCCGTAGTCCTTCAGGTGATGGCTCACCCTCTCGATCCTGCTGCGGGAGGGCTGCAGCGGGAGCCTCCAGGGCTTGCCAGTAGCAATCTGCTTCCCACTGCCCAGGAGGACTTTGGCCTTGCTGGGGGACCTGGAGCTGGGGTGTGCCTCTCTCATCACTTTCCATGCTTTGGTCAGAGGGTGGCTCCTCTCTGAGCATTGCCCAGGCAGCTTGTCTCCTCCATGTCCAGGTGGCCAAGGGACTTCTGCAGGGCCCCCAGCCCCTGCCTGCCTCTCCAGGTTGCCAGCCTGGCTCCCCTGTGCCTCAGATGGTGCTGGGGCTGAGCAGGGCAGTACCAGGAGGAGCATGGTGACTGTCAGTGCCTGGGCATTCATCCTCAGGTCCTGCCTTTGCTCAGGGTCCTCTTGCCTGGACAAGACTGTTGGGAGTCAGTAGCAGAGGTGGAAGCTGCTTTCCCCCCCTGACTCTGGATCCAGATGAAGTAATTTTTATAGCGCAGGGACATACCTTGGGGGCACAGCCCTTTTCCCCCGCCCCTGCTGTGTCCCACCTCCCAGCTTGTGAGCAAACTCAGCTGCTTGCATGGGCCCCAATCCCCCTCCCTTGTGTTCCCAAACATCCCAGCACCCTTCTGCCACAGCTACCCTGTCCCTGCTCAGAGAACACACATGGGTGTGTGGCATCTGGGCACAGAACCTCTCAGCTGAACTACATTTGCAAGCAAGGTCTTGGAAAAGGGAGAGCTGAAGGTAACTATTTGTGTGTCTGATGGAAAGGTGGTGGGCCCAGAGGGAAGGAGTTTCTACAAGCCTGGTGGAAGTAGTCTCAAGCAGAGGAGAGGCACCCAGTTAATGCCTCCATCCATTGCTGTGGGAGCTCACTCATTAAACAGTAGAACTCACCCAGGACTCAGAGTGGTATTAGAACTGCCCTGATCCAGCTTTGGTTGACCTCAGTGCTGTGTCAGACACCAGGGATCTGCTCCTCAGCCAAGGGGCCTCATTGACAGTGGTCTCTGGATGAAACAGAGGGTGAGTCTGTACTCCAGGTTTACTATCAGTCCGGCTCAAGAACCAGCTAGCACCAAGACCCAACTCTACTAGAAATCAGTTTTAATGAGTTTCAGTGTTCACTGATTTGTTGGCACCCACAGTTGCATCCTATGCACATTACATGCTGAGAGAGAAGCTGACTTTTCCTCACTGCTTCCATGGGAGATGCCTTGGTTCCGTCTGATCTCTTTCTCTTCAGATTGGATACTTGGGACTAAAGAAGGAAAGAAGCCTCCAGTTCAGAGGAAGGCACATGGAACAAGGGACTGTCATCTTCTAAAGGCCACCAGCTGGTCCCTGGTCACTCTTCTTTACTTTGTCTTGCTTACTTTCTCCAGGGGTACTGGACTTCAGAGCAAGAAGGTACGGTGTGTACTGGCTGGGTTGGGAAGATGGATGAGGTTATCCTACAGTGTCATGTTCCTGCCACAGGTTGTGATCCATGAGACCTCTTAGGAAAGAGTCAGCAGCAAGAGCAGATGTTGCTGCTGGGCCCAGCTGAAGAAGCTGAAGGCCCAGCTGGTCCTGAAGTTCCAGGAGTCAATGACAGAGGATATACCATGATAATGGATAACAGTGACACAAGGTGGAAGAAGAGAAAATTCCCTCAGTAGAAAACCTAGAAGGCCTGGAGGTCAGAAAATCAGAGGTCTGAAAGACCAGAAATCAGCTTTTCATTCCACAGAACTTCCCTGGGTTGGGGCCTTTTTCCTGAGGGTTTACTCAGGACTAAAGCAGGTGAGTATTCTCAAAGTTCAAAACACAGTCCAGTTCCTGAAAACGGGAATGCTCCAAGTGCAATGAGATGATAGATGAGAAAGCCACATCATTCTAGTCCATCTTGCATACCTTCACCTCTGGCCAGCTCCTGCTCTTGACCTGCTCCTGACAGACACTGGAAGGGCTGATTTCTGGGGAAATGGGCTCATAGGAACGGAGAGACAAGCTAGCAGCCAGCAGACCCATCCGGACACACGTGCCTGTGTCATGTTTAGCAAGCATCCCTGCAAGGATTCCTGCCATCAAGCTGTGGAGGGAAAGAAAGGTGGTTTTGAACATGAGAGGAACAGCTTTGACCCCAGGAACGTGGCTGTTCATTTGTAAGAGCTTTCATTTGGACCCAAACCAGCATTTAAAGCAGCAGAATACGTCATACAGGGAGGCTGAGGCTACAATGAATGGGTTTTGCTTTTTCTATATCCATTTTTAGCATACCGAAAAGTGTCATTTTAATTTGCATTTTTTGTTATTCTCATCTAACTTGAGGTACTTCCTCTTGTACCACATTTTCTATTCTCCTCCATTTTCCAGGTGAGGCAGGAGAAAAGAAAGGACCCTAAGAAGGGAAAAAAATCTAATTTTCCCCTACTCTATAGTTATTTTGTCACTTCTCTGCTCTTTGTTGGTACCTCATTATGTCCTCGTTATATTGGTGCCTCCTGTCCCGAAAGGGTTGGATTGGGTGAGAGATAGTGTCCCTATCTATGTGAGACGGACTACAGGCACAGCTGGAAAAAGAAATCCAAAGGTGAAATTACATTGGAAAGTCAGATTTTTGGGAAACATTTGCTATGTTTTTTCATTTGAGATTTCCCAGTGAAAGTGATGTGAGTGCAATGTTTGGGATAGATTGGGAGCAACTACTCTATTCACAGCAACTACTATAATAATGTTCAGAAGCTACGAGAGGACAAAGGAGAAGGGAAAGAGAACAGAGAAGGCAATCACATTTTAGAGGAAGAAGCGCGGACAAGAAAATGTATGAGGATTAATAAGCACATCTATGAGGAAGATGAAAGGAGTCCTTATTTTGCACTCCACCTAATCACATCCACGTCTTTTTACCTACAACAAAGGCACATTGTGCCTTGATTGACTTCCACAAAGTGTTCAATCTCTCAACAGCTCTGGGAATTGAGAGTAAATATTTGGGGGAGCATCCTCTAGCAATGCCATGTGTAGGCATGTGGTGTTACGTTGTCATGGCAGGGTAAGGAGCAAACAGACACTGCACAGATGCTCAGCTCATGGGCAGGCCTCTGGAGCTGTAGAAGAGCCATAGGGTGTAGAGGAGGCATGAAGTGCCTGAGTCACTCTTTCAGGATTGCACTGTCCCCTGAGCAGTGCTTCTGAAGTGTGTAGGTTCACAGGGGCTAGGCTGGGAAAGAGTTGCATTTCAGATGCTAGACAAAAGTTCTTTACAATGAAAATGGTGGAACACGAACAGTTTGCCCAGAGAGGTGGTGGATTTGCCATCCCTGGTTGGATGGGGCTCTGAGCAACCTGATCTAGTTGAAGATGTCCCAGCCCATTGCAAAAGAGTTCAAACTAGATGACCATTAAAGGTCCCTTCCAACCCACACCATTCTGTGTTTCTACAATAGACCTTTGAAAGTGCCACCAGGCTGGGGTTGGGACACATAACCAGTTTATATGCTGTGGAGATGCCTAGTATGGCATTACAGTCTCCTGGCATTTCCAGTGTTTTGGCACTCTTACACTGTAGAATAGGGATTTTCAGAGTTCAGGGGAGCAGTTGGTCTTATTAGGAAGAAAAACCCTGGATGAACAAGGGGACAATGAAAATTCCCCCACATGGCCTTGGGTACTCTGGGGAGAAGAATTTCCAGACCAATGTTACTCCAGGAATGGGAGCAGTAATGGGCTCCAAGCTTATCCAAATCAAGACAAGCTTGGAAGGAAAAACAAGCTTCTAAGTTCCCCAGTGTAACTCAGTGGAGGTGGTTGGCAGCGGCGCATTTTATCTCACCTTTGGTTTTCTCTTGAATTTTAAAAAGGGAAAAGAACCCCTACAAAAGATGTTTCATTTACATTAGCCTCTAGAAAAAAACCCCTGTCCTGCAGTAAGGAGCACTTGTGTTTTGAGCAGATGGTGCAGAGGGGAGAATATGTCCCTGGAGGGGCTGGCTGGAGACACCTGCCCGAGACAGTGAGCAAAGCTGAGCTTTCCTTAGGTCAGGCTGACCCAATGATGCTCCACCAGCCCCCACTTCTCTGCTGTTATTACACCTATTGCTCCAAACAACCATTTGGTCTTCTTTGGAGAAGACCAGCTTGCAGCTGCAGTCAGCTCATCTCAGAGGTGATCTGGGATACAAACAGCATGACCTGGTGTTAAGCAGGCTCAATGGCTTGGCAAGAAGTTATTGATTGATTTTAAAGAAAACATTGAGGACTCCCTATGTTCAAAAAAAATAAACCAAACAAACCACAAAAACCTTTTCATTCTGCACACTGATCAGAGAAAAAAAAGAAGTGTTGCTATGTTAAGTTATTGCTAAGTAAGAGTAGAAAGGGAAAAGGAAATATCAGACTTTTGGTCTAGCCCAAGGCAATGAAAGGACAGAATCAATTACTGCAACTATGAAGCAAGAAGGAAAAAACAACCTGACTACTACATATAGTTTGTCAAGTTAACAAGAAGCATAATGAAATATTACTCTAACAGACAGAGAATTGATCACTGGGGCTAGGAATAATAGCTGTCATTTCCCACTTCTATGTATGGCATTGTGTGAACAGCCAGGCAAATTATACAACCAACTCTTTTGAAGCAAGAGCTTCAAAATTGCCAGAGGCAAATGCAGAACCTGATGATATGCTTTTACAGGGCCATTTTAGCTCTTGATTGGCAGTTCCACTTCCATTGGAGAAGTGTGGAAGTAATGCAGTTAGTTAGTAAGACAGCTTTGATGTAAGGTGGTTTGCTTTTAGCAGCTCAGCCCGGAGTAATTCAGAATTCTTGGATTGCCAGGAAATGCTTGGATCTTGAAGAAAAGCAAAGCTAATAACGGCAAGCCTGGCTTCCAAAATGCTTCTGGGGACATTTTTAGCAAGCTTTGCAAGGAATCATTGTAACCAGCCCCGCTCTCTTATCCTTAGCGTCTCTTCCTCAGGCAGCAGGGTGTCGTTGCTTTCCAGTGGAATTTCAAAGAAATCTGATTATGGCCCTTTCACATACAGCTGGAGAGGACAAAGCAGCGAGCGACATACCTGTCACCAGCTCCGGAGACGTTGATGATCTCTTCCCTGCTGATGGGGATGGCGGGGTAGTGGGCAGCACAGAGCTTGGCAGCAGCAGTCTGTTGGGGGAGGCAAGGGAAGTTTAGTGGGAATTGCCCGAGCTGATAAGGCCCGATGCGCCTGATGCCAGATCCGAATGGATGGAAAAAAAGGAGAAAAGGCTGAAAAAACCCCAATAATCTTTTTTCACACTTCGACCATTTAAATGAAGCTTCCTGTAAATGAAACTCGCACTCATGAATATTCACATAAGCACATTTAATTCTAGCTGACTCTAAACACTGCTGCTAGGCGCCAGCAGTACACGGACAGACAACTTGATTTTCTTTCAGAGCTGTGTATTCCACCCCCGCAAACACATACATTTTCCAGCAGTGATGCTATGTTTCCCAGGACTGCTACCATGACACCGGAAATAGCAACAGTGCCTTATGGTCCAAGAAAGAAGCAACTGAGAGCTCAGAGTTAGTTTTCTAAGCCCTTACCTGTTCATGAGCTCCTGGATAAAGGGAGATGCTCCCTCCCACACTCTTGCCACACAGGAGGACGCCGTGAGCACCGAGGGTCACCACCACGCAGTGCAGGTGGGCCAGCAAAGGGTAGGCCAGGGCCACTGCAGTCTGGACAACATCCTCCAACCTCGTTGGCAGCTCTTCAAAGAGAGTGGAGGGAAAAAGATGCTCTAGCTGTAAAGGTCCCCAACCAGCATTTCTGTGAGCTGACAGCCTATTTATGAGCACTTCTACTACTATTTATGGGCACTTCTGAAATGTGGTTGGCAAAATCTTTTCTTTGTATTACGGGAAACATGGAAGTCTCCAGGGTTAGACTTCCACACTGTACCTCTGCGCTGAGGAACCTAACTTTCAAGAGATTAAGCGTATGTCTGTAAAGATAAAAAAGCTGTCTTGAAGCATGACTTCCTTGTTTCAATGCTGTTGTATTTCCATCTGCATTTGGTGGGGTGTGTCATTTCTGCAGAGGATGGTACCGCTGGGAAAGGTGTCCTCTGAGCATCATACTTCAGGGACACCTTGACAAACCTGATATTACTCCTGTCTAGGTGATGAAATGAGACAAATGGGACCCCTGGTTTTGAGCAAGGAGCCATCCCAGGCCTACTGATAGGCCATTAGTCTATAGAGTCCACGCAGAGATGACAGTAAGGTGCAAGATACCATAAGCACTTATGAATCTCCACTGTGTTACAACTCAATTTGCCTGTATTAGATGCTGAAGCAGAAAATGCTCTTCTTCAGGATCTAGGTTTACTAAAAGTCTGACTGACCCTTCTGAGTATTCAATACCTGCTGGCAGAGGGTTCCCCAGGGTCCGATTTATTGCTCTCAGCTCTTGCAGATTGGGGGAAATGTATGTGAGTGCTTTCCAGCTGTCTGAGAGGAACGGCTTAGAGGCTTTATTCTCATCTGTTGGCTCATAGCACACTTCAAAACAATAATGCAATTGGTTAGTTAATTAATTAAATAGTGGTTCATCTCTGTGTCAGAACAGTCAGTGTCAGTGTAGAACACATAGCATAACCTGGCAACTAGAGTTACCTTTAAATTAGAAGACACTTAAATATTATTTCCCCCAAACTTGGGATAAGGTCTCCCAAGGTTTCCTTCTCAGTGTTCATCAATGAGACAGCTGTTTCTGACCCTGGATGACATAACTATACCCCACTTTTGTTACTCCAGTTAGCTGGTTTTGGAGCCTCTGCCAGATTTTTAGATCACCGCATCCTTTTCTCAGATTTGCTTTTAAAAAGGAAGGTGTAACTCCCAAGGTTTAGGAAGCCTTGTGAAAGGTCCCCAGCATACCAGTGGAAAGGACCATTTATTTTACAGGAATGGAAGAGAATTCCTCTCAAAAGATGTGCTTTTTCTGAGAAGCAAACTATATTGCTGCTCAAACTGGCAGAAGTGCTCAAACTGCCGCTCTCACTGAGATTAAAAGGCTCAGAAAGCAGTATTCCCTGGCCTCCTGGCAGTGCTTGAGGGCTTTACCAACTATGCCTCTGGAAATGTGGTCCAGCTGCAGAAAGAGGAAAAACTCCAGAGAAACCGAAATGTTTTATCCATTTGAAGCAGAGTGGCGGAGTACAGAAAGAGGAGCTGAATAACCTGGCATGTCAGGCAGTAAGTGGGTATCTCCAGCAAGCAGCAGGGACGGCCTGTACTGTCTTGGCACACATGCTGTGAGGGCAAATTCTCCTTACCTGCTAGCTGTTGCTCTCTAGCTAGTTGGCAGACGTACTGAATAGTGGAGAGAGGCACATTTCCATCAATGCAAACAAGCGGGGCCTGACACAGGTTCTCCTTGAACTGGGACACCTAGTTAAAATCCAGGACACACAGGAGATACAGCCTGAGTCATTGCAGAGGGACAAAATCATTGCTAGTCAGACTTGATGTAGGATTTTGACTTGTATTCCAGCCTTTAAGTGCAGTCATGAACCTAAAAGAGTGATTCCCTAAGGAAAATGGATTTTTCCATTTGCCTCATCTCTTCTCCTTCCCCTGTTCCTAGCCATTAAGAGCAAGACTCAACTGGCAGGACCCTTCTGGCAGACAAAAGATAATTGCTGGTCCTCACTGCACCACCACAGGAAAATGGAATGCTGCTGTCTAAGGCCAGTGTAGGATTCCCTGGGCCATGCCTGGCTTGACTCCAGCCTGTTCTCATTGTGCGTGTCATTTGGATGTCCTCTCTGCACAGTGTTTCCCAAGACAGGTTTTTCCAGCAGTGCGTTTTACTCCTGGGCCCCTATGAATGCCATAGGGATGGGGTACAGTGCAGCAGTGGAGTAGAAAGCTCCTTTGGCTCAATGAGATTGTACAACCACTTGCTGGGATGCCAGGCCAGTGCTGTGGGCACTCAAGCAGCATCCCCCTGTCTCTCTCAGCCCTGGTGGAAAGAGGGGCTGCCAAAATGCACTTTGAAGCACAAGACTGGTTCAGAATTTCCACTGATCACAGCTGCTTTGTAAAGCTCAGGAGAATTAATCCCTCATGTAGTGGTTTTCTGTGCCAAGGCTTGGAGGAGGCAGAGTGGGGATGGAAGTAGGAGTAATGACAAGATTTTTCCCTAGCAAGGCTCCACCTCATGGAAATGCCACTGGTAAGTAAATTGCACTTAACTTCCATGTTGCTGTCAGTCATGAAGCACAGGCTTTTGTTCTGTCACTAAAAGGCTGAGTAGGAAAGAAGGGTGCAGTGATGGGGCTTTCACTGAATCACTTCTTAATCACTGCTGCCATTATGCTTCCCTGATGTTTTTGGATGTTTGGATGTGCTGAGCAACAGTTTCTGTTGATACAACGCAGCATATAGAAACAACAGGGATAGTAGGGAGTGGATGAAACGGGAAAACTTGCTTTAACCAGTGTTCTGTCCACTTTTATTCCTGCTTTTCCCTAAATGAAGAAATATGGGTTAGGATTAGGGTTAGGGTCATAATCAGGTTGATTTCTCACTGGCTTTAAGATGTGAAATTTTAAGTTAGCTTGAACAAGTTAATGAAGAGGATTCTGGCCTACATACCATGGATGATGATAGTGGTGATATTTATAAACCAGAAACAGAAACTTCATCTGGGTCAGCAGTAATAGAGGGTTCTGGTGATTTGTTATGTTGCTGTACCAGTGGCCAATCTCCAGGGTTAACCTTAGCATCTCCCATGCCCTCTGTACACCCATTCTCTCCTCTCCTGGTACAAACCTCACCAGTGGCCTTTTGTCACAGGCCCACGCCCTTTCTCATGAGAAAAGCTCATAAATCTGAGGGAGTGCATACATATTTCTCCGTTATCTGGTGGTGGATGTCCATGTCTCCCAAGCCAACACTGAGCTCCCCAGCACTGGTGATCACAGCACAGTAAGTGGCTGTGTTCTTCCCCTCCAGCTGAAGGACGCCGCTCATGTCCTGAAACAAGGAGGACAATTACACATTGAGCACATTTCTCTTCCCTGCCACTCTTTCTGTGCTCAGCTCACTCTTTCTGTGCTGGTCTCCAGCCCAGCTCACTTCTATCCCTTTGGATAAGTAGCCTGTCAGGGGTATCTCAGTCTAGACAATGCTGGCATGGGGCTATTTGTTAATATTTGCAATACAACAAATGCTGCAGGTTAAAGCAATCCTTTAGTAAATGAGTGGCAGGTCTCTGCTGTGCAGTTCCACAGGCTGAGTCTCCTGTAATGGAGGTGGTCTGTGGCCCTGCCTGCTCCAGTCACTCCTGCTCATAGCTTGTGTGGGACAGCATCTCTTGGTGGCACTCTGCAGCTAGCAGTGACTTACGTTGGCCACCTCACTGACTGCCCAGCCTGATTCTGAGCATAGCCTGGAGCCATTTCTATAGCAGTGGGGCAGAGAGCTGTGGGGTATCCTTCCTTTGCAGCTCCTGGGAATGATCTGCCTAGGGAACAAAGGGCATATCTTGGAAAGAACATGTGGATGGAGAAACATCTATCTCAGGAGCTGACAGGGAAGCTGGAGTTTTTAGGGAAAGGTTCCTCTCCAATACCGGCAGGAATGTACTTTGTTACAGGCAAGGATTGCTTGGTGACTGGCAGCAAGTCCACCTTTCCTTGGGAGACTGCTCACTTGGATGGCACAAATTGTGCTGCGCAGGCAAGAGATTATAGACCAGCCATAGTGAAGGTTTTATAACCCAAAACAGAGTTCATGCTCCCATTTCTTCATTTGCCAAGTCTCTCAGGCAGCCAGAACCAAGGCCCCCTGGGCTCTGTTTGGATCCCAGGGTCATGAGGGCACTAATAGTACTCAATGGCCCTGACTAGCCTCCCCTGGCAGCTGCATTCACACCCTGCCTTGCCTTCAGTCCTGCCTTTTCTCCATAGGGTTGCCTGATGGCCTAGGTTAGAGCTGCCCTCCTGGCTTTTTTTGCTCCCTGCCGGAGAAGTGATATTCTGCCTTGCTGTCCAGGGGAACTCTTGCTGCTCTAGCTCCCTGACCTGTGGAAAAGCTGCTGCTGAAGTCAAGTATTCCCCTATGCACAGGTAAGTGGTATATGCAGCTCTGTAGAGGATCCTGCTCCTCTGAGCTTGGGAGAAGTCCAACCTGCAATTCCAGTTTCACATTTTCTCTGTCTTGGGCTTTAACTAAATCAAGTTGATGTTGGCAAATGCTTTGTGTGTCCTTGGGTTCAAGGTTTGTGTTTTTATCACTATGTTTAGTCTTCGCTAGAATTGTACATGGTTGCTCCTGATTTACCTCTATCCCCTCTAAGCACCACTTTCTGGAGCTGAATTCAGAGCCCATGGTTCAGACTCCAAAATACACCTAGCCTGTGTTTTGGAGGTGGTTCCTTGCCTTCTAATTGTTTGCAGCCAAAGAAGCATTGCATTATTCCTACTCTTAGCCTGATGGAAGGTGGCTCTGACATCTGCCAAGGTTGGGAAGAATTTTCCTTCTACATGATGTCATCTCTTCCGTGTTTCTGAGGTGCCACTTCTGTACAACGTACCATGTGGTGGCAGTAGTGCAGGACAGACTCTAAATGCTCATCCTTCCCCATGGCTGATAAAAGAAGAGGAGCTTGTCCAAGACGGCTTAAACAGTCTAAAAAGCAAACAGAAACAAAAGCTATTAACAAATCGACCAGAATACCGTGAAGACAGTGACAGCTGGTGCAGCATGTGTGTCTCTAGGAAAGCTCTCTCCTGAAAAACTTAATGGTCATCAGTCCTTGCCTAGAAGGACATTCAACATGAAATTGAGCTGTAGCTGCTGCAAATGACTGCTTAGGGCTGAGTAAGGTGTCCTACAGAGAGCTGAACCAGCACCCTGAAATTTAGGATTATTTGGAACATCTGGGAGTGGAGGAAAAGAGGGGGAAGCAAATTCTGCTCTTTTCTGGCATCATCTCCTTTACCATCGCAGGCATGTGGGTTTTCCCATGCTGCTTCTGAGCACAGCATTTTCTGGTGCTGGCCCTCCCACACTGCTGCTCCCACCATATCTTACTATAACCACTGAATCTGAATGTATTAATGGGAAACCCTGCCTTCTTTCCTTTCAAGTTACCACAGATTGTACCTCCGTGGGTGGCGTGGGTACTTTTGGGGATTTTTTACACTCAAGCTTCCTCATTAGTGATCTGAAGTGACAGTAGATATGTGTTTAGAGGTTGGGAAATGTCTAAAAGCTGGAATAATCCTAAAATCTTTCTGAAATCTGTCCAGGTTAACTTCAGTACAAGAATATTGGTCTGCTGCTGCTTGTGGTGGGGCCACAGGTACTATGTGCTCCTTTCCCATTGATACGACTGTAGCCTTCTTCTACAGTAACTCCTGTACCCCAGTTCCTTTTGCCCAAGGTATGTGGTTTATCAGTTTGGAACTATGATTATTCCTTTCAACTGCTTCCTCTAAGCATACTTCTGTTGTATCTATGTCCTGGCATTAATTAAATCTGAGGCTGCTCAGTAGTCACGGGAAATACTGATGCTTATTTACTTTGATTCAGGGTTACTGCACCATGTGCTTGTTAGCTTCATATTTGTGGAACTTCCTTTTCCTGATCTCAACTCCCTCCCCTGTTATTTCTTGGAAAGGGCCTTGCCTTTTCCAGGCAGTCTATCCACTAGTATATTGCCTAATGTGTCCCAAATCATGTCAACATTCACCCTCTCCTATTGTTGAAGGAATACCAGAGGACAACCACAGGCAAACCTAAGCACCAGGTACCTGCCAAGTTCCTTCCAACACCGCCAAAGGTTCGTCTCACTCTTCCAGCATTTGTTTGCCCACCACCCTGGAAGAAAGAACTGTTAATTGGCAAAACTGGGAGGCCTGCTTGGCATAGTTGCTATGTCTCCATTATCATGTGAAGTTGATATTGCTGAAACAGAGATCAGCAGTCAAGAGGGAGCAGAGGGCATCCAGCTTACAGACTGAGCGCAATGCAAACTTCTAGAGCCATCTACTGACTTCAGTCTCGGTGACAAAGGTGTGCTTTCAAGGAGGGGAGACCCACTTGATCTTCCCATGAATTGCTAGTCTGGTCTTACTTGCCTCCTAGAATGTCTAATGAGTGTTTCAGCCATTGTGAGCAGCCCTTTGAATTCACCTGCTCACAAGGACCTAGGACTCCAAAGTTGTTGGGGATCTTCCTTCTAGGCCACTTAGCTCCCACCTTGAGCAGTTTGTGGAATTGTTTGATTGATTGATTGATTGATTTCCCTCTTTGAATGTGATTCGTTATCTTTGCCTGTACTGCCTCTGTACTTTATTCATGGAAGGATCTGCTTCAGAGACTGAAGAGCTTTTCACTCACCCATTGCTTCCCAAACATCTCCCTCATTAAAAATATCTTTCTTTTCCACATGTGGCTACCAAATTATTTTCTCTTGCCTCTGTCTTCCACTCCTCTGTCCATCTCCCTCTCTGCCAAATTGTCAGAACACAGGCAGTCACCCACCCATCTCATTCTAATTATTCTGCCAGAAGAATTACATCAGTAATACTCAGATCAATTTGGGCTTTATCTGACTATCAAATGGTTTTAGAGTTCTTGTTTCATAAAATCCTGAAAACTGTTCTCCATCTCTGAAGACAGCTTGCCACTGGCATTCCTAATGCCTGTGCACAGAAGATCCTGGCCCAGTCCCTCTGCCCTAAGCCAACTCAGGTGCACAAGAACACCCCTGCACGTAACATTATTGCTTGTAAACACCATTGTCTATACTAACCAAGAAAATGCCTTACCATCTCACTGTAAGGAATATTCTGCCCCTAACCCATCCCTGTGCTTGGGCATTCTCAAAATTAATTCTGAAGCTCCCCAAGGATTCTTTTTCCCCTATGTGAAGCTGCACATCTGTCTTTTGCTCTGCATCCAGCCCTGTGAGAGGTTGCTCTTCCATCTAAATATGATCTTTTATTTCTCTCATCTGATCTTCAGGCTCTTTTTCTTAGCTCTGACTCTCCCCAGTTCTGTAGTCTGTAACACTTGGTGCTAATTTTTAATACCTTTGCTTTTCTGTCTGGCAGTTCTCCAAGACCTAAACTGATCAGGCCACCTGAGCAGAACTGCTTGTAGATAAGTAACCTATGGCTTTTGCTCATCTTTGCACTGCTTGTTACTCCTCATTAACACAAATGCCCCTCCCTTGCCTTTGCTTGTGCTCCCTGGGAATTGCCACCGGTGCTGTTGGGAATGAGAATATTTCCATCTGCAGCTGTAACCTGTTGAAAGTTGCAGATTTCAAAAGGGAAGTGAGCTTGGCTATTTTAATTTTGAAGCTCACTCTCTGTGATATAGGCAGCCAAGGGGAGAAAACTCAAAGCCCAACACCCCAAAATACAAAGCAAGGGTGCTTTTTTAGGCAAGTCAAACAACATGGCTTTGAACACTGGCCCCTATTTCAGTCTTAAAAGAAGGTACTAGCTGCCATCATCAATAAGCACAAACTGCAGTTTATGTAATTCCATTATCTGTGTTTTAAAACTCATGCCGCAGGAATGGTGACAATACTCATCAACTCCTTTTGCTGCTTGGTATGCAGATCCTCTCTTTTAGTTCCCCATATACCCCAGAGGTGTTTTTTTTATGCCAAGCCTTGCCCTAAGAGCAGATGTAGCAGCCTCCTGCTCAGGGATCCAGCTGTGGATGACATCTCCTGTAGAACCACCCCACAGGGCCTAAAAAAATGAAGATGTTTAATCTCTCTTTAAAGCAGTAGGTGGATACAGTGAGAGAGAAGCCAGAAGCTGGCTTTTAAAGAAAAAGAAATTAGTGGGTCTCATCACATCTTATCAACTCAGTTGTAACTCCAAGTCTGAGTGGTATTTAAATATCTCTTCTTGGGTTTGGGTGAGGGCTGGCTCAGATGAAAGAATTTAGGTGAAAATGGGCTTGCTAAAAAGTGATCTGAAGTGAGGCTGTGCTGATGCTTTCTGGCAAAATTTCAGAGAATTGAGGAAGTCTCTGGAACCTTCTTCCATGTCCTAAGAGGTTTGAATTCTTAATGTAAAAATGAGACTCTACTCAGCTTCTGGGCATCCTGAGAGAATGATAACCGTAGTGTTTTTTCCAGCAACTTTCTCTGAGCAAAATTGTTCATCTTTCTCAGCAGGTCAGACAGTTATATATTAAGCATTTAGCTCCTGGGTAGCCTTGAAAGCCATGTGGGAATTACAACCAGGTCAGAATACAACTGCTTTCCTGCTGAGACAGCACAAGGAGTGAGTGGTACCCAGAGCTCTGCAAAAAATCCAGCAGGCATAAAGGTGGGATCTGCTGGGTGTTGAGCCCTTTGAAAAAAACCTGTCTTTAAAAAGCCAAAACAATGATATTGAGAGGGAGTTTTCCTCTGTACCTAACCACAGTGGCTGTCAGCAGGAGCCTTCTGGCTGGCAGTTCCCAAATCCTCCTGCAGTTCCCAAATCCTTGGCATTTGGGTACCAGCCACAATACACCATGAGCTCCAGGTCTCCCTGAAGGCAGATGGGGCAGCTAATGCCTCACTTTTGTATACAACATTAACAGCCCCCTTTCTCCCTTGTCAGCTGTTCCCTGCAGGACCTACATTGGTCCTTGGCCCCCTCACCATGCTATAGGTGGTCCAGAGATCGGCAGTCACGTATGAAATGACAAGGAGTGCCTATCCTTCCTTGGACACAGCTCAGCTCCTTATCCTGATGGCTGAGTGTAGGCTGTGGTAGTGGTTACATCACAGCTGAAGCAGCTGCACTTTTGCTTTTTCAAGCTTTCACAACTGATGCCGCAGCATATTTCACCCTTGACCATATCAACATTGTTTGGCCCCTGTATCATCAAATAGCCAAATTCCTTACAGACAGCTTCCCCAGCACATTTTCCCTGTCTGACTGAGAGGTCTTCACAGGCTGTCCCATCTAATGGCAGAAACTCCTGCCTTGGCCATCATTTGAGTAATTTGAAACACCAAACAATTTTTGAGCAAGTTTCACCGCCTCAATGCACAGTACTTCATACAGCTCAACAAAAATTGTACAAGCCATGCAAATAGCTGCCATTTGCATAGGGGAGTCCCAGGTTTGGTCCACTTTAGCTTCTTGTTTGCTTCTTGTTCAACACAAATTGAGATAAAAGGGAGTCTGGTGAGACTTAAAATGTTCTATTTTTTAAAGCCATCTCTTTTTTTTCCCTCCTTTTTTTTTTTTTGTGTGTGAGACTCAAATCCTTCATGAGTACTCTGCACAGAGACTCTTGCTCCTATTTGTGCTGCTTCCCATAGTTAAGGCAGTCTCAGCCAGAAATGGCTCTTACCTGGGGATTTCCCCATTCTGGGGAAATTGCATGGATGATACATTGCTTTGTCCCTCTTTTGAGTGTCAGGGATGGTGATTTTCACCGTGGGGATAGCATAGGTCAGTGAATGTCACTCCATTATCCACCTAAACAACTTACCAAACATGCAGCACTACACCTCCCAAGTGTGTGCATGCACACCTGTGGGTGTCATGGATAACACCTTCCCCCCAACCCCTTTGGCTTGGCACTCCTGTAAAAGTAGCTGGAAATGCACTGGTGCTAAGAAAACTGCTACAGATACAGTACCAGGATGTCAGGGTTCTGTGCCTTGGCTATAAAGTCAACGTTGATACCACCAATCACCACCTTTAAGAGAAAAGAAAGGTAAAAAGTGATTGGAAGAACTTCAGGAAAAAGTATCCAAATCTTCTTTGCTTTGCCTAGTCACTTCTCCCACCCTCTTGAAAGCTCTCTCATTTACAGTGTAAGGGCCAGTGCTTATTTTGAATAGTTAGATACAGATTTGTACAGTCCCAATTAGAAAGAATTAAAACCTCTTCTCTTTGTTGCTTTCTGAATTATGCATGCTGGCAGGCAGCCCCAGCATGGCAGATGGCATGTTACAGTGGACACACAGGGATGCTGATGGTTTCTCTGTGCGATACACTAGGCCTCAGAAATATTCGAGCACTGGTGTGTAAAAAAGCAAATGGGAAAAAGTGGGCAGAAAAATGCAGTAATTTCTTGCAGGCTCCCAGGAGAAATTGCCATACCCAGTGACACTTTACAGATCACTTCTTTTATTGTCCTACAAAGCCAGAATAAGCAGTTCAGCTCCACAAACAGGAAATTTCCAGATTCTTTAGGGACATATAGCTGTTTTTTCTCACCAAATGCTGGGTTATTGCCTCTGGAGTCACTGCCCTTTTTTATGTTGACAAATCTTATTGCAAATGGGTTTTAGAAAATCTTTCACGTCTCTAAAGACCACCTAAAATAGATTTCCTGCAAATTACCTGGCACAGACAAAATCCAAGAGAGTGAAGAGTATTAGGGTTATAGTAGATCTTGTTCAGAATGTGCAGTAACTCTTGTGATTTTGTCAATCATGAGCAGGAGGCCAACAAAAAGAGATATTTATAAACATTTATGGCTTAGCAGCTCAAAATAACTCTCCCCACCCTCTTCCAGGTCTACTCCTGTAATCACAAGTTCCCTGGTACTAAGAGCTATAGAGCTGAAGCTATACATAAGGGCACAGTAAAAGGTCAAAAGGTGATTAAAGTTTTAATGGCTTTGATGGCCTAAGACTTAATGAGATTAGATTAGGCCATTGTCGGTGTCTATTCCTTGTAAATGTGGATACGGGGAGGAGAAGACATCTTTCAAGAATAATAAGGGAAACTAAAGGGATAATGTCTTAGAGTGTGAAGGAGAATGATCGGTCCCTGGCTGAGTCATATTTTACTTTTGGGAACAGATATAAATTTATCTTGTGCTGTCAGCAGAGAGGCATCATGTGGAGGCCAGCAGAGGACTCACTGGTTGGGGTGCGGTCATGTCCTCTTGCCCAGGACGGTTCCTTTTCCTTCTGGCTTTCTGTAGTTTGCTCAGGGCCACTGCAATGCAGCTGCCCACTCTGGCATTGTTCTGGATCAGTGCAAGGTCTGTTTGGCATTTCTTTGAGGAAAATTAAAAATACCAGCAAGTCTGACCTGTTAGAAGCTGATGTAGGAACTGTATAGAGGGAGAAAGTGGGAAATACAGGCTGAGACTTGATAGGTTTGATCTCCCATACTATAAACCTTTGGGGACAAGTACAGTGGGTTACAGTGCTGCATGAAAACTGTGATTTTCGGTTTGTTTGTTGGTTTGTTTTGTGGGTTTGGTTGTTTGGTTTTTTTGTTCACTTTCCTCCTCCAGTGCCCACTGAGAGAAAACCTGTCTCTGACAGGAGGAGGATAGAAGCAAAGGCTTTACAGAGAAAAGAAAAGGTGAAGTACTTAAATTACAGCAGAGAGCCTAAAACCTTAGAGGATCTTGGTCAGCTTTTCCAGAAAGAGATACCTGCTGAGCTTTTGCCAAGTCACTATAAGCAATTTTTTATAGCAAATTGCACCAGAGCAGAGTATCAGAGGTTTGAAAGCCCTACTTTGTGGCTGCATATAGCTCTTATTTCCAAAAATGCCTTTACCATTCTGCCCTGATTGCTCATGTATCCTAGAGGGCTGACAGCAGAACCTGAATATGAATCTGACTCTCCCACATCCTACACTGGCATCCCAGCCAGTACCTCTGCTTTCTCTTGGCTGTGCAGTAGGATTCCTGCTCACCCAGGGGTGTTTGTCCTCCAGGTCTCCCTCTCTGTGCTCACAGGGAATGTTGGATAAGGCAGTGTGATATACAGCACAGTGCTTTGGGAAGTCCAGGGGCATTCCAGTGTGCAACCTCAGCACAGACAACAGTATCCAGAGATTCCACCACAGAGGAGGCAATGGGTCAGATGTGAGGGATTTCTTTGGGCTCTGAACTGCTTGCCATCTATGCTGCCCTCCAATTTTTAATGCAAAAGAGGACGAAGGCAGTAAAGATGTTCCTGAAAAATCAGGATGCAGTTGCTAAACTCTCATCTGTTTGCAGATACTGAAGTGTTTGGTCCTTGCTAGACCATCAATAAAATGATGGTGTTTCCTACCAGGCATTATCAGAAGAGATAGGAAATACACTGGAGTACTTTCTTTTTCCCTCCATTTAGTAAGAGGATACTAGAGTCCAATGATTTCCCACCAGTTAATTCTGTGAGCTTCTGTAACAAAAAGGGGGTCACTTCTTTGCCTGTGATTCCTTTGAACCTGCAAATATAAAGAAAATGCCCACATATAAGCTGAAATGGCATCAGAGGAGAAGCCCTATTGCCAGCAGATACTTTATCTCCATAACCACATGCCGTAACAAATCCAGTAAACAAGCTTTGGGTCAGATAAAGGTGCAGTTGAAAATAAATTATGGGCTCACCCATGCCCAGAGCTAAGCTGTGCTATGGCTTCTGCAGCAGTGTCCTTGAATTTGTTTACTCCCCCAAGACCATGGGCTGAGCAAAGGCAAATGCTTAGGTTACTTCTCACCTGGCTTGGCTGAGAGCTTGCTGGATGGCCTCTTCCATGGCCTGGCCCTCGGCAGCTTGCTCCTGGGGACAGGGCACTGCTATCAGCACCCCGCTGCTCAGGCCCAGCCCCAGAGCACTGTCTGGGAGAGAATGGGAAAATTGTTAGAGGCACTCCTTGGAGAAGTCAGGTGCTGAAGGAAAAGGACAGAGGAAAGAGGGCACAAGGTGTAGGAAGCCTCAGAGCTCAAGCTCCAATTCTTAGCTGACCTAAGATCAGGATGTTTTCCAGCTACCAACCAATTCACAATTGCCTGTTTCTTTTGAGGCTGCCTGTACAGTAAAATGGGTAAAGGCTTTTTTTTTTATTTTAAAATTAGTCCCCTTCTAAAGGCCCAGAAGCTGTTTTTGTCAACATATTATTATGCATTGTCTCTACTTCAGCAGGTGGAATAAAACAAAAGAATGAGCATACCAAGTTGGCTGTAGCTGGCTTGCAGTTTTACTTGTAAAGACTGGACTTCTCTGCTACTGTATTTTCAAAGAACTTTTGATGCAGGAATTAGGGGAAATGGGATGGCATATTTTTCAGGGCAAATTTTTCTGCAAACTTAAAGAAAGTGCCTCATGCAGGGTAATTCTTGTGTTCCTCCTTTCCAAGACCTTACATGGGCCTTTGTCATCTGAAACACACCAATGAGTTTAGCTGCCTCCTCTTCATCCCGGACATGATATGGTGCCTGGAAGCCACTCTGGCATGAGAAGAAGGCTGGGAACTCTCTTGATTCTCCAAAGGCAGCCACGCACACACCCTGAGTCTCCTGCAGCAGTGGAGGTGAGACAAGCAGGTGATCAGTGGAGGGAAAGGGGAGTCAGCTAAAGAATGGGACTTTTTCCTTCTACCCAGAAAGAAACTGCCTTTTTTAGGCACAGGTTGTCTTTGTACATCCCATTCTATTCCATTCTCTCACCAAGAGCCAGACATGATAAGTGGCTAGATCAGATCTGGCTCACTGAAGTAGAGGAGGAATGTGCATCCTTTGTGTGTGCTTGGGGCTGATCCAAAGCCATGCAGCTGTCATTGCCACCATCCTGAGTCCAAGATAACACCCTGGGATCTGAAGACGTGTCATGAACTGACAGAATATAAATGAGTTCTGCTTGTGATTGAGAAATATCAATGTTGGCTGTCACCTGAAGCGCTGGCCTTGGTGGTTTCCAACATGCCAGACCTTAAAGATGACTACTGAAAGTCATCTGGATTCCCTTTTTAATTCTGATTTTATTTAGTGTTTGACGGATCTAGCTTTTCTGATCTGTCAATTTCTGGGAGCATCATCCTAGAAAAGCAAATCTAATTCTAAAGAAAAAGGACATGACTAGCACTACCTTTGACCTCAGTTGGAGCAGCTGCTGGAACAGCCCCTTGGATATGGATACAGTTATGTTAGGGAGCGGCCAAGTGCTTGTACAGCCCAGGGCTATGGGACTGTAAATATGGTTTCACATCCTTTCAGTAGTAATTTCTGAAAATCTTTGGCTTGGGACCCATCCCAATGTCACTGGGCTCTCTGTGCACAAAGAACAACGTTATCTGCTTTCAGACACCACTGCCCATCCTACCTACCAGATATTCCAGTGTCCTGCCAATATCAAGGATAGACTTGGCTCCAGCAGATACAACAGCTACCGGAGTTCGTCCTAGCTCTGTCAAGTCAGCACTCACATCCAGAGCTGTCAAGGGACAAGCAGCATTGTATTGGTGATTGTGTTGTACTCCAAGCTGATGAGATCTGACCTCCTAAAAAGCCACATCTGCCCAGGATGCCACTGTCTGACTTTAAAACTGCTTAGATCCACAAGCAAATATTAAAAGTTTAGATCATGTCTTTAGGTGTTGACATTGAAAGAGGTATTGACAAAAAGAAGCCACATGGCTAAGTTGTTCTCTGTCTGTTGGCTCTTTGATCACATTGATGAAACACATGCAAAAATTTGGTAGAAAATAAAGGAAAAGGTGTTGTATGGCAAGGATGAGGTTCAAGGAGATGCAGTATCATTGAAGTAGATTTTGAGTTTGGAACTGACAGTGCTTGCAAAAAAAAAAGAAAGTACCACAGGAGCTGACACCAGGAAACTCCCTGCTCTGAAATTTACATCACATCTGAAAGGGATGGCATACAACAGGGCACTGCAGTTGGGCTGCGCTGGAAATACATATGGCTGAGAAGAGAGAAAGGACTTAAAACTGTACAACCAAGACCGGGCCATTTTCCAGACACACACCTCTAACACAGAGCACACTCTTTTGTGGAAAGGTTCTTCTTCTCCTCAGCTACACTCTGCTTGGCAGACAGTATCAGGTTATGCAGCCGTTACAAAGAGGGAGAGGTGCAGTGATCTCCTGTTGCACCAGCAAACAATATCAATACAATCACATGTAAGCAAAGGATAAAGAGAAATTTCCGCCCCCTTAACAACTGTCCAGGGCTCAAGAGGAATATTTTGAAGCTTCTGGAAAGGGGACATCAGGGAGAAAGCAACCACAGTTTGATCAAGAAGAATGTTAACTTTATTCTTCTGACCAGGCAGTTACTGTAGGACAGGCTGGGAAAAAGGAAAAAGAAAGAATTCAATAAAACTGTAACAACAGAGTGAAAAGTAAAATGTATTGATGTTCTTACTGTTTTCTCCACCCCGATGGACACCTCCGATGCCACCTGTCACAAACACAGGAATTCCTGCTTTGTGTGCTGCGATCATTGTTCCAGACACGGTAGTGCCACCGGACAAGCCCTGTTGGGGAATGACCAGTCACAGTCAGCAACACAGGATGACATGGAGAAGCAGCTACAGCTGTGATCTGCCATACAGCAGTGACAGCAGTTGACCAGTGAAATTCTAACACAAATACTCTTTTAGCCAAAAAGGCAGAGGTATTCACTTAGGAGATGGACTCTATAATCTTTGTGGGTGTCCCTTCCAACTCAGAATACATGTGATTCTGTGCATCATCTCTTGTCCCTGCTATATAAGTTGTTCTTGCCCTGATAGAAGAGGCCTTTGGTGTCCAGGGTGTTCCACAGGCAACTAGTGGCTGTTACTTTAAGCCCTAGAGGGCCTAAGTGTCACATAGTTTACATGCAATGTGATAATGTCCTATCATGCCAATAAGAATATTCTTAGCCAAGTGCCCATGGCTTGCCAGCACAACCAGTGTGACTTTTCAGGAGCCCTATTTCATGTATGCCATTCCCTTAATCTGTGGTATTTTGACTCTAGTTAGGGCCACTTTTGCACTTACCAATGAGATATCACTTTCCACTATATTTTTGAGAGGTTTAAAAGCCTGGTTTGAAGCTGGAGGGTACTATACTGTTGCTAAAAAAGCAACTATACTTTACTAGAAAAGACCACACTAAAAAGTTTGCGCACTACACCTGGCTGAGGATGAAAGGAAAATCTCTGCGAGACACTTTAACTGCATTTTTTCTGCTTGCCAAGAACTCGAGTTCCTCGTCTGTGAGTCCCACGTGGATTTGGCCCTTTAAAATACCCACAGTGGCTGGCACTGCTCCATTTGTTCTTACAATTTCTTCCACCTCTCTGGCCATGCTGAAACAAGACAAACAAGATAATAATCACAAAATTAGGGATGGAAACAATCAGGAGAGAAAACTGTCATGTTTGATGGCCATCATTCACAGTTCTACAGTTCTTGTAATTTCAGCTATGTCCTGCTCTTGTATCTGTCTCATAGCAGAAATCTTTGCACTTGAACTTGCAGAAGTGAAGAGCTCCCATTTTCAAGGATGGCAATGTCCAAGCTCTGTGCTTCATTTTTGAGAAAATTTTGAGAAAATTTACAAGCAAATCTGGTTGTACAATATACTGCTGAAAATAGGTATCTTCTGAAAATAAGACTTTTCTGTGTCTTTTCCCTGTTATTTCTCTGACATTATAGACCTTCACAGAAACCCCAGGTAATTCAAGTCCTGCTCAAATGACCAGGATATATTTTTCATAATACAGTCAAGTGAGATATAGAGTAACAACAGTGCCAAAAATCTGCTGCCTTAGAGTACTCCAGGGCTGTAGACTAAGCCTAAGTTTAGCAGATTTTGTACTTGATCATTCATTCACTGTGTTTTTTAGGAGCAGCTTCTTCTCCCTTTCTGAGCTATCTGGACATATGCTTGGCAATCTTTAACTATAGAAACTACCTCTTCCCCAAAATTGAATTTTTAGAGCTTCATTTCAAGACAGAATGTCAGGCAGAATGGCCAGGTAAAAAGCAAGATGGAAAATCAATACCAAAACTTTTCTGCGCTCTCTGGAAGCAAAGATGGAGGGGAGAGTGCAATGATTTCTGGCACTCCAACTCAATGAAACATGCATCTACTGAAAACTGATAAATAAAGAGTAGACATGGGGGGTCCCATGCAGGGTACAGAAGACAGAAGGGACCAGGAGCTCTCACAGTAGCTGCTCTGAGTGGGCTAAGGAACAGATTTCACGATTGTGTTTCAATCCTTTTTGCATTACAAAAGATACAGGAAAAGAAAGTGCAAAGTGTTTTCAAGGTCTGTACAAACTATGCAGCTGAAAAGGCTGATAGCTCTCTTTTAGAGCAAGTGGTGACATTATCTGCTGCTCCATTTTAGAGGAAGCCAGAAATTTAAGGTGTTGGATAAGGAGACAGCTAAACTCTCCATATTTGTCCTTAAAAGTCCAAATACAATTGTTTTACACTTGAGCTCACCGTCTGCATGCTTAACAACCTGACATTTCCATTTTCTTTTGCAACAGCTTTGGCTTGACCAAGAATACAGGTATCAATCCAGTAAGTTATGTGCTTCATTCTTACAATTTCACTGAATGAGGAACATCAAAATCCACCACCTCAAATTCAGAGGATAGGCCATGCCATGTGTAATGATGGTGCTTTCCAAGGCTACAACGGGTCTTCCCTCCACCAGAGCTTCTTGTACAGAGGGATGAATCCTGACATAACCACCTGGGGATAAACACAGAAGAACGAGTTATTTGTGTGGGTATTTGCAGTAACTACTGAACTGTTTTATAAAAAACAAATTGTTGTCATCACAACAAATGTATCCCCTTCTTCAGCTGTCCTTTGGGGGGAATTCACAAATAACTTTAAGACTAGAGCTGTATTTTATGTAAGTGAAATGTGTGCAAAATATCTCTACTGTTAATATGAATTATAATTCTCATCACCATCACTGAAGGATCCTTTGCTACCATTTTTGCATGGTTACTGGCTCCAGTAACAATACTTGAACATTATTGTGAACAAACTGAGCCCTGCAACCATGCCTAAAGATGGAAATACATTTTAAAAGAGTGGAAGCACCAAGGATACCATAATGACTCAATATATTTTAAGACTACCATACACCAAGACTATTGTGGCTCTTTGCTGTGCTCCAAGAACACTGCCAGCAAGGTCTCTGCTGAATTCAGGTGAGGAAAATGCTTTCCACCCAGGAACTGTTTCAGAATGCGCTACTCACCATGCAGAAGTCTTCTCACCTGGGTGGTCCCATGTGCCATGAAGGACACATGTCTTCCCAGGCTGAAGGTTATCTTCCTAATCATCTTGTGTGTGTGGATGGTCCTGAGACAACAGAAGTCAGGTGAAAAGAAAAGATGCAATTTGGCAGTGATGTGACCCTGAGAAACTAAATATATCAGCTCTTGCCTTGACCTTGGAAGGCAGACAGCCCTTGCCTAAGCGATTGCCTGGAATTTCCTGGTGTTTGGAGCATGAGCCAGGGTGTCAAAACAAAATATTAAGCTGCAGAAAAGGAGTTGGAAGGGGTCACTTGGCCCATTGTCACTGCTGGGCTGAAATCATGGTGGAAGAGAGGAAAGGATGAGGAGTAACAAACTAGGGAGAATTCTGAAGCAGAAAACCTTTTAAATTCCAAAGTGACCTGCTTATGACAGATGTCAGGCCCAGCCACGGCCACCTCCAACGAGAAGGGTCACAAGGAGGAATCTACAAGGCAGAATAGTGCTACAGGGATATAAATCTGTTCCTTGCTGGTGTCTAGGAGAAAATAAACAGCTCAAAAAGGGACTGAGAAATGACAAAATGGACTGGAACCGCAAGGAGGAGAGAGCAGCTTTCCCTAGAGCCAGCAGCGCTTTATGCAGGCTCGTGTTACATCATCCTTCTTAGCACAGTGCCTTAGAAGCAGAGTGGCAATTCAGCCCCAGCAACAAACTCCAGAACTCCTCCGGTCTCTTAGCAACTCCTTTTCTCTGTAATTAAATTCATTCCCAAACAGAGAAAGAGGGGGAGAGAGCTGTAAATGTTAAGAGTGGTCTGGTCTGGGCCTCAGGGCAGTTTCACTCAATGCCTGGCTGCTTCACATACTTTCCCTGGGCTTTGGGCCATATCCCTCCAGTCTCCATGTTCCTCACCCCTTCACCAGGAGGAAAGGATTCCCTTCCTCAGCCCTTTGTGCCTATTGTTAATACAGATGGCAAATTAATTAAAATACAGTGCTGTGTTCATGTTACACTTAGTAGAACCCGGCTCTGCTCTTAGTACAGTGCATGGCACTTCAGCTATACAGAAAATTCTTATATCCGGGGAGAGTATATTTGCCCAAATCTAAAGACTTCAACTATACAGGACAGCTTGGGCTGTGCTATTTAAGAAATGTGGGACTGGATCAACTACACACAATACACACCTGACTGAAACACTAAGATTTTCCACTTCCAAATCCTTTTCATGCTAAGCTCATAAGCTTGAGCTGTTCATGGGTTCAAGCAAATGTTCTGGTATGGCTGTGTGTGTGCCTACGCCCCCCTTGCTCTCTGGGGCAAAGTCAGTTTCGGAACAAATTCATTAAGCCAACAGGGTTACACCAGGGATCGCTTGAGCTGCTCGAGCTCTGCTCTGAATTTTAACAACCCCCCACACTGAAGCACAACACCAAGGAGTGCCCAAGCTGTACTGGCCAGTGCATAAAAACCAGCTGGTCACCACCTGAAACCCAGCAGGGCTGATCTGACACTACAGAAAGCTCAGCCAACATTCAGCCTGAGCTGGCTCAAAGATTTTTTGAAGCCTGGCAAGTTTTACTGCAAGACCCATATGACATTTTGCCTTTTAACCAAATTTTGAACGTTCATAGTGCATGTTTCTCCTCCCGCCTCCCCTGTACCCCAGCCGGTGGTATCTGAGCTCAGGGAGCAATGGCCTGATGTCTCTTACCTCTGGGTGTCTGTCTCATGGAGGGAGGCTGGGTGGGTACTGGAGCAGTGCCTGGGCAGCCCTGGGAGGAGGCGGAGAAGAGGGTGTCCTGGCCAGAACTCCTGGCCAAGAGAGTCTATTTATTATTAACCACAGGCACAGCTGAGCTCCACAACTGCTCCCTGCCCAGCGTGCAGGGGGCTGCTTCACGGCAGGGCCAGGAAAGCTTCTGTGATTATTTTTGTTCATGCAGAGCCAGATTTTCCCCTTGCTCTTTAAAAGACTTTTCTCATTTTTCAGATTCCTTTCCCATTAGAATTTTTTTTTAATCGGTGAATTCCTTCCTCACTAAAACAATGCCTTTGTAGACTGAGCCCCTTTGTGCTTATTCCTAAAAAGCAGAGGAATCACATTCATGCCTCCCCCGCAACTTTGCCAAATGCAGCTGTTAAAGCTCTTTCTTCCAAGGGTGAGAGCTCTACCCAGCTATTGGCCTCTCCAGCAAGGAAAACTGTAGGTCTCAAGATGGCTGTGGCCACGTTTTTTACAATGCAGACACCTGACTACACCAAGAACACTATCATAGTCTCCTCCCATAAAGACAATCCAGTCTAGCAGTTCAAGGACAGCTTTCAACAAGGGCTGTGAAATTAATGTCCCCCCCTAATAAAACCATATTTTGATATCTAACGCATTGGTATTGTACATGTTTTAGTTTTATATTCTGCAGAAAATATCAGAGTTGAGACTTAGATGGCCATAAAGAACTGATTTACAGGTTAAAAGACAGACATGATTCTCTGCAGCTTCCGTGCGCAACATAAAACTAGCTGAAGTAATTACTGATGTATTGCTGGACTAACCGGTGTCAGGGAACTGATTTTAATGCAATCCATTAATCAGGAAATTGTAAAACATAGGTTGTTAAAGTGGTATTTGCACTTTACACTCATCCCTTTCAAAAGAAATTTCTCACAACTTTTGTTTAACCCAGCAGTAACAAATAGTGTCTTAGTTTCTACATCCTTCCAATCTCTTCAACGAAACACATTCAATGAAGCTTCAAACAAAGCTTGCTGAGTTACAATATCCCTCTGATTTCTGCTACCCACTCTGGAGGGAATTTAATTGTAGGAATAACAGATTATATCCTCAGATATCACAAATGGATGCTGGAGATTTTGTGAATAGCATCATTTTCCTGGGAGGATGGGTACGGGAAAGAAAATGTATAGAAAAAATGTGTAGAAAAAAATGTAGAAAAAATAACATTTTTTAAAAATACACACAGATTATATTGACATAATTTTATTTTCCATTTGGAAAGACTGCGGTCTTGTGGGAAACCATCTGGACCATCAAGTTTTTGACATACTCTCATGCAAGATGGCTTAGTAACAAAGCTGGTCACTCAGTTTCCAATTCTCAACATTATCTCAAGTTGATCTTATGCAGTGGGCACCCAAGTCCAGCCTGTCATGCCAGGTAAGTCAGGGGTAAGGATGTTTTGCATGATTTGTCATTTTCTTTCCTTAAATCCAGTAGAAAATCAGCCTGTTGGACTTTTAGCTTAGCTTTCCAACATGAATCTTTGGGTCTCTCAGAAAAAATGGGGCAGGTCAAACAGGTCTCTGGGCACTACTACAGTCCTGTGCACACTCCAGCTCTGGAATTGCTCCCAGCAGGCTTCTGCAGTGTGATATATGGCTGACAATAGTGATGACGGGGTTTGGAGGCAGCCAGTAGGTGACTGGCAGGAGAGAAAGCCCTGGAGAGGAGCTGGAGGCAGGTTTGTGTGAAAGTGTAGAGCAGTGTATAACTCACTCCTCTGCCTGCTGCAGTGTTAGCTGCCTTTCCAGCCTTGTCTGCCTGCCTGTGACCCAGAGCTTGCTGCTAGTGCTTCCTGCTCTGGGCCTCAGGAGTAGAAGTTAATATTAAACAGGTTCCTGAATAAAATGGGAGCGGCTGGGAACAAAGAAATTGCCGCGGCAAATTCCTACTGCTCACTGGGAGCTGGGCCCTATAGCCACCCTGGCATTTTTCTTTCTGAGTGATTCCTAGAGTTAATATGCCCTCCTGAAACCTTTCCTTTCTCAGGGGTGTCACTGCCAGAGACATTAAGAAAATGGGAAACTCCACATTACTTTTGTCACTCTGTTGCGTCCACCACAGGACAGTATTTTCCTTTCCCTGTGTACCTAAGTCTATTTACAGTTAGGCTGGGATTTGCTCATCAGTGTTTCTCTGTTTTTGAAGCTTGCTCCTAGGCTGCCAGTATCCAGGAAACCTCCTAGGGACATGCAGAATCATACAAAACACACTTAACCATTCACTTATTTTATACCTTAGTAACAACTATAGTACCTAAAACTGTCTGTCTTGTCAGGGCAACAATCTAACTGCTATGAGAATCTGACAAAGTTGCTTTTTAGTGACTTAACCTCTTCAACTGTCTTGACATCTCCTTCTACTTTCATCAGCAGATTTTTTATGACCATTCTAATGAATACTAAATAATTCCCAGATTACCTTAATGGCTTAAAAGTATTTGATTTTTTTCTTTTCATTATATGAAGTATTTTTACCTCTAGCTGTTTCTAACAGAATGCAAGACTGAGCATGCACACCTGGTGCAGTTTTTGAACTTTTCAGTGCTGAAGATTGTGGGAAAAGGCTCTGTGATGGAATCAGGTGCAGAAAATAAGTTTCTTCTTTTAGATATTAAAAAAGGTCTTCCCAATTTTCATGGGACAGTTTTCCATTGAAGATCCAGGCTTTCTCATAACAGGGATCTGAGGAATTGAATTTATGAACTATTCGGCATTGATCACTGCACTAATAATATCAGGAGTGAGTCTGCTGCATAGAGAGCCTGGATCAAGGTCTTTATAAGCCTGGATCCAGGTGCTCCATGTCCTGGATGAAGGTTGGACTTATAATCATTCAAATAAGTTGTTCATTTGAAGATTGTGGGAGTTCAAAGTTCACTGAAAGAACTAGCATTTTTTTGTATGTTTTATGCATACCTGTACCTTGTTTTGAAGCCTGTTAAAATTGATAAGTGTATTTCACCACCTTTTAATTCAGAGCTATGTTTGCCCAGGTGTGGAATCTTTATATACCAGAAAATGCCTGCAAGCATTCCCATTGCCTCATCGCTTAGGTAGTTTGAGGGCACAGAAGTCATTGTTTCAAGGAAACCTGAAAATAGATTTACCTCTTCTCTCCTGTCTAGTCCTCTTCCTAATGTCCAGCATCTTGGGGTACTGTCCTACTGCCTATGTTTAGAGTAAAGGTCTTCTTACAGTATTTTCTGGAGTGACTCATGAGGTGGATACATTTTTGATTTATGAATATATTTTCAAGGAGAGAGGCAAAATCCCTGCACTGACAGACTTCTACCTTCACCTTCCCCCTAAGCCCCAGCTTGTCACTATCTTTTCGCAATGTGTTTAGTACTTGGCTTAAGGTTCTTGGCAGTAGGAAGCCAAGGGCAGCATATGGATGAGGGAAACAGTAGTTTCACAACCAGGATTTATTACAGAATCACGAAATAGATTGGGTTGGTGGGACCACCATCTGGCCCAACCTCCCTGCTCAAGCAGGGCACACGACACAGGATTACGTCCGGAGGGTTCTGGAACATCTCCAGCGAGGGAGGTATTACAGCAGAAGGACGCGATGTTTCTCACCCCGTTAGTGCAGCAATGGGTGGCTGAGTGCCGACTTTATGGCTGGGCCTTTGCGGCGCCACGGTCCCGTGAGGCTCCCCGCCCCCCGCCGGCCCCACGTCACCGTTCCGTGTCGTTCCCTCCTGGAAAAGGCCCTTTCCCGCCGCCGGCTAGTCCCGGCGGGGAGAGCCGTGGGCCGCGCCGCGCGCGTGGTGCCTGCGGCTGCGCGAGGGCAACACCAGCGCGGCCCCGCCCCCGGCGCCTTTGCGCGCCCCTGTCTCGCTCGGCCAATGGGAACCGCCGCTCGGCCGGGGGGGCGGTGCCGCGGCCGCG
>VWYI01034216.1:170925-200576 GCA_013399455.1 Anthoscopus minutus
GCCCCGGGCGGGGCTACCGGTGGAGGTGGCGCGGCCGCGGCGCCGCCAGCCGGGCCCGCCGGTGGGGGCGGTGCCGCCCGTGGCCTTTCTCCAGCCGCGTCCTCGTGCGAGGGTGTTCCCTGCGGCCTAGCGGCTGCCGGGCCGGGCCTCCGGGAGCGCTCCCGCAGCCTCACCAGGAGCCGTGGGCTGCTCTTTATTGTGATGGAATAGGCCCCGCAGTGCTCGGCGCCAAGGACGCCATGTAAAAGGAAGTCCTGCAGCCGTGTTCCGCAAAGCGCGACAAAGCAGGAAATGCGACGTAATTTAAATTCGTGTGCGTTTCAGTCGAAATTAAATATTGGGAATTAGCTAGTGGTTGATACAGCGAAAACCATTTGTTAAACTGAAGAACATGAATAGGTCTTGACATATTGCAGAATATGCGAAGTGGCCCTCCTTGTGTCACATCGAGGTTATGTGTGCTGCGTCATTTCCTATCCGGGTTTTCCTTTGAACTATATTTCTGATAAACCTTCTCTCTGGGGTTATGCAAACCGTACTGCGTGTGTTAAAGCTTGCTAGATAGACTATTTTTAAGCCTGCAGTGCTCATCGGTTGGCAGGCAGAAAGGAATTTAAAACAGCGTTGTGAACGTAGACATATATTAGTTAATATAAAAAGTAAGTGGTAACATAAACGAGTGTCTCCTGATGTTTTAAAAATCTATTCACTTAAATAAATAAATAAAATTACATTTAATGTGTTTGTAGGCAAATAAATTCGAAGTCATTTGGAAGGAAAAAAGAACATCCCTTGGTTAGGAAGGAAGAGGCTCTAGATCTTCATTGAGTTTTTTTCATATCTCTTCCACTTGCTTTTTTCTCCATTTGTTTCAACGGCAGATTGCAGCAGCAACATCGTGAGAAGCCGCTGCTCGGCTCTCGCAGGGAGCTGGCTCGCTGTGGCTGTTTCGCGTGCCCTGCAGTGTTTAAAGCATCCCTGCTCACTGTTGCTCCACATCTATTTTGGCTAATGCCCAGCTAACCACTTCCCTTCAGGAAGCGCCTTCAGCAGATCCCTGGGGTGCTGCTGCAGGCAGAGAGTTTTGCCTTCGGATCCCTGGGTTTATGTTTGATGCCATTGATGAGGAAATGACCGGGAACTGTGCTTAGCTCAGCTTTAAGTGAGACGCAAGGTCTGTGCTCCCTCTATATAAGTTCGTCTCGTAATTTCTGAAGATCAAAAGGCTCAATTGGATAAACTGGATTCATGAGACAGCTATAGAGAAGGTATAGATGCAGGATCGATTTGCTGAAGACAGCGACTGCCATAGTATAGTACAGAAGCAGTGAAGTTCATCACAGTCCTTCAGTGCAGAGAGTCTAGGGAATATATTTATTTGCACTCAGGCCAAGTGGGAATCTAAAGCTACTCTTTTGTAATGGTTAATGTGCTTTAATTTGAGCTTAAACAATGAGATCTTGGCCTTGGATCTAATGAATGTTTCCATTCTTTGTTCTCTTTGGCTAATCCTGCTAGTTATCCCATTACTTGCTTTATTAATTTTTATAGGATCATTCCAGTTGGAGGGAGAATAGCTTTACTCAGGCTTTAAAGTGAAATTAGCAGTTTTGACTTGCCTTTCAGGGAGCCTGTGATAAAAATTTTGGATTTCTATGTTTGGCTTTGGTAGGATATAATCATATTTAGGAAGATATGTTTCTTACTATAAAATTTTGTTTTACCTTTATAAATGAGCTGGAGGATTTAACAGTGAGATGAAGGAGTTAAATTTCAAAATGCAGGTTTTTAGTGTAGGAGGTAGAGCAGTTTTTGTTTGAGTAATACTGCACAATTCTTTTTGTTCATAGGCTTTTTTAATTGAATTATCATATGGGTGACAGTGAGTGCTGCCTGAAAAACTTTTGGGAGATAGTCCTTTTATTATAAGGAGCTAGGACGTGATGGCTGGTGCAGAAAGACTGCTGTTTTCTGGAAACTGGAAGGCTTAATATCTGGTATGAATAAATAGGTTGGTTAATGAATTTTAATATACCAGTGTGATATCCTTGGGATGGACAATTAATATCCTGGTGTGAGAGACACAGTGACTAAGATGAAGGACTTCAATATCTCCTACACACACAGTGTATGTCATATGTTTGCTGATGTTACCCCTCTGTTTTTCTTGCAGCTAAGATGTAGAAGTCTCAGGGTGAAATATAGGAAATCATGTTCCCTAAGAGATGATGAAAAATGTTGGTGGTTTTTTTTCCCTTCTGTGGTTTAGCAGTTTTCAAGGCTTGTGTTTTGTAAAAATTTATAGTATTTTAATCTGGAATAAATAGCAGGGGAACAAAGCTAATTCAGAACTTGTTTATTATTATGTTCTTTTTCTTATTGATATGTTTGAAATAAAAAAAAGAATGTGGTCGTACTTACCAGTCCTTCAGATGGCTGCATGTTCTTATTGAGCAGTGCTATAGCCAATCTTTTTTTTTTCCAAAGGCTTGGCACTGTTTGTTCTGTGCTTGTGTTTTCTAGATATCATGCAACATTAAAAGTCATCAAGTTGAGGTAAACAAATTATGTTTCACTTGTTTATTTAAGAACCGAATGTAAATAAAACCCATAGCAACTAAGTGGTGTACTTTTAGAGCAGTCTACGTGTTTGTACCTTGGCTGTTCTTCCTGAAAACCTGGGTCAGGTATTTTTTTTCTTTTCATGTTAAGAGTGTGCATCAGTAAAGTAAGGCCGTCTTCATTCAGTGTAGCACCAGGGATGAGGTGCAGGGCACAAACCTTCTGACAGCCTGCCTGAATTGCCCCTTTCATGGCTGCTCTGGTCTGCATCCCCGATAACTTCCAAAGGAGGTTATGGAGAAGGGACAATGAGCTAAATGCTGTTAAGATCAACTTTTTTTTCCCCTCTTTTGGTGACTCCAGCAAAATTTCATTAGCCAGTAATGTGGCTGAACACCCAGGAGCTGTGTTAGATCAGTGTGCCTAGCCTCTTTCCTGCTACCTTCTTCCCAGGAATTTTGAGTCTCTGTATGGCACCTGAAGAAGTTAATGACTGCAGATGGCTGTTACCCCGAACTTTCCCATCTGCCAGTCCTAGCAGTGTCTTGGGTTTGGGAGAAGGTTTGCTGTTGGCTGTAACATACTAATTTAGCTGAAGCAGTAGTTTGATAAACAAATTAGCATTACCTGAAAGCAGAAACCCAAAGTAAAGAACAGAATACATCTGAGTAAGGAAATGCGCTGCAAGCTTCCAAAGCTATAGAAGGAAGCCTTACCTATTGAGAAATACCCATGAAAACCAGGATATGCTATTTTGATCAAGGCATTCATAACTAGACGTGCTGAACCTTTTTCAGTGATAAAATGTCAGTGGAGGCAATTATTTTGTCTGGTTGTTCCATGTGTTGGTGTCACTCATGTTTTGTACAGTCATTCAGTGAACTGAACTGGGGAAATTATCTGGACATGGACCCTGATGACTTCTCTGGTCTGGCTCCCCAAGCAGCTTAACCAAATTACACTCGTATGTTTGAATTGGAAGGACAGACTGCACTGTCAGAATAAGTGTTTTTTTGGATGACAGCATTACATAGGCTAAGAGAAAATCCAGTTACATACTTGTCTTGATCTAGTTTCTTTTTTTCAGATGAAATTACATGTGTTCTGACTGCTTGACCAAATGCAAATTTCAGATGTCCTTCTACATGTCAGTGTGTAGGACAGATAATTAATAAATTTCTCAGTTTTAAGGATGCTTTTTTCCTGTAACCAGAGGGAAGATGCTGGTATCACTGTTGAATAGGGCTGAATTGAATACTCAGTGTAAGTAAAGATGCTCTCCAAAATAAATTTCATTATCTGATCTCAAAAATAATGCACTCTGTATATTTTTTTGACTTGGCTAAAGTATGTTTTAGCCAGACACTGCAATTTGATTTGTAAAGTGTTACATTCTTAATGAACTTAAAGCAAAAATCTTACCCCTCAGTGAGGGGGAGGGTTGTGGAAGAAGTCAGAGTGTAATCCTAAGAGAAATACATTTTTTCCCCTTCCATTCCAGCCTTCTGCTTCAAATAATGCTGAGTTTGCTGTGTAGGATTGAAGGCCTTTAAAGGTGATATGTGAATTAGAGCTTGGGAGTGTTTTATGTTTATTTTTGTCCCTTTGTAGCCTACTATTTCAGTATAATAAATTGTGACCAATTTCATCATTACACATAATCTGCATTTGCATAGGATTTTCTGACATAAAGTAGGAAGGAAGGAAGGGGGTTTGGAGCTTCATTTTCCCTATCGCACAGTGTGAGAATCTAATTTTGGAGCTTAGGTGCTTAGCATAAGTCATGTTGACCATATAGTTTCTATCAGATGTCTTCTCTTCAGACAGGAGCCTTTTTGTCAGTCACTTATTTCAGCTGTAGTGGTGTCCCAACACTTTGTTGGCTCAAGGAGCAGAGTGGCTGTGCTGTGGTTGGGCAGTGATCTGATCCAGATTAAAAATAACCATGGGGGCAGCAAAAGGAATGTCAGGTTCCACTGCAGCCATTTCCTGGTCTGTGCCAACTGAGTGTCTGTGAAGTTGCTGCCCCAGCACATGGGGGAAGCGATGCTGTGTGGAAATGAGCAAAGTGTTGAGATAACATTTGTTAAAGAACAATCATTAAACAACCTGAAGTCTTTTTTTTACCCTGTTTCTTAAAAGCAATCAAGCCAGAAATTCCAGTTATATTTTAGTTCCATGACTTCATGGGTGGTTGAATTTGCTTTTTGGTTTTGTTTCAAGGACTTTTTTTGTTTGCTTGGAGAAGAGAGGAGCTTAAGTAGGGTTTTGGTTTTTTTTGGTGAGGTTTTTTTGTTTGGGTTTTCTTTTTGTGAGATTCATTTTGGATTTTGGTTTTGTTAGGTTTTTTTCCTTTTGAGGTGGGTCATGCTGGTGGGTGGGTGTAACTTTTAGGGGAGTTTTGTGTGTTTTTTGTTTACTGTGCAGAGTGCTGGTTGTATAGTGGGGATAGCTCTTGTTCTATTTTTGCAACACTATTCCTGCTGGCATAGCTGTTTGTGCCTCCATCTAACCCTGCAGAGCCTCATCTGGGTCTTGTTCTGCTTGTTTTTTATGTAGGATCACATTTCTTACCTGGTTAATTTTCTACAGGGTACAGACAGGGGATTTGGAGTGTGAATTTAAATGCCTTGAGTGTGAATTGCAGCCTGATGGCAAGTGTCAGCTTGTGGTCTGTAAAGCTAGTTGAGTTTTTTTTTATTCTTGAATCCACCAGTGGTATTGCGCATGGAGGGTTATCAGCTCTCTAAAACACTCAACCTCAGGTTTTATTATTTCCCTAAAACTGGATTGCAGATGTAGCTTTACTTATGTCATTTAGTGCATTGTTCACTGGCTTTATCTGGCATCTTAAAAATACAGTAGATTAAATAGCTATGTAGAAGTGCATGCAGTTCAACATCTTATCACCTCTCCTGGCTAGAAATATCATCTGGAATATACTGGTTTGTGAAGAGCTATCTTGATCTTAGTTGTGGCTGCTGAAAGATGATCCCTTGTTGCTTGTGCTGGCTGTGAGGCTGCACACAGCTGCTTGGAGGGCCTGGTTCTTCTGGCTGAGCAGAGTGCTGGAAGTGTGCAACAGGAGGTGGGCAGGACTGCCCGATTCAGCAGCAACGTGGGCTTAGCTGACTATAATCTGCTTCTCAACCTTCTCTCAAGTGCTGTTTTTTACAAGACCTAAATCCTCACAAATTTTCTTGTTTACTTGTTTCATATTTGCTGTGAGTTCAGAGTTTGCAACTTGTTATCTGGAGGCAGTGTGGCTTCTTTCTAAACTGGAGTGTTGGTAAACACTTACGGATTCAGTTTTTACTCAGGAGTTTTTCATTTTTTCTTAGCTAATACTTTTATGTGGATTGGGAAAGGTGTACTTGAACTTTTCAGCTGTAGGTTTGAAAGATTAATACTGAATCTGAACAGTTAGGGTGCACTGAATTTCTAGAAGCTTGTTCTCAGTTAAAATTGAAAAAATCTTGAAAACCACTCTTCAGTTTTCTTGAATAACTGAAGATGCTAAATTAAAGTTGTTCTACTTGACATGCTAAAATTGATCAAACTGTCCTCAAAAGCTTTGAAACTCTGCAAGTTTTTCAAGACAAGCAGCACAGTATTGAAGCAGAGGGCTTTGGTTTATTTGGCTCTTAACACAGGAACTAAGGTGTGTGTTTTGTCAGATGTAATTATTCATCACAAACATGTTTTTCATTCTTGGAGAGGAAATCACATTTGATTGAATTATTTATGAATCCATAGTAGATTTAAAACCTTGGGTGATTTAGGGTGTGTCTGGATTTGATTCTTGTGTCCATTGTTGGGTTTCTGTAAGGTTTTTGCTTGTGTCAGGACGCAGGGGCTACAGGTAAAACTTAGTGCCAGTGTGCTTGATCCAAGACTCTTTCCTCTTGGTATCACAGCCAAGGATAAATTTGCTTTTACAGGTTTAGTTTTTTTAACCCTTGCTCTAACTTTTGTAAGAGCAAGTCCCTAAATGTGCAGCACAGTTCACCGGAGTAGCTGAGGCTTCATATTTCCTCAGATGTTCTTATTTTTATGTTTATACTGGAGGAGGGTCCATGAGTTTTCAGTGCTGTTCTTAATGCAGCCTACCTTGATTTATAGAATAAGATGATCATCCAAATACTTTTGCTGCTTCAGTACTTCTCCTTAACTCACTATTATCTTTTCTCACAGATACTTCATGCATGGAGTCTGCAAGGAAGGAGACAACTGCCGCTACTCCCATGACCTCTCCACCAGTCAGTCTGTCATGGTGTGCAGGTATTACCAGCGAGGATGCTGTGCTTATGGAGATCATTGCAGGTAAAGAAAATGCTCCTGGCCATCCTGAAGGAGTCTTTTCACTCTGAATCCCTAGTAGAGAGCTCAGAGAAAGACAGTAAATCTTAGTGCTTTCCTTTTCTGTTACAATTTCGGATATTTATAAAAATAGCTTTTCACTGACTCTTTTGTCTTGCTAATACCAGTGTTTGCTATGCAAATAAATGAGCAAAGGCAAGGTGATAACTGGCTTTTAAAAAAGTGATAGTTGTCAGTGCGATGAGTTTTATTATTTTTTACTGATAACATGAGTAGATTAATTGAAATCTGAGACTATGTTCAGAATAGCTGATTGGATGAAACTGAGTTACACTAAAGTGATCATAAAAATCTGAGCAGGTAAGAATATTTTTACTTCATGTTGTCTCCTGAGGAACTGGTACTCTGACACTGGAACTACCATTTTGGAAAAGTGACTGGAGTTTGTCATGCAAGTTCTAAAATGTTGCCTGTGCAAAATAGCTTTACTTTATGAAAACATACTATGAATTGATCTATATCCCTGAAATTATAATAAGAAAGAAATTGTGAAGAAGAAAAACAGATACTTTCCTAGTGGAGCAAAGCTTTACAATGGGTTAGGAATGTTTCATCATTCATTTTATTAAAACTTACCAGATGTTTTAACATTGTGTTACTGCCACTGTAATTTGTAACTAAACGTTTGCATCATGATTTTATATGGTAGCTCATAGTTAGCTTGTTTCCGTGTTTAATAAATGGTTATGTAAGAAGTATATGTAAGAAAGGTAACAAAGAACACCTCTGTGTGGTCTTCTATCTGCCAGTGTTGGTTTTTTGGTTGTGTGGATCAGTGGTCTTCCAGCTTTGGACTGTGCACCCCATCAGCTCAGTATTTTTGAGCTCCCACCAACATACACATTTATTTATCGTTTATATGTATATATCTACATCTACTACTGTACTAATGTTGTGAACATTATAAAACATAACCCAAAACCTGAATTTTAAAAAGGGTCTATCAAAGGTGAAATGAAAAATATTTAATAAATATTTTATAAACAGTCCAAAGCAATTTTTACTGTCACTAAAAGCCTTATTAGTAATATTTTTTTACTGACAGTAATGTTGATTCAATGAGCTTTCTTATTATTTAAAATCTGAGTGTAACATTTTGTTATGAAGTTGTTTGAAGGTCTCATTCTAAGTTCAGTTTATTTCTGTCCTTGGTTTTAATGGTTATAGCTGAAAAAGATCTTTCACAGAGATATGCAGATCCAAAAGAAAGAGTATTGTTGGCTGCATGTACTAATGTGTGATAAATTTAGCTAGCAAGTTTCCACCTTCCCTGATATCAGTCAGCTGTTAGTGCAGATTAACTGGAAGATGTTGCATTTTTATATTTTTAGCAAATGGTTCCAAAATTCACTGGAATTCTGAATTTGAAAGATTTTTTTAGCATGTTAGAGAAATAATTTTCCAAGGTTTTTAAGTGGACATGATAAAAAAGGTTTTTTGTAGTTCACACACTAGGGTATTTTTTGGCAATAAAATAATGGTAGAAATACTTAATTTTCGAAGTGTTATCTCCGTACCACAAATTTCCTTCAAAAAGCAGTTTGTGGAATGACTTTATCTTGGAGGGACAGTTTGAATGTGGTTGGATTTGTTTGGTCTTTTTTAAATACCTGCTCAGCAGTCAGTGTACTGCTGGCACTGATTTGTCGCAAAAAAGAGGCAGTGAGTTTGGGGCACTTGTCTTTGTGAAGTAAGCATGACAATTTTTAAATAAACTGTGACAATTTTTAAGTGCTTTACTATGAGATAATCAGCAGACACCTGTGTAGTACAGAAGATTTTCATGGGAGCTCTCCACCTCATGACTGTGGTAAACATTTGACTATTTAAAGGTCTATATTGATATTCTCTCCTGTCACTTGGATGTTTCTGGATCCATCTTTGCTAGAATATCTTGCCTATGAACAATACCGTGACGAATTTCTGGTGGGGTGCTACCCCTGTACCCTTACCCTGGAATCTTTTCTAGTGGTCAGAGCAGCTGCTGCTTCAGTGGTTTTACTTGCAGTTTTTCCATAAAGCATTGTTTTTATTAGAGTAATTGTCCACTGTTGAGAAGATATCTCCTCCGGTGGATCTTTTTGTCTTTGTTAAAGGAGTAATTTGTTGAGGATGTTTCTCTGTTGGTACATCTTTTCTTTGGTGTCTCACAAAAAGTAGTTCATTATTGAAACAGAATCTAGCGAGTATCATAAGCTGAGATATGTGAAAAACATCTCTACTTTTCTTTCTGCCATGCAGTAGACTTCCCACACTGCAAAATTTGTTCTACTGCTTGTTTCTTCAAATCTCTAGCAGTGTTTTCTATGTATTTCCCAGCAGGATTGGCTAACAAAGGAATGCGTTTTACTTTGTCACCATATTGTTTTCCATGAGTTATTTCAGTCATTTTTACTATAGCAGGAAGAAAAAGTGGTCCAGTGGCATATGGCTTTTATTCTTTCATTGTTACGTAACAAGCCTCAAAAGAGATTTCTAAACCCTTACTGTGAAGTTCTGCAAAGTACTGGATTGAGTAGCACATGACTTGAAACATCTTTGAAAAAATTGTGGGGGTTTGTGTTCTGGATGTTCTGATTTTCAATGTCTTGCTCATTGAAACGGCTTCATCCTTTGAGTTAATATTTCAAGGTACAGTATACTATCAAGGGCATGGCTCTTCATTAATAATAGTGAATGTAAATCCATGTTTCAGGTTGCCTTCTTGGTAATCTTCATCTCTTCTGTAGTTCCTCTCTCCCTGAGTTCCAGAGCTGATTAGATTGACATTGTTTTACTTTGTAGTGTGGCTGATGAGAGGAGTGGGAGTAGAGGTGTTAGCTCTGACATTTTTTGTTGGCTTTTGCTCACATTATCAGTGTTGTGAGCCCACAGTTGCAGGCATCTTTTCAAGCCGTTTGTTCTTTTTGTCAGGGTTAGTTTAGGTAAAACAAGATCAGATAATCTGTTGATTCATTAAATGGGCACTAGCAAACTGCAATATGTCACAATATGCTGAAAGTGAGCAGACAAGGTGGGCTGCCACTGTCACCTCACTGGGTGGTGGAGCACCTCCTCCTTCAGGGCACCTCACATGTACCACACATGGCCCCTCAGACATATGGACTGTGAGGACACTGCTATCAACATGTATCTTAGTAATAATATAGTAATTTATTGTATTTTATAAGGGAAAAAAGGCATAAGTTCTAGTGTCTTCTTTCTGCGCCCACTGGACACATTGTATGGTGCACACACTTTGGAAGCCACAGGTGTAGAGATCTGAAGGCTTAATTTTAAATTTGTGCTTCAAAGGATTAGGATCTCCAAACTGACATTTGGTTAGGAGCACTTCATTAATATGCAAGAATGGTGGTACTTTGCTGGTTTTAATCTTAACACAAGTTAAATGAATCACAGTCACTTCAAACTGCTGTATGATCTCAAAAAATTCCCTCCTGCTGTCCTTGAAATTAGTCAGCAACTATCTAAGACTACAACAGTATATTTGTCACTTATTTTCCCCATGTAGTCTCCTAGTTGATGGAAGACAGATTTTTGAGGGAAATAGTGCCTTCCTGTTTATTGTGGGTGTGGTAGGGCTCAGAGTGTTCTGACTGTCATTTTCCACAATATGCTGAAAGAGGCATTAGAAATAAGTACTCAAATTCAGTGTAAAATCTGCATGAGGCAAGATGCTTAGACACAGGAAAAGAATACTTTATGTTGGTGAGGATCTCTAAATCTGTGCTAGCTGAGGCTGGGTTGTCCAAGGCATGTCCAGTCAAGTTTTGAGTATCTGCAAATAAATGTAACTTCCCATTTTGGACTGATGCCTACTGTCATCCTATCACTGCACCTCTTAGAAGACTGGTTGGTCTTTCCTGTAGCTTCCTGTGAGATAGTTTGAGACAGCAATGTCTGTCCTTGGTCTTCTCTTTATAAAGCTGAATGAACTCAATTTTCTCATTCAGCAATACTATGCATGTGTAGTTGGTTACTGACTGGTTTGGGGCATATATCAAGATTGTTCTGTGTAAGTTAAGAATTGTTCTCTTTTTTCTCCAAAATTTCTGAGTGCCTTGTGTTTTCTTGAGCAGTGCTGACAGATTGCACAAGTGTAAGCATTTCTCTATAAAGACTCATCAGTGACTTTCTCTTCTAGCCATTTCTGGGTCCTCCTTCCAAATATCGTGTTCACATCTTCATTAGTGTATTTTTGATACATGGGGCTGCTGTCTGGAGGTATTTTTCGTGGAAAGTTGACATGATGTGTTTTAACTTTTCAGATATGAGCATACCAAGCCACTAATCCAGGAAGAAGTGACTGACATGAATCCTGAGGCAGAAATCTATCCAACAGTGTCCTCAGAGTTTGCATCGCTTCCTGAAACAGTTGAAGAATTTATTGCTGAGATAGAAGATGAAAATACAGATCTGGCAGCAGCAGGGGTAGGGGCTGAAGACTGGGTGAATGCGGTGGAGTTTGTCCCTGGGCAGCCGTACTGTGGACGTGGTAAGCTGATCATGGGAGAACAGTGAATTTCCCTCATGGCTCTACAGCTTCTATGTAGTGCATTTATTTTAAAGCTTTTGAGTACAGCTATTCATATTTATTGATCAATTCAAGTGAGATTGGGGTTTCCAACGTGAGTAGTCAGACTGACTGTTTTGCTAAGATACCAGATATATTTCAAGTCAGTCTCTGCATGACTGGCTTTCTCTTGCCATGTTTCTGAATGACTTGAGAATCTCCTTTGGAGTTCAGTTTGTATATAGGATGGGAGAGGAAATTAGTGGTGATAAAATTAATACTGCTACTCTGGAGAGATAATGTGCTGCCTTTGTGTTTTGGATTGATTGATTTGGTTTGGGGTGGTTTTGCAGTCTTTCAAAGGCTTTTCCGTGGAAATATGGATTCCTGTAGAAGGAATTGAAACCTCATGCTTACTTTTGTGGATCCCATAGCCAGAGGCTGAAAATAATTTATTCTAGTTAGCTTTCTGGAACTCAACTTTGTAATACTGTGACAGGTCACAATGAGAATGAGACTGAAAAAGCTCATTATATGGGATGAGACTATTTGAGTAGCATACTTAAAATCTGTTTTTCCTGCCAAAATACAACAGTCTTCATATTTAAGTGAAAAGTAGGCTGAAAGTGTTCACTTTAACATAATTTCTAATATTTGTCTCTCTAAGGTAGGAGGAGTCTATGAGTACTTAAATAAATGTTTGAATTCCAGTTGGACACCTTGCATCCAGAAGAGTTTGAAGAGGTCATAGAGTACTCAGATTATACTATTTTGTCTCCATGGCACTGCTCAGATTCTCAGATTTGGAAGGAGAATGACCTCAGTGTTACAGGGTGCTGCTTGGAGCCTCCTGCCATCCAGTTTGAGGAGGGCAAAGAGGAATGATCAAGTGACACAAACAGTTTGCTAGTGTTGTTGAGAAGTTTGATTATGGAATTGCATAATAGACTGTGACTTGAGTATATTTCAAAGGAGTGAAAACTTGATCACTACTTGTTAATGTGCCACCTTACTGTCATGAAAGTGCTTTTTGAGACAAAGGATTTATTTTAATCAGAATATAATATTTAGATAGGAAGGAACCTCTGGATTTCATCTAGTTTGTTTCCTGCTTAAAGGTTGTCAGGGGCTTTGTTTAGTTGAATCTCTATCCTCAGAGATGATCAGAGGGCCATAACCTCTGGGTATCCTTTGTGGTGTTTTGACTTCTTTCACAAAGAAAGCCTCTTTCCTAGTATGTAATTGGATTTTTCCCTCCCTCAGCTTGCCTTCTGTCTCTTGTCATTTGCACATCTGCGAAGAGTTAGTCTCTTCTTGGGCATCAGCCCAAATAATGACTGGCTGACCGTTCACTGGAATCAATTCATTGTGAGTTTGAACAGCCAGAGATCTTTTAAATACACACAGTTCTGATGGAAGAGCTGGTGCTTCTTCCTGAAGTCTTAAGTCGCTACATTGTCAATGCAGTTTTAATAAAGCCGTTTTTTTTTTCTAGGGGTTAGACTTACTTTTCATGCAAACTTGTACTGGATTAAGTTAAATAGTGTTCTCGTCTGTGAATCCTGTTGCAAATCTCTGTTTTATAGCCTTTGAAACTTGATGTATTTTAATGTACAAACATAGTCATCTGTGTCAGTTCTGAGCAGTGCTATGTAATGCTAATTCCCATGGTGACTTTGAAAAAAGCTTTACTTTTCTGAACCAACTGTCTTTTGCTACAGAAATAAAAATGTGTGCAGCATGTTCTGTAGCATATGCCTTAAAGCAGATTATTCTTGTCAAATGGCTGGAGAAATGTACAGATACTTGGAAACTTCAAAATGAAACCAAATTTCTCAAGGTTACCTAGAAGCCTGTGTGTTTAAAATTGTCTTAAAAATGACAAAGATTCAAGGTTGGCAGTTTAACCATGCATAGTGGGGGCTATAATACCTTTTGTGATTCTCTGATTTGGAACTAAACCTAGAATCTTGAAGATGACTTGAGGACCTAGCATAGAAAACAGTGATAATTCTTCAGGTATTGACTTGTTAGTTGCACAGATGTGCCACATTTCTCTACTTGTTGTTCTGTAGTAATTGAGGAAGAGTAGACAGGCAGAAATACAAGAAACACTAAATTGGGTGTCTGTTTCATATTACTGAATGATTAATATGTTTAATGCTACGAAGTGTCTCCTAAAGTAAGCAGGTGGTTTGTGGATCAAAGGTAACAAATTGCTTTTTCCACAAGTATGAGTTTTAACCCTGTTGGCTGGGAAATGGGTAATGAGAAGGTGAGGATTGAGTCCACCTGCTGGTGAGCAGAGATTGGGAAAAACAAATAGAGAACAAATGTTACTTTTAGAGATGTTGGGTTTGTAACTGTTGAGGTAGTGAAGTCTTCTGAATTTTTCTAATTGTGGTTTCAAAGAGGAAGTTAAACTGTAGCTGCTACAGCACAATAGATGCCAAAGATAAGTGTACTGTTCGAGCCTCACAGTAAAGAGTTTCTTCTGAGTATCTAATCTAAACCCACCTTCTTTCAGGTTGAATTGCAGTTTGAAACCATTACCCCATGTCTTATTATTACATGCCTTTGTAAAAAGTCCCTCTTCATCTTTCTTGTAGGCCCTCTTCAGGTCCTGGAAGGCTGCAGTAAGGTTACCCCAGAGACTTCTCTTCTCCAGGCTGAACAACCCGAACTCCCTGAGCCTTTCCTCATAGGGGAGGTGTTCCATCCTCCTAACCATCTTCATGGCCCTCAACTAGGTAAAAAAATCGGTGACAGCATTAACTCAAGCAAACACTGGCAACAGTTGAGGAACTAGAAACTGAATGGTAGTTGTGATTTTTGTTATTTCTGGTGGAAGTGGAGACCATGGATTTCAAATGGGAGGGCAGGTGGGATTTCAATAAGTAAGTACATATTTTCATGTTATGCTGAGCTACCCAGGAGAGAATGTAGAGCCTAGTATGTGGTTTCTTATCACTTTTCTTGGTACTGGTTCACTAACACTCACAGGGAGGAAGAACTAATGAACACACTTTGTTTGGGAATCTCTGACTGAAAATGAGCAGGTTGCCATGTGGCTTGTTACTCAGCTAACTCACTTGCTTTAAAAAGTTTCTAACAGACTGCTCCAGGATCTCTGTGAGTGACCACTACAGTCAGAGATGGTTCAAGAAGCAGACCTTTTCTTGGCTAACATTTTTCTGCCCTAATCTTCAATACTTTCTGATTCCTCAAAGCTTAAGTCACAGGCACCTGCATTTTCTTTTTCTTTGTCTTAAAACTAACAGACTGATACATGCCTGTTGTTATGTCTTTGCTTCTTGGGCATGAAAGCTCTGTGAGTGTGCAGCCTCTGATTAATTTTGAGAAGGAGTCTGTCCTTCACTTGCAGTGCTTCAAGCATGCCTTTGGTAGTTTCTGCTTGCTTCTACAAATCTAGTGCTTGAACACCTTCTAGAAGTTACTTTCTTATAGCATAGATGACTTGTTACTTCTTTAACAGCTTCTGGTTATGTCAATAAACTCCAGCTGCTGTTCTTCCTGGTGTTTACTCTGAATATAATAATGCTTTATGTTTATTACATCTTCAGTTTCTCACTGACTGCTTTTGTCTTTTAATTCAGTTATCATTCTACTTACGTAACAATCTCAAAAGGCTGACTTGTGGGACAGCAAGCATGTGTTTGAGGTACAGAGAGAAGTGTTCAGCAGTAGCTGTCTAAAGGGGGAAGAAAAATGATACAGATTTCAGTTCAGCTTAGAATTAGGTAAGGGAACTTACTTAGGATTTTGCAAAACTGATGGCTAGCTTAGAATGCAGTGAAAATAGCCTAAATTTCAATTTCTTAGGTTCATGTATCTGGCTAATTGACCAGATACCTGTTTAGGACAGGCTTTTTGCAAATATGTAGAGTGGAGTTAGTTTGAGAGACATAGACACCGCTTTTATATCAATCCTAGAGATGCATGGGAGTCCATTTCATTTCTATGAAAGTTTGTTCACTCTAAAGAGCAGTTTACTAATTAGCCTGCACATAAGGAATTGCTAATGTGCCATACTAGCATTTCGTTATGCTGGATACACCCTTCTTACTTCAGCTGTGTAATTTTTGGGAAAAAACCTGTCAGCTGTAGCTGATGTGAAAATTTTAGCTTAAGTGGAATTGATTCTAAAAGCAGTGAGAGATTTGTAGCCTTATTTAGTAAGGCTGAGCCAGAGTCTGTATAACAGTGTGTTTAAGCTGGTGAGGACTAGTGCGATTTTTCTAGGTGGACTTAGCCTGTAAATGGATCTTCCCTGACCACTGAAACTTTGATGGGTTTCATCTTGTCTAGGTTGAAGGATTAAGAAATTGGTCTTGAAATTAATTGAGTGGGGAAAATTATTTCTTTCAGGTTGAGGGTATGTGAACTTGGACTGAAATGAACCTAGGTTCTGTTACTCTGTTTGGGTAACCTTGAGTGTTCTTACTCATAAGCTTATAAGAGTGCTCAAAATCTGAATGTGCTGCTTACTGTTCTTAATTCTATTCCCAGCTACTCCTTTCTGTGCTGAAGCACCCTTGCAGGAAATGGTGATTGAAGAAGAATACGAGAAGCAGCAGGCAGATGTGGAGATGAAAAAGGAGCTGTGTCCCTACGCTGCATTAGGAGAATGTCGTTATGGAGAAAACTGCGTGTATATCCATGGGGATGTGTGTGATATGTGTGGCCTGCAGGTCTTGCATCCCATTGATGCTGCACAGAGATCTCAACACATAAAGGTAAGCAAACAACTGTCTGGTGTTTAACAGCTGTAAGTTATTGCTTCCTAGCTCCCCTCAGTCACTTGTTACTAATTCCCTTTTATTTGAAGGTGTGTGCAGGTCAGGCAGTGAATGAAATTCCGGTTGTAAACTAGACTGTTTCCTGCTGGGGCCCTACTCAAGAGCAGCTGGATTCCCTTATCTGTGCTGGAAGAGTAGTCTGCTTAAAGATACTGAACCTTTGTTCTTCACCTAGTCAAAGTGCATGGTCTTTTAGATTGCCTTTTCATGTTTAAAAGCAGTGTCTGAAGGAAGGACTTTGAACTCTGAATTGATTGTTCCCCAGTACTTGAACAAATTTTTTTTTGATGACCAAGATTTTTTTCAGCTTAATAACACTTTGTGCATTATGGAAAACAGCAAACTGAGTTTAAAAACCTGCTTAGACCTCACAGGTGACCAGTCATCTCTGTAGTTGTTTTCTTTGTGTCTCCTTTTCAGTCTTGCATTGAAGCTCACGAGAAGGACATGGAGCTTTCCTTTGCCGTCCAGCGTAGCAAAGACATGGTGTGCGGGATCTGCATGGAGGTGGTGTATGAGAAGGCTAATCCTAGCGAGCGCCGCTTTGGGATCCTCTCCAACTGCAGCCACACTTACTGTCTCAAGTGCATCCGCAAGTGGAGGAGTGCTAAACAATTTGAGAGCAAGATTATAAAGTGAGGCACTTTCCCATTTTGATTGTGCTTTGTTACTGTGGAAGAACTTAGTAACTTGTGACAACTTGCAACAGACTTCCAGATGCAGACTGCATTTAATGCATTCTAACTTGTAGTTTAGGAGTGAAATAATTGTTAGGGATAACATTTACACTCTGATTTGGTTAATACAAGTTAAGTTTGCAAAACTCAGTGGTAGTTAATATCTGTTGTTTATTTGGTAGCATGCTGTCCAGTGGTTACTGTTTGTGTCTTGGACACCCAGGCAGGAATCTGGAGACAGATTAACCAGTTCAGAATGTATGCTGCTTAATTCATTACTGCCTTAGAGCATTACTCAGTTGGCAACACATTTCTCCATTTAAGGCTGTTCTAGAAAATACAAAGTTCCAATCAAATAAATACAGGAAAAATACCAAAATAAATATATTTAATTCTAAAGAAAAAGGAGTCTGTGTGAAGTGTTTTTTCAAGTTTTTCTGAGACAAGCTGACCAGCTGCCATTGCCTTTGAGTTTTTGAAGAGGAGAGTTTAGGTTATCTTCATGTATAAGAGAGTCTAGATTGAAAAGGTTGTACAGCAAGTACATGAGTACAGTACCTCTTTAAAGATGGATCTATGCCATGACTTGTTATGTAGGAGAGAGCGCCCTGTAATGTGGGATTTTGCAGCACGGTCTGTTCGTTTCCCAGGTCCTGCCCAGAATGCCGGATCACATCTAACTTTGTCATTCCAAGTGAGTACTGGGTAGAGGAGAAGGAAGAGAAGCAGAAACTCATTCAGAAATACAAGGAGGCAATGAGGTATGAGCAATGCAGCCTTTTATCAAATTGAGACTGCAGAGATTAAAGGCACACATGGAAAAGGGTGTTGATGTAAAGCCCCTTTTCACACCTCCTTTCCACCACCACCTGTGAAGCACTTCTTTGCCTATCTGCCCACAGATGCATGCACACAGTCCCAAAGCTATTCCTGTGTTCTTTCACCTCAGTCTTTCCCTTCTCTGCACAAAACACTGGTGGTGTAGCCATAAGGCAGCCTTCTGCATGCATCAGTCTACACTTAGTGTAATAAATCATTTCTGCATGTAGGTTTTTCACTCACAAAATGCCTTCTGCTCCTGGTACCTGCAGGTACCTGGACTGCAGGTAAATGCAGTTCTGAAGTCTGATTGGAGTGTGCTTGTCAGTAAGGGTTGCGGTATTTTCCTTTCCAGCAACAAGCCATGCAGGTATTTTGATGAAGGCCGTGGGAGCTGTCCATTTGGAGGGAACTGTTTTTACAAGCACGAGTATCCTGATGGCCGCCAAGAGGAGCCACAAAGACCCAAAGTAGGAACCTCAAGTAGATATCGGGTTAGTGCTGCTGATTAATTGCCTGATTAATAGACAGAGAGCACAAGAGGGGTGTGCATTATGTCTTCTGTCTTGAGAAGAGGATAGGGAAATATTGACTTTTCTTTTTTCCACTTCTGATAGACCTCTGTAATGGTGAATTTGAAGGACTTGGTGCTCTAAAGTGTGTGAATGCTGGAGACTAAGATGGAAAAACTAAATTTAAAAAACTTTCCTACAACATACTGAAGTAGAAATGTTGGGTAGCATTAATAGGGGTGTGTAAGGGTAAATTCTGCTGAAGGTCAGTATCTCCCTGAAAGAGAAATGTGATTTCTTGCATGTCAGAAAGTACACCAGGGGCGTGTCAGCCTCTGCAAAGGCTCGTGCTTTGTACCACTTGGTCATCTGGGGAAATCCTTGTGTTCCATTTGCAGGCCCAGCGGAGGAATCGGTTCTGGGAGTTCATCGAGGAGCGAGAGAATGGTGATCCGTTTGAAACCGATGAGGATGAGGTGGTGACCTTTGAGCTTGGTGAGATGTTGCTTATGCTGTTGGCAGCTGGAGGTGATGATGAGCTAACGGATTCCGAGGATGAGTGGGACTTATTTCATGATGATCTGGAAGATTATTATGATTTGGATCTATAGCACCTGTCAGTGGAGTGTGGACTGTTGTCTTGGCTTCAGGCAGTAGCTATTACCTGTGGTGTTGTGGCAGTGCCTGTGTTTCTCCTAGGCAGGCCGATCAATTCCAGGTGCTGTTGTAATAACTTTTACCCAGGGTCTGTCTCTTCCCTTCCCCTCCTCTCCCACCCCAGAAGTGTTGTTTTTCCTCTGTTTCAACAAATAACAAGAAATAAATCTTTAAAATGTTAGTTTTTGTAAAAATGAATTTAACTGTCAAACAGTTAGCTTAGGTTTGTTGCTTCATCTGTGTGCCCAACAGAGTTCACCCAGTTCCAGGGTTAAAGTGTTTACAGGACTTCCACACTCATTTTGAAGAGCCCAGATACAAAAATGAGCAGTGGCCATGCAGTGGGGATGTAAATTGGCTGATGGCCTTTATTCTGTCTTTGTACCAATATTTCTGATTTCAGGCCAGATACAAATATTCTTTCTGGAATCGGCTCCGTTCCAGCCCCCTCATGTACACGTCTTCATTTGTGACTTTTGGTCTCTGTTTACTTGCACATTACTATTACTACTGTGTAACCAGAACCAGGTGTGAATGTTCTGGATTTTTACTGTGTTTAGCATGAAAGGAAAATGTCTTTGTGAAAGGAGAACTCTCTATGTGTATATACAGATAAATGTAGAGTTGGACCTCAAGGATGGGGAGACTCTGTGTAAGTTAAAAATAACAAAACCATCTTTTACCCCCTCTTGGTGCATGAAGTCTTGCCTCCAATTGGACATGAAACTGGTCTAGTGGTCTCAGCCCAGACGGGGAAAGGATCCTGACTATTGCTTAACTTGATAGATGGCACTCCCTAGTACACCAGCTCTCTTTCATGTGTATGATTAGGGTTGTCCAGGAGCAGAAATCTGGTTAGCCAAGGTGGGGTCAGAGGAACACCAGAGAGGACCCTTTAGCTTTATCGCTCTGTAAGTTTTAGAACTTCATGTAAACACTTAAGCCGTGAGCTTTGCTAGAAACTCGCTGTGCCTCCCAGCTGCTTTGAGGTACTTGTGCCTCTCTGCAGCTGAGCTGGGCAGGTTGCCTGGTAAAGCTGTTCAGTTTATGTGAGTTACTGCTTACAAAGGCAGTTGTGCAGTTTCTGGCTGTAATTTGCATTGAGAAATTACTTTGCCACCAAAGCCCCAGCACAGGAATTTTAACCTTGCATTACATTATTGCTGTTTTTTATTGACTTGTGGATGCCCCGTGATCTGTTCTCCTGCTGCTCTTGTCCCCTAGACTGCCTCTCCTTTCACTTTTAAATGGAATGAGAAATTGTTCTGAGGTCTATAATGTATTGTTTTGCAGCTGCCTTTTGTAAGAAGCACTTTTCCCAAATAAAAAAAAGTACAAAAAAAATTAAACAAGACGTCAGTCTGTTCTTTTAAATTCAACACTTCTGGGTTTTGACTTGATTATTTTTGTGTGTGTTTCTGTAAATACAAAGGCATTTATGTCACTTATTCTGAACTCCTGCACAACTGTGTTATGCTTAATACAGAATTCCAGCATTGTTAGTCTTTCCAGCAAAGAGCCTGTAATGCAATGGACACATTCCAAACAGAGCTGATATATTGAAGGAATATCTGGGGCCATTAGTAAGAGCTGATGTGTCTTGCTTTCTCAGAAGTCAGTCCTCCACTATTGTGTTAATTTTATTTGCACTGGACAAAGCCAGCTGTAGGACATACTCTTATCCAGAGTTTCCTATCATAATGCTGTTTGGACAGCAAATCCAAGCACCGCTGAAAGCCACTTCCTGAGACCACATGCTTGCAGCCTGTGTGTGCTCAGATTGAAGCATTTTTCTGCAGAAAGAGTTGGAAGTAAACTGCTAGAAGCATATTCAGATGCTGGGGGATATGATTTTAAAAAAGTTTAAGTGAACAGAGTAAAGCCATTGCTGCTCAATTTGGTTTTTTTCCCAGGGGACAAGTAGCAGAGGGAGGAAAGGAATGTAATTTGAGAAAATGATGCTTTAAGCTGATAAAAGGGAGAAAACAGAAAAAAATTAAAGCTTCCTGCCCTACATGGTGAACATAAGTTGTTACATCCTACTGGAAAGCTTCATTCAAATGTGAGTTTGTAACAAAGCTGTGTTCTGATAAGATGGAAAAATGAACTTGCCAGCTAGAGCACACAAGTGAGCTTGCTTTCCTAAGAGGTCAGGAGTTGTGTGCTTTACTCCCTGCCTGGGTGTAGGTGTGGCACAGTGGTAGCTGCTGGTGTTCCAGAACTTCCTCCTGTACGTGTTACAGAAGAGGCTAAGTGATTTGCTTTGGTGAAGGCTGGTGGGTGGAGCTGCACAGGCCCTGATGAGTTCCCATGCAGCATGACAAGTCGTCCCTCTGGCTTTTAACTGTGCTGTGGTTCCTGTTGTGCAGATTCAGGAACTGCCTGTATTTGTCCCCAAGCCAGCACTGCTGGGTGCCACTTCCCATCCGAACCATGCTGTGCGAGGCTTGTTTCTAAGCTGGCTGCAGCATTGTGATTCTGGGACAGCTGAAAATAGTAGGGCCTCTGAAATAAGTATGTTAGCAGGCTGCTATGTTTTACCTCTGTGAGAACAGGAATAAATGCAGTAGAATTAAATTGATAATCTAAGAAGATGGAGCGTGACAACTTAGGTTGTGCTATGTTCTCTTCAAGAAAGTACTTAAAGGTACAGAAACTGAAGAGGCCAATGACAGTAGTGTCAAGATGGAAAAGGTGTAAAGTCTCCATAAACTTCCACCAGCATAATCTTAATTTCAAATCAAAAAATCTTTGGAAAAAGATGGATGCTGTCACTTGAGATGCCTTGACTTTACTCCTTAGGCCGGAATATATACATTTAGTTTGATACAGACCTTTGCCTCTTGTGAAAAGTGCAAAGTGTGTTACCTGTTCTCCCTGCTATGAATTAATCAAACAAGGTAAGGACCTGTTATATGAGGACCTGTTACAACTTCTGCTGCTTTTGTTCAAATGGTGGTAGTACAGTTGGCCTTAGTGGCCCATGTAATCTTTGAGGGAATACTGGGTTCCTTTAATGAAATACAAAGTAACTTTCCTGCTATTTGTATTTGGAGGATACCATCAGCTACCTGTTTGGAACAAAAGTGGTGTAAATGACATTATTAATGCTGCAGCAACTTAAAATGAGGGAATCCACATGTAATGCTTTAGGACTGGAATACAATACAGGACTGTGGTTCAGGGATCAAATAGCTACAAAGTCAGTTTAAATGCATTAAATTAATAGCATTAGAAAGGCATTAAACTAGTTGTGGTGAGCCTCACTTCAGGTTAGCAAAACTAGATATGGAAGTAAAAACTGTATAAGCAGTGATGTTCATGGACACAACAGTAGCAAGAAAATGTGGGATTGCAAATACACTGAACTCTGTTTATACATGGGTGTGCTGTTATCACTCACTGTCAAGCCAGCCAGCCCCTGCTTGGCAACGGGTTGATATGACTGCATTCACAGAAGCTGTGCAGGCAGCTGTGTGAAGGTTGATTTACAACAACATTAGGAAAAGGACTTTAAAAGATTTCTGAAAGCCCTACCCATCTGAAACAATTCCTGTTTCAAGATAAAGTACTCTTAGAACAAAGGGGCTCATGGGCTGTCTAGAACTATTCTCAAAAGAGAGTGATATCCCAGCATTGCTGGTTGGTGTTGTTCCAGCTCCTAACACAGTTGCTTAAGAGTGGTGCTTGAAAATTATTTAGAGGAGCCAGTTTACTGAGCAAGGACTGTTTGGTCTCCTCAGACCTACCTGCAGGCAAACGTGGGTTCTGGGAGCTGTGAGCCAGGAAATGCCTGTTGGCACCCACATGGGGAAGGAGCACCTGTTACAACAGTGCTACATTGGAGCACTCACCTGGCTGAAGAAACTTCACTTCCACTTCCTTGTCCAAAACCACAGGCATAAATCTTCTTCCTGAAAGACGGCTCCAGGATAGAGTGCTCCACCCCTGTTTAGCATCCGAAAATTGTCTCTTTTCCAACTATACTTAAATATTAACTGGAATGATTAGATAAGAACCTCAGCTTTTGTAACTGAGAGCCTTTCTCCTGCATATAAAGCAATGCTGAACCACATAGGCAGTGCTGTGTGCCTTCCACATCACTGGGCTGCTGTTGTGTTGGCTTTTAACTAGTCAGATTCTTCAGTTTGGTACATTCTAAAGTATTTCTAATTATTTTTATTACCCTGTTCCACCAATAGGGAACATCTGGCCTGGCTGTGACACCAGTGCAAGTAATATGCCACAGCAAAAATTCAAATACTTCTTCCCAGTAGATAAGAACAAATGAGCTCAGCTTCAAGTTGAAGGTGCAGCTCTTGAAACTGAAACCTGTGGGCCAGTAGCAGTTTTTAAAACAGTGTTGTGAACAACCTTATAACCCTTTGTACAAATGCATTAATGATAGTGTCAAGAAGCACTTGGAATTTGCATATGATGCTGGGAAGAAACCATTAACAGAAGGCTCCACAGCAGTTAATGATACTTTGCTTTGTCATAGCTGGGTGTTTCCATCTGCTCTCTGATGGGGAAAAGGCAGAACCACAGAGATTATGCTGAGCTTGTATTTTAATCTAATGGTTCATAGCTTCATGTATTACCTCATGAGTAACAGCGTTACCAATATACTCCAAAGAACCTTGTTAGCAAGTGCTGCTCTTCACTCGAGTGAGGAAGTCTGAGGAAACCATTCAGCATAACTGTCCAAAGCCCTCATAGAAAATGCCAAACAGAACCAACCAAAAGAGGTCACGCTGCTGGTTTAGCTGCACAATGGGTCCAAGACTAGATTTCTTGGAGGAGCAGGAAGCCTCTTAGACCTGTTAAAGGAAAGGGAACAGTCACAAGCCTGTTCTCCCTGATCCTGTGTTGCACAGCTTTCTGCTAAGGTTTTGCTTTGCCAGTAGCTCCACATGTGTGGGAAGAGAACAACAAGAGCCCGGTAACCTGACAGTGCCGGGCACTCAGGATCACATCAGCCTCTAGAAGTCTCCATTCTGAGGGCAAGCAAAATAACTTCATACAGTAGTGGCTAATTAAGATGGTAAACCCAATGAACCATGCAAAGTTAACACTCTGCTGGTACCATCCTTTTTCTAATTCTTGACCAATGAAAGATAGTAACTGGAAATGAAAGCAATACTTTTTCTATTGCGGTATTCTGGAACCATGACCAAAAAAAAGTAAAAATGATGGATTGCAAACTACTACCAGGAATAGAAATATTAAGCTTACATTTGACTGCTTTTGTATTGACAAGAGCTGTACAAACTAGCTGTTTGGAAGCTGGCTTTCCACTTTGAAAGGCTATGGTATTTACTGTTGCTTAAATGTGCAAGCCAAAATGCAGTTATGAGGCTAGTAAAAATGAAGAAGGAATATAGATTTTAAAAGTAAGCATGAGAAGGAGGATGCCTGAAGATGAAGTTTTCTCAACAGCAGGCTATAGCAAGAGGGTAACATGGAAGATTCCTCCCTCAGCTTACACAGAGCTGAATTCACCCTTGCTCTTTGCATGTAATAGCAAAGAACCTGGCCAGAGAAAGCATTAAGAATATTAGAAATATTTCCAAGACTATAATTCAATGATTCATTCTCCTTTATTTGTTTGTTCTCAGACAACATTTTCCAGCAATACTTCCTACATGTTTTTCCCTGTTTTTCAAGGACTCAGGCAACAGGGGCAGCCAGCCATTGGGTAAGCTGGCAACACTCCTGCCTTCCCAAGGCTGCTTTGCATACGACAAAATGTGTTTTATCATTACAGAGTTTGAGTTGCAATTCACAGCTTAACAGTAACTAAGTGATACACTTTGGTACATGTGGACTGCAGTCAAAAAAAGAACTGATATTTTTTCCTCCTCCTCCTTCCCTGTTTCCATCTACTGGGAAAAAAACTTGCAAACAGAAAAAATAAACAACCCTCAAAACCCTCACCAAAAAACACCAGCCCAAACCTTCATTCAGTTCAGCTATACAGAAAAGCCAGCCCCAAGTAGCAGAGTTTGCAATTGGGAGGAGCAATCCAAAATCTTCCATTACCACCACCATGTTCAATCTCCACAGCAGCAGCAGATATACTCACTAAGGGCAGCCCCCTGGTGCACCTGATACCATTGCCTTACTGCTGTAACACAATCTAAACTTTAAAATTTTTTACCTAATTTAAACAATCTCACCACTTGCTGAGTTTCACAGGGGCTTTCATCTATACTTTACACTCCTTGAAAATCTACAGGGATACGCTCAGGCTGCCATTGGCCCATCACACAAGCTACAGAAGGCTTTCGGTTAAAATCAGCACATCAAAAGCAAGCTGAGGTTGAAAAATGAGAAAAAAGGTGTTCTTTCACTGGAAGCTTTGTTGCTCCCAGCAAGTCCATGATCTCCAAGATGGAGATCAGTACTGGAAACAATTCTGACTATTACAAAGCAAAGTGAAAGGGAACTTTTCTCACCCCAGGAAGAAGTGTATCATATTCTGCCTGCTACACCACCCCAGAGATGTCTCCAGGTTTGTCTGGTCAGGAACTCGGGGCAGATATGAAATCCTGTACTCTTTCACAAATATTATGAAGCCCCTTGGGGTGGGTGGCTACCTGCCTGACATCAAGCGAGCTCCTAAATGAAAGTTTAGGTAGGAGTGGGTTAGTACTGGCCAAGCATGCATCAGACTTTTTACAGCTACTGGCAAAGAGGAAAGTGCTTGTACTTAAAACCAGCAACACAGCTTCAAAGGGTCAGTGCATAACTCTGGTGCAAATTTATCTTCTGACACAGCCAGAAAGACACGTAAGGAAATAATTAAAGACAATAATTTTTATAGTTCTCTTTGGTTAAGGCAAGGGCTGGCAGCTTCCTGAGTCCTCTCATCTCAGAAGTTCACATCGCTATGTTCAAAGCAACCTGTGCTACCAACAGCAACAATGATCTCTGAAAATACTCACAAGCCAAACTGCAAGGCACAAATATCAAGAGATGGCTTGAGGCCACATAGAACACTTTCATCAACTGAACAAAACTGAATCAAACAGCCTCAGAAGAATGGCAGTTTCCAATTTCTCCCTGAAGTCTCTCTTCAACAGGAGCACTGGGTCTTCTCCACACTTGGACTGGCAATCACTGGCCTGGAGTCAAGACTGAAGCTGTTTGGAGGGTTCTCCCCATGAAGCTGCAAGGTATTTCGGGCAATCAGCTCCTTAGCCATTAATGTGAATACCTCTTCTATGTTTTGAGCTTCTTTTGCTGATGTTTCCAGCACAGCTAAGAGCCCGTGCTTCTCTGCCAAGGTGCAGGCATCTTCAAACAGCACTTGGCGCTTGTTCAGTGAATCCGATTTGTTCCCTTAAAAGAAGGCAAAGAGATACTTCAATCACTTAAGTCTTTCAGAAATTTATTTTTAAATGTAATGCATTAATTCAATTTTGCTAAACAACAGATTTATGTTAGCAGTAAGAGTTACTGGATACAACAACCTGTGAGTACATCCAAGCCACAAATGTAGACTGGTTTAAAACTGCAGCAAATCATGATAGCAAATGAGATGAAATCTAAGAAAAAACTAAAAACCTGTGTTCATCTAATTACTTAGTGTAGGTAGTGGGGGTAAAGGACTATTTGGAAAAAACTGTTGGTCCTGTTCCCTAGTGGGTTTAAATGTTAAGTAGCATTTAAATTAAATATTTTTAAAAAAATCTTTGATGATGTAAAAAGAAAGACAAGAATTCAGATCAGAAACCTTAATGCCTAAAATATATACTTAAGTTGTTTCTGCACGTATAGATTAAACTTTTACTTGAAGGACTTTAGTCAAAATCTATCATGAAACACCTCAGATAAAATGCCTTTGTATATTCAAGCAGTTGCAGCACATGTCTGGCTGAAGTCTACATTCATACTTTCAAGACAACCCTTCATCAACTTCATATCCTGAATATATGTAAACTAACTACCCTGCCATAAAGTCCCTTTTAGTATTTCTAAAAGAAAAAAAAACCAAAACCAAACAAAACCAACCAACCCCAGAAAAGAAAAGAGCCCACAAAAAAACCCCCAACCAATAACCTCCCCCCCTCCTTGAGGATTATTTGCCTTTTTAAAAGGAACCCACCCACCTTTTCCTTCTTCAGTTACAGATAGGAAAGTTAGGTTTCTTAACCTTTATCTTCTGCTTGAAAGGTGTATAACATGACTAAGTGTAATTAAATGTACAACGACTTCTGCCAATATAAGTAAAGCAAACAGCACCAGCTTTGGAAGAAAGCACCAAGCTGGATCCTTAACAAAAACTTTATTTTTACTAATTTAAGACCTTATCTCTCTAAAAATAACCCAAACAACCACCACCCTCTGCCACCACACACAGCTAAGTCTCTTTCTTCATATTCATGACAAGTTAGAAAAACTTGGCCAAAGTGCAGTGATTTACACCTCCCCAGACCGCAGTTCCAAGCACATTTGATGTAGGTCCAAACTTATCGTTTGCTTCTTCCAGAGGAGGACAGGAGAAACCTCCAAGCACGGAGGGTGCTGGGAGCAGAGGCAGCAGTTCAGGGGCCCTGCCTGGGTCTCAGCCCCCGGTGCTGCGCTGCTCTTAGCACACTGCAACAGGCTCAGCCACGGCAATGGAAATGAAGGCAATAAAGGTGTGTTTCACCACAGCAGTGCTCTCATTTGCAGCTTCTTCCTTGGGGTAAGGAAGAGCAATAATAACCATGAAACCCAAGGGAAAGGAACAGCTGCTTCCTACCAGCTCCATTCCCAGCAATTCCCAGCCATTGCTTTCCTCAGAGGCAGTTTCCTGAGTGCTAGTGGAATGCAAGCAGATTACTCCACACTCTGCAAAAGCCATCTCCCCATCTATTGTCTTACCTGCTTGGAATCCCATTACAGAGCAATGCATATCAAGAGAACGGAGAGGAAAGATAAGAACAAGGAGCCTGTGCATTCCCCTTCATCTTGAATAATTGAGCTGCTACATTCCTGTGCATCAGGAGTACAGGGTCAGGCTTACTGCAATTCTAATCCCAACTAGGTGAAGCCTGGCAGCAAAGCTTGCTGTGTTAGTCCAACAAGAAAGGAACAACTGAAAAAAGGTTTCACTGTCTGCAATGGGTTCAGTCCTATCAGGACCAGGCTATGACTTTCCTCATTATTTTAAAGTTTAAGCTGAATTGACACACTTTGCGATCTATTTAAATTAGAACTGAATTCTTCCTTAATGCATACTGTATAGATGCTTCAAGTACAGGTAGGAAACGAGGGAGATTTTATATTCATATTAAAAATCTACATAACACAATATTTAAAACTAAAATCCTACCAATTAACATCATGACCAAGTTTGCAGCACCATACTTTTCAATTTCATGAATCCAGTGAGGAATGGATTCAAATGTGGACCTCCTAGTAAGGTCATAGGCAAGGATGGCCCCGTGGGCACTCCTGTAATAAGACTGGGTTATTGTCCGGAAGCGCTCTTGACCGGCTGTGTCCCACACTTGGATCTGTAAGAGAAAGGACAGAAGCTGTAAAGACCAGTGAATACCACTTTCCTAGGTGCTTGCCCTCAGAATCTGAAGCCCTTGTTCTAGAAGGCAGCCATTCCTTTCCCAGCCCACTCTACTATACCAGTGTGGCTTTGCCCTCTCTAGGTCTGAAAAGCCATTTACAAGCCTGTAGAGTCAATCTACACAGATCAGAGAGAAAGCTCCAAGAGTAAACCCAGCTTTGCAAAGAGGCCAAAAAACCCATTTTCAACAACTCTAGTAAAAGGTATAGAACATTACAGCCTTTTAATAGCAAAAGAAGTGCAAAGAACCCTAATAGAGGTCTGGGCAGAGCCAGCATTTCTATAAAGGCCAGGCATCCTGACTTTCATCTGCACACAGACTTCTGGTGTTTTTCTTGGAAGTCTTCTTCCCTCAAATTAAGCACACATCAAAGTGGAGCCTTTGCAAACTTTGGGGGTTTTCTCTCCTTGGTGTCCCAGCTCAAACTCCCACATCTCTGGAGGGAAGAGACATCCCCTCCAAACTCCATAGCCGTCTTCCAATGACTGCCCGCAGACAAAGCACAAGCCGTCTCCTCAAGTAGATGCGGAGAAGTCACGAGAGCAAGTATGTACCCAAATTAGGGCAACTGCTCCCCCCAGGGCATGTTCCTGAGAGAAAGCTCCACTGGGAAACACCCCTGGTTAGAAAGGAGGTCAGCTTTTGCCAGCCGCCTTCAGCAGGGCCGAGCAGGAAGTGCTGTACGTCCCGCCGCTTCTGGCACCTGCAGGGGGAGGGTGGCTCGGCCAAGGCGCTGCTCGCCAGGAAGCTCGGGCTCGCCCCCGCCACCGACCTTTACTTTCTTGCCATCGATGTCCATCGAGCGAACGGTGAAGTCGACGCCGATGGTGTTCTGCTGCTTCTCGTTGTACTGCCCTGTCTTGAAGCGGTGCACCACGCATGTCTTCCCCACGTTGGAGTCGCCGATCAGGATGATCTTGAAGAGGTAGTCGAAGGCATCGTCCGCGTCGGATCTGGGGAACGGCATCGCGGCTGCCGGGCGGGCCTGCGGCGAGGCGGGGGAGGAGGAGCCGCACGCCCGAGGAAGGAGCCCCGTCCCGGGCGCTCACCTGCGGGCGCTGCCCTGCCGGGACAGGTAGCGCCGCTCCGTGCCGCCCTGCCGCGGGGCCGGCGGGAGCTGTAGTCCGCCCCCTGCCCTC
>VWYI01034216.1:200609-240973 GCA_013399455.1 Anthoscopus minutus
CCGCACTGAACGCCGCGCACGGTACGCGGGGCCGAGCGGCTCCCCAGGGCGGCGGCTGAGGTGCGGGGCGGTGGCGGCGGAGCCGGGCCCGGCCCAGCCCTGCCCTGCCCGCTCGGCTGCGCTTCGCGCCCCGCCGAGGACGGGGCCCCAGCGCCGGGAGGGAGCTGCGTACTCCTCCTCGCCCCCTGCTCGGGCCGGACTGGGCGGCCATGCAGCCCGGATCGTTCCGGGGGCATTCCGGTGCTCGGGGCAGCCCCTTGTCCTCCTTCCCGGACAGCGTCCGGCCGGGCACCCGCGGTGACAGACGGTCTGCTTGTGCTGGCTGCGGAGGGCTCTGGGTTGGTTTGGGGTTGTGCCACTGTTCTTCTGTCTCACTGTTTGGAAAAATGGCATAGGAGTGTGGGGCTTTGTTGATTTGGGTTTTCTTTCTTTCTTTTTTTAAAAATTATTGTTATTTTGAAGAAAAAATATCCCTTCATTTGGTTTGCACTTTGAATGTTAAGGCTGTGCTTTCCTGCCAGCTTTAGAGAGCAGTAGGGTAGCATTAAGGGTATTTATTTTGAACTTAAGGTGTCTTATTTTTACTTTAAGTGAAAGGATAAGGTAGAATACCGAGGAGAGCTTAACAAATAAGGATGAAAGCCTATCAAAAGCTTACTCAAAATACTGGCTGGCTGAAGGTAAATAGTGCTAAATAGTTAGACAAGGCAGTCTAACACTCTAAAAGTGCTTGTCTTCCTTTCTTAAAGGGATGTGCTTCACTGTCTTGAGTTCTGTGGGTCATCCTGCTGCCGAGCTTTTGCTCCTCCTTCACCTCAAAGACACTGTGGTGTTCTCCCAATAATTAGAAAACTAATTGTAAAGAAGAAACTGGTTGCAGATTTTTCTAGCCTAGTAAGAATGCCAGTTTTAAATATAGAAAGGGCAGGATGAAGAAAGAGGGAAAACAAAATCTTTTGTGGTTATCTCTATACTGTGAAAGTGTCATTGCGGCAGGTATTCTAGAAAGCTGAGATTGGGAAGCTCTGAGGAACAGATTGTTTCAATTGTAAATGCTGTTAAAAATTAGGTGATTTGAAGGTCAAACCAGGTCTTAGCTTTAAAAGGACTCAGTATCTTCGACAAGATCTGTATTTGCATATGTTGACATGAAGCAAGTAAATCTTGTGGTTTGGGCTGCAAACTGATTACCCAAGGAAGGAACTTTTCCCCACAATGTTGCACAACTGGCAGTGTTTTGCTTTCCTCGGGACAGCTCTGTTATCTGCTTGGTGGGAGGGGAGGGTGAGTCAAGGAAGCTGTTGTGTTTGACCAGCAGACTGTGTGGCTCACAGGCTTATAAGGACCATGGAGCTGAGAGACTGGAGTGATTTGGCTTCCCTTCTCTATGCAGCTTGTGTGGGGGACAGCCCTGAGCTGAAGGGTTACTGCTGCCTGATGGGGAGTAGCACTGTGTGACATTTGTGTGGGTGCTAAGGCTTCATTCACTGATGCTGAGAAATGGTCTGGGAGCTCAGGTGAAGGTAGTACAAAGACTACTTGCAAAGTTGCGTCTTCCAGGCCTAATCTTGCCTTCTTACAGCTGCAGTTGTAGGCACTTTTTCATCTATGTGAACCCAAGCAGTCTAGACACATGTCCCTACAAGGAGGTGCTGGCACACCAAGGTGCTTTGTGCCAGCTGGAGCCGTGACAGCGTGGCTCAAGAGCTCCTGGGCTGTGTAGAGGCAGATGGTGTCAGGTCTTGTACAGACTTGCTGCATTTGTCCTGGGTGAGAATGGAGGTGTTCGGGTGTGGCATAGGATAAATGTGACTCAAGTGTCTCAAGGCTGTCATAGCTGAGTCTGTGTTACTCAGAGGATCTCCATGCCACTCTCTGTTTTGGAGGTCAGGTGTGGTGTCAGTTTCCATGGTGTTTCCCATATCCAGCAGTAGCTGGATGTTGCTGTTGGTCAGACATACATCATCAGTGAGAGAGCAGGGAAGGGAGACTGCCTGCAGTGAAAGGTGTCTTCATGAAACCTTTAAAAGGAGGAATAGAGAGTCTGTGCAAAATAAAGGGTTTTCAGCAGCAGAAATTTGGATGAGAGGCTGTCTGGGCAATGACTTGTACTTTTTCTAAGTGAGGTTATGAAGCTGAACTGGAAAAGTCTTCTGTCAGATGTGGAAATAATTACAAACAGCACCTGTGGGTACAAAAGAACACAAAGACATTATATTCTGTCTTAATTCAGTGCTCATCTTTTAGGGGAACAGGGGTGGTGCTTTATTTTACCTCTCCTCAGCATTCAGAATGTTTGTGGTGTTGGCATGTCTTCTGAAATGTGTGGAGATTCACCCCCCCACTGCCCAGTAGGGCTGTTTCCCAAAACCTCTTAGCAGACATCATCCCTTGGCCATGCCAGCACAGCTGGGGGATTGGAGTGGTGTGAGGTGGAGCAGCATGAGGAAACTGTGTGTCTGTCATGGCCTTCCCTCAGTACTTGTAGTTTCTGGTTGTCTTGAGGCTGAGGCATGTGTCACCCATGCCCTACAGGTAGGGGTAGGAAGGTGTGATTTGTGTGCTGTACTAATGAATTAGGGACAGATGGAGCTGTAATGTCAGTCTTGCGAATAAACAGACAAGGATTCCAGCTGTTGAATTTCAGCACTGTCCTCACAGTTACTTCCTTTTTTCCATCTATGCAAGTCCACTCTTGGGTATATTCGTTCAACAACGTCTTAATGAGGCAGTTGGATCCCAAACCCTTCTCCACCCACAGCCAAATGCTGCTCTTGTGGCTTCATCACCTGCCTGTATCCAGCCAGGTAGCAGCAGAAAGCTCTTGTTTATGGCCACTCTGTAGTGCACCACGTGTGTAAAAGGTGCACAATGGTCACTAATGGGCGAGTGCTGGAAATTGGTAGATCCAGGGGTAGTCCTTTGGTCCTGGGCACTGAAGAGCCATCTGCTAGGAGAGACACAAAAAAGAAATGCTATGAGGGAACTGGGAGAATGGGAATAGCAAGACACCTTAAACCAGAGAAGTTACTGAGGAATGTACAACTGATGAGATGGGTAGTGGTATGGAACAAGTTGAAAAGGCATGGCATAGAGTTATTCCATCTGGATTCAAGCTGTTTGGGGAGCAGAGCTGTACTTCATACACGTGTTTGAATTCAAATATGTTTTCTCCCTTCCCACTTTCTTCTGAGCAGAAAAATGACATAATCACCATTCAGCCCTGGTGGCCAAGGCAGGAGCAGGATTGGGGCTGCCAGGAACATGGCTGTGCCTGGAAGCTTGCGGAGGCAGCCTGCCAACAGAGGCCTTGTGTCCCACTGCACCCACCATCATATTGTTGTCTTCCTGCTGACCTTCTTCAGGTAGATTGAGTGTGTCTCTGCTCAGAGATTTGTATTTCCACCCTTTACCTCTTGACCTCCAGAGGAGATTGGGCCAACCTGTGTCTGTGTATTTTCTGGCAGTTATTCCCTGCTCCATGCCTCCAGAAAGACATTCAGTAATGTCAAAGTCAGCATTTCCAGCCAATGGACTCCTTCCTGCCTAAACAGCACGGCCCCTGAGCTCTGGCCATATGAGGTAAGGACACAAAGGGAGAAAGAAGTGCAAGGAAAAGTGGGCAGCTGCCAGTGGGCTAAGCTTGTGAGACTGAAGAGGGTCCTTTAGGTGTTCCTCTCTTCTCAGAATGTGAGTTGAAGCCTCAGGTGTTGGCACTGTAGTTTTATGTATCACCAGGTGATGCTGAAATCTTCCCTAGTGGTGCCCAGAGAGGAATTTCTCAAGAAGCTTCAGTGTTCCAATGGAAATGGGGTCCCCAGAAGAGTGCAATAGCCAGTAGCATGGAGGATGGGGAGGAGGGACTCATCCTCTGATGTGTTGGAGGCCATAAACCAAAGCAGTTAATGGGCTTACATAGAGTTCTCTGAAATCCTGGCTGTGCTTTCTCTGTGGCAGTGGTGCTGCTGCCACTCTCTTAAAAGGATAGCCAAACTAGGAGAGAAAAGAGCTGTCTGACAGTGCTAGCTGTTTATTCTTAATTGATTATGAAGAATTACATTTTATCTTGTGTCTAAAAGGCCTGATTTCCATGCTTAATATCCAGTACCTCTTGTCTGTAAAATCCTGGTTTCACTTAAAGCAGTGGGAATTTTGGCAGTGCTTGCTTGCAGGAAAGGAAGTTTTAAACTGCTTGGTTCTCACAAATGGGAATGCAAGAACTACATTCTGGTTCCTTCCATGGGGTTTTTAGGGCTTGTTTTTTGTAATGCTTTGTCCTGATGCTTTTGAGAAGTAGAAGAAATCTCACATTAAAAGCTTGGTTACAGACCGTGAGATCTGTTAGAGCTGGGAGTTCCAAGTCAGCTGCTGGAACGTGGCCTGCATTAGAAATCGTTGGTTATTTGAATGTTTGACAGAAGGAATAGAAAGATGATAAATGCTGACTTCTTGTGATAAGTGATAACAGTAAATTTGGGTTGTAATGTGTTCAGGATTTTGTAGTGTGGCCAAAAGGAGTGAGCATCTCAGGGATGCTAAAATGAAATGCAAGATGTTTATATTTAGTTCTTTAACATTCAAACAACTAGTTATATTTTGGAAGCTGTTTTGATTTTTTTTTAAATATATAGATGATTTGGTGTTTGCTGGATGATGAGATGAATGTGTCTGATCAAAAAAATGGTCAAACTGGTCCTTTAGGTATCAATTTAGGTTACATCTGTTAAACTAAGTGGATGTTTGATTAGTGTTGTCTGTACTGGACGTTCTCCTGGAGAGGTAGAGTCAAGCTGAAACTGGTGTTATTTGAGTTAGGCACATCTGTAGGTTGGGCTTGGGTTGGGTTTGTTTGTTTTCTAATGGAGGCATAGTGGGAAGGGAAGAAAACTTTGTTCTGATTAACTTTATTAATTCTTCAACTTATCCTCAAAGCTTGCTGGTTTTTTTACCTGATGTCACTAATCTTTCTTTGGGGACAAGTGGGGCTTTTTCCCTTTTTTTGATCATATTGAAACTAAAGTTGAAACCCAACAACATTAGTGACTGAAGCTTGTTAATAGTTTCCAACCAGTCTATTTCTTCCCCTTGTTCCTTTTGTGCTGTTTCTTTTCTGTTTGTTTCCTGTCATTTGTTTTTTTGGCTCCTGCCACAAATACTTTAAGGGAATTATTCATTTAGTGAAGACAGCAAGAGAAATACAGAAGAGATGCTGCACATAAAACAGAATATGCCTTTATTGTATTATTCATTAAAATGCTTATCACTGTTTCAGAGTAAGAAGCTGTCTAACAGTTACATGCTTGTTAGAAGTGGGGTTTGTTTTGCTGCTCATTTTTCTTGATCCAGGTGAAAGGAGTATTTCTCACTTCTGGTTTGCTAGCTTTGCATTTTAGAAGCAAAGCAAAGTGTCAGTGGACATTATCTGCCAGAAGATAATGCCAGAATTGTTCCTGATTTGATAACTAAAGTGCTGGACAAATGAGAGCTTGCTTGGGCCAGATGCTGTTTTGCTTTGGAGCTGGGATTTCCTTTGAAAAAGAGTAGAAGGAGCTATGACTCTCTGTTTACCTGTCAAAATTTTCCCTCTGTAGCTCTGGAACAGCAGCCATTTATTTCCAAATGCAGAAGCAGCAACTCTCTTCCTTGGGACACTGGACACCATATTTTTGTTTTCCTATGCTGTGGTGAGTAAAACTAACCCCAAACTGCTCAGCTTTGTTTGACTTTTACTGGGAAGATCACACTCACAATAAAAAGCTTAGTTCAGAGGCAAGCCTTCTCTCTTTCAATTTGTGTTAGTTCTGCCCATGCCTGTCACTCATGTGAAGATGCTTGTTAACAAGCACAAGGGAAATACTATCACTTCAGAAGTTCTTACACCCCTGTCACCAAGGAGGACTAGTTCTGTCTCTCCAAGAGTTCTCAGCTGAGTTCTTTTAAATAAGAAATGTAATGAGCAGCTACAAGAGGATTTCTTTGGTGGCAGGAGAAGTGGTTAGAATCAAACTGTAAGTTGGTATAACAGCAATGTTTGGATTAGTATGGCCTTCCTATGTAATTTTAACTCTTACAGATATAAGGTACAAACCCTCTGGCTTTATTTAATGCTGTGTTTTGTTCTCAGGGTCTCTTTGTCAGTGGCATAGTTGGGGACCGCCTGAATTTACGCTGGGTTTTGTCTTTTGGCATGTGTTCCTCTGCTCTGGTGGTAAGTTGGAACATAATAGTGGGATTTAAAAGCTTGCCTGAGGGTTTCTGTGTAGGGTTTTGCTGTAGGGGAGAAGAGGCTCTGTTTCTGTGTGAGCTGTAGCTGTTCCTCAGTGGTCTAACTTGGTGATAGATGCATGTGCTGCGCTGTCTAAAGCATTGAGCGTAGATGACTCTCCCCTTCCTGAAATGTCTAGCTCTGGACACTGTGTCAAAAGGAGATTCCTAAGTTTGAGAAACAGTCTAGGGACTTGACCAGCTTTTGTTCAAGATTGGTGTATTTTGGCTTTTGGGGACTGTTTCATAGTATAACTTAATCTCTTAGACCATGTATGTAGTTATCGAGGCTTTTCCTTCCAATCACAGTCTTTGCTCTGTTCTTTAAAGGACATCCTAACCAGGCACTCATTTACGTATTTTATATAATTGCTGAGAGGGTACTTGTCAAAAAAAGAATGTCTGCTTAAAACAAAAAGTATTTTGTGTTCAAGTTCAAGCCACTTCTGATAAGTGTAAATCAGTTTTATCTCATGGTTTTCTGGTTATTAAAGGAGCAGTAAAATGTGTGGAGTATGTTCTATTTACCTGGTGGCTACAAACCCCATTGTGGCCTATTGGAGACTGCAGACACATGACTGCAATTGTGCATCAAGCACCCTGTGCCACAATGTGTCTTTATTTTGGGTTGGAGCACTTAGTAATTTGAGACCTGGCTGTAGTGTTTGTGTTAAATTGGTGAAGACAGATGACCTGGGTGGGTTCTGTGTTTGCAGAGAGCCTCACAGATTAGAATGTCAGTACAACAGCAGATCAAAAAGCTGCTGTATTTTTAGTGTTGTCATTGAAACTGTTTGTGTCTTCCTTCTCCTCTCCTGTTATAACTGTGCTGTTTGGAGAGACAAAAGTCTTTTGGAGAGGAAGTGCCATGACAGCACGTTTGTCTCTGGAGTCAGAGTTGTGCTGGCTCAGCAGAGGGTGCTGTGAGCCCTGTGCTGTGTCTCAAACAATGCCAGCCTGGCCTCTGCCCTGGCCCCTGCATAGTTCCTTGAAAGCTTGTTCCTTTTTTTGAGACCTGCCTGTCTTTCAGCAGTAGCCTCAGGGTGTCTTCTCAGTTTTCCCCCTACTCTCCACTAGGTATTCTCCTTTGGCACACTCACAGAATGGTTGCATTTCTACAACAAGTGGTTCTACTGCTGTCTCTGGGTTGTGAATGGCTTGCTGCAGTCCACTGGCTGGCCCTGTGTGGTTGCTGTCATGGGAAATTGGTTTGGAAAAGCTGGGTAAGTTGAATTTTTTTTAGTCAATCACTTAACTGACCTGCTGAGTCACAAATGGAGCTGAAATTCTCAAACCAGAAAGGCCAACTGTTAGATCATAATTGAAATTAAGTAGGATTAAATATGCCTTACTTGTCACATTCTCTCTCTCTATTTCGTTTTTCTGGAGCCACAGAACTGCCTGGTGTTAACACAACCATGTGTGTTAAAAGCACAGGTTCAAACTTCAAAAATTCCACAGTGCAGAGTGGCTGAATTTTAATTTTCACAGGCACTACTTTCATTTTGGGGTATTGCAGATGAACTCTAGTCATAGTGTAGCCTTTTTGTCAGCTCACTTTGCTTTAACACAGATGTTTCAGGGTTCCTGGCTTATCTATTTGGCATCTCCAAGTTATTACATGTTTTGGTTTAAATGAACTTCGAGTCTCTTTGAAGTGATCAGGGAAAATGCTGTAACTTTATTTCGAAGTTAAAGTTCACTTGAATGTTTTGGTTTTGTCTTGTTCTTAATGCCATCTGTCCTCACACTGCCTGCTTCAAATCTTTTTTCCCTTCTGCAGGAGAGGTTTTGTCTTTGGACTCTGGAGTGCTTGTGCATCTGTGGGGAATATCCTTGGGGCATTCCTTGCCTCCTGCGTTCTCAAATATGGCTATGAGGTAGGTATTGCTGCCTGGCTTCTAGCTACACCTGCGTGTCTGAATGGGTTATGAGACACTGGTTTCTTATCCTGTCTTTGAGAGATAACTGCCTCATGTGTCCAGTGTCATCTTCCTGAATTCTGTGGAGGTAAGCAGTAGGCAGAATAGAAAGGTTGTTCCTTTCCTGACTCCTCCAAGCTGGGAGAAATGAAGCCAAGACTCCTCTAGGAGTAAAAGGGACTTAGGTTGTTGAGGAGCTCTACTGTCACATTTTACCTTCTTTGGATTTGGGTGGCTTCCAGTGCTCTTCAGAGTCATCCATCACAGGTTCTGAGTTGACTGGAGTCCCTGGAGCTGGAAGGGCATGGAGGCATAGCTGCTGTGACTGGGAAGAGGCCAGGCTGTCGTGTGGCAGTGGACAACTGAGTGTAGGGAATGGGGGAGACCCAGCACATCTCATAGCACAGGGCCTCTGAGGACAGGCTGCCAGAGCTCAGCTGGTCACTGTGGACGTGAGAAGGCTTAGAGTACCAAGAACAGCCTTCCAAAGCCTGGGAGAAGATTGCTGAGAAATCAGAGCTGGACTTTTTCCCGGACTGCATTGTGAGAGAGCAAAAAAGCAGTTGGTATAAAGTGAAGCAGGGATGGTTCCATTTGGATGTTTGAAAACCATTTTTCTATGATGTATGTTAAGCAATGGAACAAGGGGACAGAGCCTGGAGGATCTGTCTTTGGAGGATTTCAAGAATCTGATTGACCAAAGCTCTGAACAGCCTTGTCTGAATTTGGTGCTTGACTCTTCTTTGAGCAGCCCTTTCCAATAGCGTTGGAGCTCTGGTTGTGTAGGCTCAGTTCCTTCCTCACTGCTGTCCCCTCAGTACAGATGGGCTTAGATAGGACCAAGTCTGTTAAGGAGATGCAGAGATCACTTGTTTCAAAGTGTCATGGATGCAATCTGGATTGTTGTAGCTGTGTTTGCTCTCTCATGAGTTGGAATGTAAAGAATCCCTCATTAGAGAGGCAAGTGTATGTGACTGAAGGGGCTTTAGAAAAGAATGCTTTATTTATTTCTCCTCAGTATGCTTTCTTGGTGACTGCCTCAGTACAGTTTGCTGGAGGAGTCATTGTGTTCTTTGGGCTCCTGACGTCGCTGAAGGAAGTGGGTGAGTGGAAGAGCTGTGCTGTTTCAGTCCCTTCATGGAAAGCAGATCTTCAGCTTTCCATGTAGTACTGCTCATTCTGACTGCATTTATCCTCAGGGCTCTTATCAAATGGTGCTGCACCTTAGTGCATTTAATGGAGCAAATGCTTTACTTGCCAAGATCACACTAAATGCTACCATGCATCTTGTGAATAGGGTCTGGATATTTTTAAAGCAAAATTAAACAGCCTGGCTCTAACACTAGGCTCTGTCCACTAGGATATGCCTAATTATCAGGTTTTTTCACCTGAAACATCAGTATTTGCTAAAAAAAACAGCAGGCAAACTGATAACTGGCTATTGTAGGATAAAACTAGGCCAAGCCTTCAGTGTGCAATGGGAAGGGAAAGTAGTTTTGGTCTACAGGTCTCCCACAGCCTGATAAATAACTCTTGGGTTGGAGGTGTTTCTTCTCTGAGAAGGTGGCAGGCAAGTCAGAATGCAACAGGAAAACAAAAGAATTTTGGGGCTTTGACAGGGCCGTGGAGGAGGTTTCCCAGGTGCCTGCAAAGGCTGTAAAGTTGGGAGCTCTAAAACTGCCATAAAGTATACTCAAAGAGTGTTCTGCATCCCAGAAAGCACAGTGCAGTTCCTAGGCCTTCCATTCCAGCAGAGTCCTTAACAGGCAGCAGGTGTCTGAGTCCCTGCTGCTACTCTCAGCCTCCATGCTCAAGAGAGGTGGCAAGGTGGCACCCAGGAGCCAGGGCTGAGGATCCCAACCCCTCAGTAAGGGGGGAAATGCACTAATTTGTTGTGTCTTCCAACTAATGGCTAGACACTCAGAGCAAAGCCTACGCCATGATCACACAGTACTTTCAAGAGCCCTAGAAGACAGAGTAGAAACTGGCGGCACTGCAGAACACCATCTAGAAGAGTTTCTAAGCCAAAGGAGGATGGAGGTATGGGAGAGCAAGGGAATTGCTAGAAGGTAGAATTGCTTAAAAGAAGCAAGTGTAGCTTTAGAGTGGAGAGAGGGTGAACAGGCTGTGGTCCGTTTTTCCTGTTGCTTATTCCTTGTAAAATGTAGGCCTCCCTGAGCTTGGAGCAGATGAAGACGAAGTCAGCGTGGAAGAAGATGCCAACAGACCCCTAATGGGCAGTGATGATGTAGATGATGATGACCGGAATTACTCCATTCAAGCAAGTGACAATTACAACCAGCCCAAGGCCATTGGCTTTTTCCAGGCTTGTTGCCTTCCTGGTGTAGTATTGGTGAGGACACAGATTCTTAAGTAAGAGCTCACTTATCTGTTGAGCATAAAGCTGGCTTTTTGTGTTATCAGGATTTGTTCACATACTTGTTAATATGTTGGCCATATATTGTAGTGGTTGACATCTGATGTGTCATGCTGTTAAAATGTTTGGGTTGGGTCTGTTATCTTTGTATGCATGGATAATGCTGTCTGGATGTGCAATGTGTGTTGCTCTTCCTATCCTGCTTCATGGAGTTCATTTAATGAGTCAGTGAAGGGCAGCAGAGATCCTGCCTTTCCTGCTGTGAAGCTGCTAGGGAGGCCATGAGCAAAGGTGGTTGTAGGATGCTTCCTTGGTAAAGATAGATGCCTGCCCTGAGGAGTGGGATTCTCACTCCTAACAGCATCACACAGTGCTCTGTGGCACTGATACTGAGATGTGGAGTTCTAGTTAGAGCAGAAAACTGGCCTGAAGAGCCTGAATCAGCATGATGTAACATCTGGCAAAATGTGTAGGGTTTTTTATGAACTACAGGAAACAAGGCCTTGGTGATGCAGTTTCCACGTATCCTTGTCCTGTCTCCTGAAGACTTACGCTTCTGTATCAGCAGTGTTGCCTAATTCATGTTCAGCTGAAAAGTTAACCTGTCATTAAAAAACAATTTTAACCTTCTGTATCAGTGGGGCTGTGTGCCCCCTGAATGCTAGAACTGATACAAGAAAGGGGCAGAGTGGCTGCTCAGCAGAACAGTGGGAGCTACCTGGATTTGTCATGGAGCAGAACTACTGAATGGGCAGTGATTAAGGCAACAGAAAATCTAGAAGAGATGGGTGCATTGTCAGTGTGTCAAGTGCAGGACGGCCACAGTCCTGTTGTTAAGGCCTTAGTTGACGGATGGCAAAAGAAAGCAAACCCATCTTGGGTTCTTTCCTACTCTGGCTAAATGCTTCACACAAAATGTTAGTGATTATGTCTGCCTCAGTTGATGTGCGAGTTTTTTCACTGGCCTGAGCAAAAGGAGATTGCTGGCTTTGCACTTTAGGGTTTGGGGACACATTCCATGCCCTAATCCAGCCACCTGAACACCTCTGAGTTTTATCTGATTTCAGCTTAGTGCCCAGCTAAACAGGGATACCATGTCAGACTGGTGAGAGGCCAGATACTGAGAGAATCTCCAAAACCTTGTCAAAATTCTAGAAACAATTTATTTGGCATATTTTTTCTGTAGCTCCTCTCACCTCCTACTGAGTGATACGGTGGAAGTTTTAGTACAGACAGCTTTCCCCTGAGCCTCTAGGAATTCAGTGTTTAATCACTCAGGCAATGTGGTTTCTTAATGTGCTGTAATACATATCACTTTGTACAGTGCACTTTTCACACCCAGAGGCAGGAGAACCCTACCAAACATCCCCATGTCTTCCATGTGTAGAGGAAATGAGTTTGTGTCCTGTAAGAGTGAAAAGCATTAATAATACAGCTAAGAAGTCTGTATCTATTAAAATAATATAAATTCAGAAGAGATGATTTTGTGGAGTTTAATATATAAATATGTCTGCTTTTTGAAATTCAAAGTCAAGTGTTTATGTGCACATATGCACAGAGCCTTAAAGCTTGTGCTTTAGCGTCTTCATCCTTGTTTCCCTCTTCCAATGGGTTCCTTGAACTCCGGTCTTTACTGAAATAGGGTGACCTGTCCCTCTGTATGCTGGGCCAGCAGTCCCTGAGAACTAATCTTTGCCACACACATGAAGGCTTTGAAGGAGGAGATGTGCTAACTGAGGACAAATTGAGCCCAGCAGCCAAAAGAAGGTTGTCTCAGCTGTTGGGTTTGGAAGCCAGCTTTGGCCAAACCTTTCATCCTGTGTCCTGGAATACCTGCCTGGGGATGAGTGCAGCCACTCTTCTGGTGCTGTAAGCAGATGAGCCTTCTGACCAGCACAAGATAGCACAGAGGAGCCACTTCACATAACTTTTCTCAGCATGATGCACAGATGACTAAATCTCAAGTTTTTTGTGTCACATGGCTGGCTCCCTTCTCTTCAGAAGGTGAATTAAATTTTCTTTGTTTTTTGAAGCCTGGTGTCATTTCCTCTCAAGATTACACTGAAAGTGTTTTAACCCATTGCATTCAGTGATAAAAAATAACCTTCTTGACAGTAATTTTTGTATTCCTGAGTTCCCTTTGATGTTCAGCATTAAACTTTCATATTGCCTTCTTACTTGAAATTCAGAACTGCTTTCCCTGAAACCTTTAGCTGGATCCAGAGCTTTATGGGAATAAACAGAAATGCTGTTTGCATTTCTCTAGTGCTAACTACTCACTGGCCTTCTCTTTGTTTCAGTACTCCTTGGCCTACGCCTGCTTGAAGCTGGTGAATTACTCATTCTTCTTCTGGCTGCCCTTCTACCTCAGCAACAACTTTGGATGGAAAGAAGCAGAAGCTGACCAGCTCTCAATCTGGTATGATGTGGGAGGAATCATAGGTGAGTGAGCAGGGGAGTGTCATCTTGCAGGTGTCTCCATAGTTTTTGAAAATGAAAGACAGTGAATGCAGCCAGAGCAGTTGTATTCAGTGGTATCTAGCTGTTCACTGAGTGTGGGAAAAGTCTAGATTTGTATGTGGCTGCTTGGCTTTTTTTTTACTTAAACACAAAGTATATGACACTCTAAAGAGTTAACATATAACTGAAGGGCACTGTCATACTCTTGAAAATTACCCCTAGCTGGCATTTTTCTTCACTGACTAGGATTTGAAAAGTGCTGTGTATAAAATGGGACCCCCGCTTGCTACTTCCTTCCTGACAGGTACCCTTGGGGAAGATTAGATCTGGGCTTCATGGTTTCTATACTGTCCCATTTGCCCAATGTTTCTAAGGACAGACTCATTGCACATCTCAGCAGAGCAGGCACCAACTGTGTTATGTTCAGAAATTAAACGTAATTGCTCTTATTTCTGCTGGCTGCAAAACCTGACCCGGTTCCTCTAGAATGAAGTAAACATATTGCCACTCTCCTGTGCCCAGGTTCTAGTTTTATTCCCTTGTCCAGTTAATAGACATCCCTGTTTGGGTCCATTCAGGGTCTGGTTTTGCCTCTGTAGCCTTTTCTGCATTAGGCTTTCTTAGCATTCTGGCTTTTACCAGCATTGGAGTTCCTGCAGAGGTGCCAGTGGTACATAAGGTGATTTCATTGGCCTTTGGCATTTGTTGCATTCAGTTGCACCTGCCTTAAGTAGGTGAGACAGCAGGGAACGTGAGGCCCCTGTGTGATAATGTTTTCACTGTGAGAAGGAGCTGCCTTTTCTTGCACTTCAGTCAAAGGAACCAGCCACAGTGTTCACCTTGCTTAATCCAGGATTGTGATGATCATAGAGCTGTCATGGTCCTATGGGGGAAGAGAAAGGAAAGTAGGAGCATTGACTAATGGCATGCCAGGAAAAAAAGAAATAATAAATTCCCATTAAAGCAGTATGAGTAGTTTTCTCTGCTTTATCTGAGACATTTTACTGTTGTCTCTCTGTTTGGCGCAGTAAGGGCAGGAGGCTTAGCTCCCACGATTTTAAAGGGAATGTGTATTGATGAGGAGGCCAGAGGCCATTGCACTTTGTGAAACGAGCGTTGTTCAAGGTATCAGCATCCTAAGCCTGACAGGGATTTTTTTTAACAGGTGGGACTATCCAGGGCTTGATTTCTGATGTGCTGCAGAAGAGAGCCCCTGTGCTAGCAGTGAGCCTGCTCTTTGCTGTGGGCTCTCTCTTTGGATACAGCCGTGAGTACGCATGTGCTGCGCAGGAATAAGAGGTTAATTCAGCACCTCCTAGAGAGAACCAGAGCACAGCCTGTTCTCATTATGTTTTCTGATCTTGAAACTGCTTCTGGATCAGAATAGTGCCTTTTGGCCTATTTTGCTCAAGTGTGACACTGCACAGAAGAAATCTGTTCTGTGGTTAATGGGGTGGAAATGAATTCTCTGAGTAGCTGGATTTCCCTATTGCGGTGAGTTATGGTACTGATCCTTCTCCAGTGACAGTGAGATTTTTGCCATTGTCATTGTGTCAACACTATCATTGGCAGAGCAATAAATCTCAGGTACTTCTCCCAACAGGAAAGAGAATCTGTGGAGAGATCTCTGCTGGAGTGTATATACACTATTCAGAGACAGGAGAAGCTCTTAGACTTCACTACTTACACTTCTGAAAGTGGTGAAATTGGAGCATTTCTGCCTCTTTTATGATAATATAGTTCTTAGTGTACGGCTTTTGAAAGGAATCTCAGGAAAACAGTGTAAGGAGATGGGAAGATGTAATTCCTGTGGAACATCGATGAAGCACTTCTAGGGGTGACAGGTTTGTGTCTTCAGGCAATGTCCAGTGCTACAGAGTGAATTAACTCACTGGGATGCCATTTCACTTCTCTGTGTGTTCCTCCAAAATGCGGTGGTGGTCCAGACAGACTTATGTATACCACTTTGAGATCTCTGGATAGAAATCTCTGCCAGATGTGGACATGAAAAGTGTGACTGTCAGGAGCATGCAGGTTTACTCAGATGGTCTTGAAGTAAGGTCAGTAAGTTGTTATCATTGAACAGCAGGGATTGGATTTGGTGCAGTTTTTGTAGGCTCCTGTGCTAACTCATTGCTTTAAAAAGTGATTTGGAAGTAAACATGAGGTTTGGAAGTAAACATTGCTGATGAGGTTTGAAGTTTGTGACTAGCCAGCAGAACAGCCAGAGCCCCAGGTGCCTTGTGCTCAAAAATGTGCTACTGTTCAGGCAGATACAGAAGCCTCAGGTGATTCAAAGTTCCTTGTGCAGTAACTCGCCATGTGTGGGCCCTAGGTGGGAGTGAGGAGTTCAGATGAAGCCTGGAATGGGGATACCAGGGAAAACTGTCTGAAAGGCACTGAGGGACTGTAATGGAGAACTAGCTGCATGTACACGTGCTGCTGGAAAGGCAAAGGGGAGCCTGGAGATACTCAGACAAGGCTTTGTAAGGAGGAGTTAGGATATGGGGGTTTGCCTGTTTTGCTTTATTGCACAGCATTTTTTGGGAAGTTGCTGGGTTACTACCTCTAGGTCCGATCTCTGTACTTTGAAAAGTGTTTGGAAAATGGAAAGAGAGTGAAAGGGCTGGTTCAAGTGCTGAGTACTTTATGAGAGGAGAGTTTGAGCTGGGTCTGACTTCCCCTGAGAGACAGATTAAGGATTCTCTTACTATTCAAGTTTTATTTACACTCACTTGGGCTTTCTCTTGCAGGTTCCCCAAACAGCAAACCCATCAATGCTGTTATCATGGCAATTACAGGTAACTTCTCAAAATCCATTGTTATGCTGGTAGACGTCTAAATCCATTGCAGAACAATCAGTAACACCAACCAGGTGGTAGTAAGGTGTTTGTGTGTGCTGCCATTTCTGCTATTTTTGCAGAAAGAGTGAAAACTGGGCCCCAGTTTCTGTTACCTTTGGAAGACGGCTGTAGGAAAACTGCCTTATAGAGGAAGTTATGGAATATAGACTGTATAGAATGATGACCTGGAGCTGGGGAGATCTGCCTTGGCTCAGTATGATGGAGGTGGATTTATGCAGGGATCTGGTATCTGAGGAAGTGGGTATATGACAGAGTCATGAACTGCAGCTCAAACTAGAGGGTGTTTGTCAGAATCCAAAATACCCTGTGAGAGGTCACACATACTGTGCTGTGTTATGGAATTAGGCCTGCATGAATAGAGCCTTTATTCCGAAACACTCTTATTTCAGAACTCTCTGTCCAGTTGTTGTGGATCTTTTTTTTATCTTTATGGCTATTTCTGTGTGACTACTCCAGATAGGGTGTTCAGGGTGTTCCATGACTGTATGTACCCCTCTACCTGTGGTTAGTCTCTGAGCACTGTCCCTAGACTTAATTCTTGTCCTGAGCTTTCATGATAGAAAATCTGTGTTTTGAAGATGTTTTGTTGAGAATCTGAGTATTTGTTTTGCCCCAATGCTGTTTTCTTGTCACTTTCAGGATTTTTCATTGGAGGCCCTTCTAACATGATCAGTTCTGCAATTTCTGCTGACCTGGGGCGTCAGGATCTGGTGAAAGGCAGCAGTGAGGCTCTGGCAACAGTCACAGGAATTGTGGATGGAACAGGCAGTATTGGTGCTGCCGTGGGCCAGGTGAGGCCACCAAAGGAAAAGAGAGGTCTGGGGAAAGAAGAGAAGTGTCTGTTGTGGTTACAGATGTTAGTGCATTCGTCAATCTGAAGTTGTGTGGGGGGAGAAAAAAAGGGTTGGGTTTTTTAAAAAATGATTATGTAAGAACCAACCAAGGGACCCTGTCTGTTCTAAAAAAGTTTCCAAACTAACCAAATGGAAACAAGTAAGTAAGAACTAAGCTTTAATATTCATGGTGCTAATGTTAAGGCACTTTGGTAATTCAAGTGAATTTTACAGGCTTTCATATCCCAGTCTTCAAATAGCTTTGCAAGGAGTGAAAAAATATTTTGAAGTTTGAGATTTTTTGTTTTGAGGTGAAAGGAAAACCTTCTCTTGCAGAAAAGTGTATCTCTATAACTGAGTAAAATTGAATTAATATTATGAATGTTACAGTGTTGATGAAGTGATTTAAAATTTGTTCTTATTTGTGCTTTCTCTTTTTATCTGTGGATGTCTTTCACACCTTGTAAATCCAGCCCCACTTGCTTCAATAGTCCATATAGTGTGCTGCCAGAGGTCTGAGGAGTAGGGTGTTGTAGAGGAGGAAGCTGACAGTGTGCCCACTGGGGATGTTTTCTTCTCAAACACAAGAGTTAGCTACATGAAAGAACACAGTGGTGCTTCGGGGAGGATTTAGTAGAGAGATCTGAGCTATTTCTACTCCAGGCATCTCCAGTGGTGACAAAATACCAAGGATGTAGGCAAGGCATACAGGTTTCTTTTCTAGAAAGAGATTTGGGTTTGTGCTTGCCGTTGATTGCCTGATAAATACAATCATTCAGTCTCTGTTTTGTAGGATAGATGCTGCTTATCTTCTCTGAACATGGAAAATTACAAGTGCTTTGAGGACAAATATCAATGCAACGTTACACTCAGTGTTCTTCTGGCATCGTTCAGTGTTTTTGTCTTCCCACACACATACCATCCAAACTCACGTCATCATAAAAAGTGGGTCTTTGATTCTGAGAGATTCCACCTGCCTCCCCTTCCAACACTGCATTTATTCCAGCAAAGACAACCACCATGTCATTCTGGGGGTGTGTGAATAATAGCAGACGCACCATGAGTGTGTTAGAAATTCAGATCCTGTTTTGATGAACCCAGTGAAGAAGGGAGGCCCTTGTGCAGCATCTGAATATAAATCTCCTAATAAGGGATACATTTTCTTGTGTGGCCTGGGCTGCCCAATTGAGCCAGGGTGCAGCTCAGAACAGAGTGTAGTCTCAAATGTCTTGCCTAGATGAAGGGTTAAATATAAATAGTTACTGGTTGCACAGCTCTTGAAAATGTGTCCTGTGTAATTTATAGGCCGTTCTAGAGCATTTAGTTCTTCTGAGAGTACTTACATCCACTTATGTCCCAGTGTTCCGTGCAAAAACCTCATATTCAGTGGAGTCAGTTTGTCACCCTTTGAAACTGTAGTTCAGTTCTATCTGTTATTCTGAGTTACTGTAAAACTTCAGGATGATGTCTCTGCTTTGCTGAAACTGTGGGTTTCATACAGAAAAATGCTGCCATCCTGAGTCATCTCTTCTGACAGGAAAAGATCTGTTGGAAGATTTTGTGATCAGCTCTGTGTAGAGTGCCAACAGTCCACAAAGTCTAGAAAATGAAAGTGTTGCGCCTGAAAGTCATGCTTATCTTCCCAGCTTGAATAATGTTTTTTTCATTTCTGTTTAGTATCTAGTGTCTTTGATCCAGGAGAACCTGGGCTGGATGTGGGTTTTCTATTTCTTCATTCTAATGGTAAGAAATCACCTTTTTAAAAAATTCTTTGTCAAAGCTCAATTTTCTATAGGATGTTTTTGTGGGAACCTGAGAATTGTAGCTTCTGATACCATTCTCAAAGCGGCCTGTGGTGTGGCTTTGCCTCAAGTTGTCTAAGTCAAATGGGTTAATTTTGGATCCTTTGAAGTCACGTTGCCCAACAGGAATTGAGAGTGTAGCAGAGACACAAAAATACTTGCCCAAAAATACCTGTATGCATTTTCTAAAGCCCATACCACCTGACTTCCAAGGCAAGACTTCTTCCTCCATCAATGATACATAGTTTCTAATATTTTCTGAGGGTTGACGTTAAGCTGCTTGTTTGTTAGGTCCTGAAGAGTAGTTGAAAGAGCAGTGAGGGTATTGAAACGAAACTGTTGCCTTCTGATTTGAAGACAAGACGACCTGGTTTCAGAGAACAGCACGGTGGCTCGGCCATGCCCGAGTCACTTGGTCCATTGACACACTAACACCAATGTGGTGGATGGTCAAATGGCGTTTATTATCTTACCTTGTGGAACTAAATAGTCAGGGGGACTTCACTACGTCAGAGGGGGACGGTGAGGCTCAGGTAGGGTTAGTGGGGAGTGGAAAACTACTGGAGTTAGGAGGGGTTGCATACCATGGGGGGTGATTGCATATCACAGGTGAGGGGGGAAGGGTCCTGCTGCTTTCCGTCACATCCCGAGATCTTCTGTGCCGCCTGTCCCTATCTACCACACTAAACTGAAATTACCGATGAGGGTGTTGAAACTAAAATGCCTTGGCCCTGTTTTGCTGCTTGAGCAGGGAGCTGTTGAGGCCCTGATGTCCTCAGCATCATCACCTCGGTGAATGCTGCACAATTTACTTGGTCTTCCCTGCTGGAAGTGCCAGGAGCTGTCTTTGCATCTGTGCTAACAAGGGAGAAGGCCGCTTTGGTAACCAGCAGAGGTGGCGAGGAGGAAGGTCACTGAGGAGCTGCAGAGCTCATCTTTATAAAAAGGTGACCATGACAGCTGAAATTGTGTGAGCTTTTCTGAAAGCTCAGTCCTTCCTCTACTGTGCCACTGTCATTGCTTCTCTTAGCCTGTGTCTTCCTGGGATGGCCTTGGATGCACGTTGGAGCAGGGGATGGCTGCAGCTCTGGTTGCTCTGTGCTAATTGCCCTGGATTTGCTTCTTTCCACAGACGAGTTCAACAATCCTGTTCATTTCACCGTTGATAGTGAGGGAGATCAGGTTGCTGCTGCATGAGCGGCGCCTCCAAATGCAGGCAGAGTGACTTCTGCTCCCCTCTGCAAGGGCTGCTGTATGGAACTGACAGCTGGGACACTCATCAAAACTCTGGGAGACTTGTTTGGTACATCCTCCCAGGTTTGGACTGATTCAAAACGACTCCACAAGACTTGATTGACTCACCTTAGGTGAGCTCAGTTGTGAAGCACCAAATACCTGTCCTGAGACCACCTGCGTCATGGAGCTGCTGACCTAAGCCAGACAATCCATGGGACTGATGGATTGTCCCAGCCTCCCAGACTCTTCCAACAGTCATACCAGAATCTTCTGTTGGGTGTCTTATTCCTATACCTTTTCTTATTTATTTCTTGATGTGCTGACCCAAGTCAGCTGTTTGAAACTGACGGTGTTTAGGAAGCTGTCTTGCAATGAACCTTGATCTTTTGTGCTGGTGAAATCATACAGTGCAGTTCATGGATAGTCCTAAATTTAAGATCACCTTAGCTTTTAGAAAGGGCAAAAATAATTATTTGGGATTTGCGCTGTGCAGTTGTTTAAAAACTGCTGTTGATAAATCTCTGCATCGATGGACCTCTGCTATCCCCTGTCTATTAACTGTTACATATTCCAGTAGAGTCACATGAAGAAGTTACCTCTGTATTTTTTTTAACATTTTTAAATAATGTTACTAATCTCTGAGAAATGAGATTATTTTTTGTTTTTAACTATTGAAGCAGACAAATAGTGTGCAATACTTTACTGTAATCTCTGAAATAATCCTTAATAGGTTCTTTGTGTCTAATGGATCCTTGAATGGCTTCAGGGATCAGTAACGGGACACAAATACTTTCACTACTTTGTTTATTGAACCTGACCAATACTGACCAAAATGAGTGTGAGGTGACCTTCTGAAGGGAACTGGTGTCACTGACTTCATACTCCTTGCATAATTGCTCATCTCCAGCAAAGAAGGGGCAGAATGGAATTAAAGGAATTTAAGGGACCTGGCTGCTCTCAGACAGGGCTTCCAGATAGGGACTGAAACATACTCATGGAGTAGCATTAATGAGCAACTGCTGCTGTCTCCCCTCATGCTCCTGTGGCTATGGCTGCTTACACCTCAAGCTCCAGGGTTTGGAAGCTTGAGTTGTACCTTGATGGGAAAGGTAGATGCAAGTCTACCAGCAAGCACTAAAAACAAGTGGCTGTGCTTGGTGTGGTGGTGTTTGAGTGCTTTGCAGTACTGTGGTAAGTGGGGTGACCAACTGACACCTCTAACATTTTTTGGTGATCTTAATGGGATCACTGAGTAACTTCTCAAAAAATTGTTTTGTGTTTATGCCTTGAGATGTTTCATTGTAATAGTTCTGTGTTAACCTGCAGAACTTTTAAGCAAGCACTCTGTCTAACTAGTCAGCAGTGCCTGGATGGAGGTGGGGAGCAGCAAAAGTGTTGGAGCTGAGAATTTGAAACGTTTAAAATGGGAACAGTTGCCTTTTCAAAATGTACATTGATTTTATTTTGATTTTTAATTGATGAATGTCAATTTTTAGTCATGTGTTGATTGTAATGAGTGGAACATCATTAGTGCCTTACAGTTTTACAGTTTTGAATGGTTGCTTGGTGATTACTGCTTCTGTAGTTATGTCTCCATGCACAGCTTTGCTTAATGTGGAACTCAGTTGCCCCATTTTATACTTTTTTTGAGTCTTTTTCTCTGGTGGAGGTGATTGTTGCGTCTTCTTATTACCCCTCAAAATATTTCAGTGCTTGGGAAAATGATACCATTAAGCTGTTATGGAAGACCTAAGTCCTGTTCTTGACTCTTCTCATTCCCATTCCAATTTTTGCCTGTATAATTAGAGCAGGAGACAGAATCTACCATTCTGCTCTGAGAATTATGCCTTGGGGTTAGTGTTTGCATCCTAAGTTATTCATTAGCCCCTGTACAAATAGAATGAAAACTCCCTGAGATTTAGTTCTAAAATTGATGGTGGCATTGCTTGCCACAGCATCTGAGAATCTCAGTTTCAAATTCCAACCTGGATGAACTTACTGGCTGCCTCTCTGGGCAGCAGATAAGCCTCTGTTGAAAGGTGGGTTGGGAAAGGGATGTTGCTGGGGTCACGGGGAGGAGAGGCCGGCCCCTGTAACAAATGGTTTCCTGTAAACAGTTCTGTCCCCTCTTGAGAAGTGTCAGAAGTGATGGAGCACCAAGCCCAGGCCACTCAGCCACCACATCGGAGCATGTGGCACTTTGGGGCCACCCGCAATTGGTGAGGCATGCCTATGGCTTCGGGACTGCTGCATCACTATTGTCTTGGGTTTCAGTTCTGTGTATTTCTCTGGGGTGCTCTGAAGGAGAAAGGTTTTCATTCTGGTCATGTCTGAACTTACCTCACATGAATAAACATACTTTGACTTGGTCTGGGCTAGTTCTACTATGTGCTTTATTTCACTCTCCCTGGTGTGGTTCTACTGAGCATCTTCCTCCTCCTCTTCACAGCTCTGGCTCTACCAGCTGCTTTTCACTCAGTTGCTGTGAAGACCTGAGCCCTGACTGGTGCTGAAACCAAACCCTCATCCCAGTCTAAAAGGCTGATGAGGTTTGAAGGGCTTGCAGTTTGGCACTCTTCCCGATCAGGCTCTCAGGAAGTTCTATGAGAGTCCCGTAAGAGAGATGCCCATAATGGTGTAATTAATGGTCTTAAATAAAGGAACCAGACCGTGTGCTTGGCTTTATTAATTTTTTTATTTTTTGATCTGCATGTAGAAATCGGGTGTTCTTCCTTTGGAATTAAATGTGCTGTGTGGCTGCAGGCCCTGCTGTGCTTTCTCTCCTGTGGCTTGTTCCATTAAACATGAACCCACTTCTTAGCTGTGTTTAAATGGACACAGTGGGGAACATGGTAATTGTGTTTGTGTTTTATTGTTTATAATAAATTCCGAGTCAAGCACAATACCAGACCACTGGAAAAACTCCTGTGCCTGTGTCTTCTGGTCTCTCAACCTAAAGTAGTTTGGTGGTGCTTTCATGCTATTCCTCAAGGAAACTAATGGTTCATGGTTTTACCCCTTTTCTGTAACTTTTTTCCCCACCTACTTATCAGGAATTTTCCAGCCTACTCTGGAAGTACTTTGAGGAAGGAGTAGAGCTTTGCTTGGGTACCTGAAAATGCTGACAGTAGCAAACCCCATCACCACCGCTGTGACTGTGATCTCCAGAGCGGAACATGTGGGCAAGAAAAAGAGTAGCAGCTGCTTAATTTCAGAAGTGCAAAGAAAATGCATAAGAAACTGATCTCTGTTTCAGGCTGAAAGCCAGGATGTGACAGACTAACCAAAATGATACTGAAAGAAAAGGTGTGCTTTAGCCCCATGACACTTGTCTGTAACAAGGAAGGGCCTTGCAATAGATGTCCTACAAGTAATGCTGCTGTGTCCTGGTTTTCTTGGAAGCCTGGAACCCAAAAGGTATGGATGTCTGCCTGGTAGGTACCACTGTGCTGTCCAAAGCAGGGAGAATTGAGCTTCTGCTCTAAGTGCTGGGCAGCCTTATAGGGCATGTGAGCTGCTTGTCCTCACCAAACCCAGGAGGGCAGCTTTCCCTTCTGCAGAAGACTAGGAGGAGAAGCAGCAGCATGCTTGAGGGGTTGTTTTCTCTCAGAGACAGAAGGAGAAAGTATTTTGAGATAGTCCCACAGACCTCTCCGGTACAAGCAGTGGCTGCTCAGAGATGTTTTGGACACACTGCTCTTTGATTACTCTCCTGTAGTTTAACCTTCTATGCAGCTGTGGCCAAAGTGCTCTGCCAAACCTGTTTGAAATGTCTCCCCACTGTTCTTTTCTAAATGGAATTCCCTATAGGGATGTTTTGGGCTCTGTACTGCAAAAGTTTTCTAAGGCACAGCATGCCTACCTTCCTGCATCTTTGTCAAGCCTTATCTAATCCTTTTAGTAAACAGCCTTCCGCTCACAGGAGCCTGTAAATACAAGCACTTAGGACGCTGTGTGAGGCTGGACTGGGACTCTCTGCTATGTGCACGCCCATGAAAGCATCCCTCATCCCTGGAAGTGTTTATGCCCAGGTTGGATGGGCTCTGAGCAACCTGGTCTAGTGGAAAGTGTCCCTGCTTACAGAAGCGGGGGGTTGGAACCAGATGAGCATTAAGGTCCTTTCTAACTCAAACCATTCTGTGATTCTATTAAAGCCTCTCTAAACGAGTTGCTTACAAGAGTATTAGTACAAAGATGAATTTAGGGAAATACTGAGGATGTTTCTTTTGGTTCTCCTGCACTGGTGATGATATTTCTGTACATTTAGATCCTAGGAGGTTCTCTTGGAATGTCTCCTTTGACCAGGGCAGCGACAGCATGCAGATGCAATAGGTAGATTGGAATCTACTCCTGGAGCAGAGGTGTGGGAACCCAGGATGAAGGGAATATTTCTCTCCCTGTCCTGAGGACTCCTGACCCTCAAGAAAGCACTCCTTTCAACCTCTGACCATAGAGAAAGCTTCTGAAACTTTCTGAGGAGTTGGAAACAACCCAAGTGTGAATTAGATAGTAGTGTAGTTATTAGTTATTGCTTAGTGAAAATGTAATCTTTAGGTTTTATATACTATGGGTGTAAATGAAGGTTCAAGATGGAGGATTATGGGCGTTGCCTCAGTTTCCCTTCTTCTCCTTCACTTACTCCATTTTCTGTAGTGTTGAGACCATAATCTTATTGGGTAGAGTTTGCCACAGTGCCATGTTATGTGACTAGATTGATAACTAGTTATTGGTAGAAAAGTAATAACAATATACATTTAGAATGCATAGTGTTAAATAATTGGATTGTTTGTTTGTATATAAGGGGACATTTTGTCTCCTTGAGGGCAGAATTGCCTCGTGTTTGTAAGAGAGCAGAACCTGTACCATCTATGGCTCAGAACTTATGCTAAGATATAATAAACAATCCCTGAAGACCGAAAAGAAGTTCCTCTGCTTCATTCATAAAACAAAAGCCAAGAAGAACGCAGGGTGTTGGCCTAGTTAGGCCACCCTACATGTTGGGTATAACCCAACAAGAGGAAAAGCTTTGTTACTGTCTTGTAAAATTAAAGAGTACTGCCAAGAGAAGAAAAACTGCTGCTGAGAATAGAGATTTCCAAATAAGCTATTTGGGGACAATCTATTTTGTTTGGGAATAGATTTTAAAGTAGCTGATGGCAGTTGGTGGACTTCTAGGTGAGTTGGTGAAGTCTCTGTCATTTTGATCTTCTTCCTCCATTGGGAAGCAAAGGAAATCCATACAACATCACCTCTTGTCCTTGAGGGCTACATATGTAGCAACAGAATTCAGAATGTACCAGTGAAATGACACTGCTAAGGAGGAGGTTACTTATGCGTACTGATTAAATCTTCTTTCTTTATAGTGCAGTTAGCAAAATATTAGGGATTTAGGATGGGTTGATTTCTCTGGGCTCCAGTTCCAGAGAACTCCTACACCAGGACACCTATGTCTTCACTTTTTCCTGTTTGTCAGTTGGAACCGTTTCTAGAAACTCACTCATCTGCTCTGGAGTGCACGGCAGAGAAAAGGATGTTTGGCTGACACAAGCTGGTGCTTGCCTGCAGCAAATACCAAAGATGACAAAGCAATTGGGTTTCAGCCCATGGCAATATCCAGCCAGCAGGATGGGATGTTTGAGAGGCAACAGTTCCATCAGGACTGACTCAACTATCCATTTACCTCTTCTTCAGCCTCCTTGCTCTATGCTGCAACTCCTGCATCCTTCTGGGAATAGTAAGGTTTCAGATCTTCCAGTTGGGAGCAGGTTCATCCCAGGACTGATGAATCAAGTCATGGCAACAAGTAGGGCAGATGGCAACAAGTAGCTGCACTTGGTTCCTGTTGGATGCAAAGGAGCTGTTCCATGGGGATGGATGCGAAGGTGGAGCAGTCCTGTGTAAGCATCAGGGACTTGGGAATCAGCCCATGCCCCCAAAACGTCCAGGCAGTGCCTGTGCAGGGCTGGGACAGCCTCTGCTGGAGAGAGCTTTGTCTCTGTGTATGTCTCTTAAGCTCCCAGGCCCATTTTAAACCCCTGTTATGGTCCTGTGTGCTCAGGTGGCATCACGGCTGGTTTCCCTGAGGGAAGGAGGAAGGTGAACATGGAGCTATGGCTGGGTCCCAGCCTGGTTATGAGGGAATCTGGCCTTTGTTCCTAGATAGCTGCCTTATGCACCTGGTTCCACTACTGTGTCACCTGCTTTGGTCACTGTTTTGCTCTCAGTTGGATGAGGATCTCTGCCTGTCTTCTCCAACTTTATTGAGGACAATTTTCTCAACTGCCTTCGCTTCTTACACAGAAAGGGAGCAGTGAGTTGTTTTGGAGGGTTTATAATAAGATACGGACTGAGTTTGCTGAGTCTTTTCTTTGCTTTTCTCTTTGTAATTCCACTTTTTCTCCTCCGTTTAGCTGATTGACCTTGGATGTACAGGGCCATTTTTTCTGCCTCCATTCTTTTCTTTGCAGCAGCCTTTGTTGTAGTTTGTCTCCAGGAGCAGAGAAGGAAACAGTATTTTGTGTGCTAACAAAGTGAGCATTGTTGTAATGCTGTTGTAGAGTGGGTGGATGTGATTGCTGACAGATGTATTCCTTCTGCTAGGGTGTGGATTAAGGCTCAAGGTGACTTTGCTACTTCATAAATTCACTGACTTTCCCCAGGGAGCTGAAGGAGTAGGGCTGGGAGCGGAGAACTATGATAAATGAAAGCGTGGGATGGAAATGCACTTGCATAGGCCATGCTACCTAAGAACAAATGTGTGCTCAGTGAGGGAGCTCACCATTGCTTAGGGTACCACCCAGTGGGATAAAAAACCCAGGAGGATGCTTAGCTGAGAAGCTGAGCATGGCTCCCTGCAGGCTGCTCTCCCAGTGTAATTGCCTGGGTAAGTGGATTAGTGAGCAGCAGCGTGGCTTTTCCGGGGTTGGGCAGGCTCTGAGGGAGGCAGCAGAGCCCTGTCCCTCACAAGAGAACAAGGTGCAGGCAGTGCTTGCTGCGGGAAGCCGCATTGCTCCCTTCCAGTCAGACCTGCTTGATGCTGAAAGCTGTGGCTGACGGTCATTGTGGGGGCTTGCTGGGGAGGGTCCCATGGAAACAGTTCCTTTCAGAATTATCACTTGTCCTTATCTGCCACAAGGTGGGTATGGTGACAGCCAAATCACATCTTGGGACACTTTCTTTGCCTTTGTTGCCATGGGAATCGGTGTCTTCCACAGCTTTGTCTTCTGTGAAAAAAAGAGGAAAGTTGTTACCTCCCCTGCCTTGCCCACCAAAATGTGTTGAGGACGAGATGGGGGTTGTGGTCAGTCAGAGAGCACCAGGAGAAAACCTCAGAGCTGGGGACAGGCCACCAGGTGTTTAAACTCTCACCCAGCCGTGCCCTCTGTGGCAGTTGTCACACCTGCGCTGTGCTGTGGTGATGCAGAGCACAGAGTGAGGCACACTGGCCCAGGTGGCCCTGCTCCACCAGCCCTGGGTGTCAGATCCTATCAGACCTTGCCTGAGTAACAGGGTTGGGACCTGCCCCTGCATCCTCTCCATGGTTAGGTAGAAGAATCTGGGTCATGTCTGACGTGCCAAAACATGACGTTGGTTCAAAAGCCTGGCATGGCCCAGAGATTCAAACATGGAAACTCAGGTGGGGTCACCTGCCTTTTGGTGGAGTTGTAGGGTATGGACAGAGCTGTACCAGATTTGCAGGAAAGCTACTGTGTATTGTTTCCCTTCCTGGGTGACTGAGTAGCCCCAGGGACGTGAGGGCCATGCAGCTGGTGCTTCTTTCACAACCAGGAGGTGAAGGCATTGCAGAGCCACTGAGGGGACCCAAGGATTTGCCACAAAGCAGGACCCAGCTGGGTTCCTATCCCAGGATCTGCATCTCTCCTGTGCTTCAGTTCCTGATCAAGCCCTTTTGAGCATGGTAGGGAGCTCCCTGTGTTTGCACCATACATCTCATCCCTTCCTCCTAGCCCACACTGTGTCATGTCTTTAGAGTTGCAACTGATCTCTATTTTAGTTACACTTCTGGTGTGCATTCCAATACTCACTGAAAATGTGTCTATCTGCCCAAAACTCCTACGTATTACAGTGGTGGTGTTATTTCCCCAGTACTGAGGAACTGAGTCAGAGGAAGGCTAAATGATACATCTGAGGTTAACCAAAGGGGCTGAGTGCTTCTGGGAAGTACATCTGGAAGTTCCTCTCACTGTTGCCAGAGCCCTTGCCCTCTTCTTATGTGGCACTGGATGTGGGGCATTGCCCTGCTCTGCCCCCAGCCTTTCATCTCAGCCTGGGCCCTTGGACTCTGAAACGAGCCATAAATACAATCAGCCCCTTTCAAGGGGAAGCAGTGATTTATGTCAAGCTCTAAACTTTTGGCAGTGGAATTAAAAGCAGAATTTGAACTAGTCTGTGCAAAACCCCCCACAATCACTATCAGGTGCTTTTGCTTAGACTTTGATGTTTGTCCTGCTTCATGCTATGCAAAGATACTTTTTAATGTTTAGCCATTCAAACTAGAAGTGGTTAAATGTAGAAATATAGATAAGAACTGTGGAAGTTCTAGAGCAGCAGGAAAATACCATAGGAGTTTAACCTGGGATGGAAAGGAAATTTTCAATTTTCTCCAATGTGAGTGCAAGTGCCATGTTTTTAAAGATATATATATATATAAATACCTATGTAATAAGCTGGTTTAAGGGAGTCATTCAAATATGCAGGAAGTTTCACTTTCTAGAGATCTAAGAGATGCATGTTTCTGTATTTATTCTTTTGCATATGTATGAGTATATACACACGTATAAATACATGAAATGCTCATACTGTTGTAGCTCAGTTTTTCTATATTTTTCTCTCTTCAAATGGTGGTGCTTATTCTCTGAGGATATTCATCCCAAAATTCACTTCAACAGAAATAGGCTTAGCTTACCACTTGAAGCTGTTTTTGTTGCCTTTGACTTCTGCTTGTGAAAAGGCTTTCTTGGAAGTAGTCAAGAATATTCAAATAAAATGATGAGATAAAAACAATGAATAATAGAGGGTGGGCAACTACTGAGTCACCATGAAATACTGCTAATGGAGCTTGCTGAGCTCCAGATTGGCTTGATCTGGCTACCTATGTCTCATTGCTGAGTTCTTCAAAATATGACACTACAGACAGCTGATGCAGCTAGCTAACCACAGGGAAATGGTACAGCTTCAAAGCTCTGGGAATAATAAAAGTCATGTCTGCCACTGTCTGCTTACTCACCCTTGAAACGGGCTGGTATGAAAGCAGCAGAGAGCAGTTTAGGCTCACAAACAGAATAACTCGTAGGCTGTGATGTGTTAGAAATTAGTCATGTTTCAGTCTGTGCTTCTGATTTTGCTCAGCAGTTGTCTGCAGTGTCTTGGTCTCTGCCTGCTGTCCTGGACATTGGGCAAGACAGGAAAGGTACAGAGTGGTAGGGAAAAAGGGAGGCCCCTGGAAAGGAAAACTAAGCCCTCTGATCTACCCCACCACGCTTGGGGAGCGCACAGACCAGCGCTGGCAAGTAGCCCTCCATGCCAGCATGGCGTTGCCATCACCTCTGGTTAGGGATTTGCACAGCAAGGGGGAAGAATTCCTGGTGCTGCCAGCAGACAGCAGTGATGGAGGTTGGGAAGTGTGTGGATATGGCGTTTGAAGGCACGAGGGAATGCTTTATTGGCATGCGGCTTCTTGTTCGGTGCCTTTCCCAGTGTGGGCACCTCCACAAGGTCTTTTACCTCTGCCAGAAGAAAGGAAAGGAAGGTTGCTCCATTGTTCTGAGGCTTCAAACTAACTTCCCCTCCCTGAAACTGCGGGGCCAGTGGGGGGCTGCTTTGGTGGTGTTTTTCTTTCATGAGTCTAAAGTGGGTTAGCTTGGTTTTCAAACACCTTCCTCCAGCCTTTCCTTATTGTCCAGCCATATACTTCTGCTGGCAGGCAGTAAACCAGCAGTTAAACCCAAATCCCTTTCCGGTGGGTGCCATAAGCCCCCTGTCCCCCCTCCCCACTGCCTGGGGATCAGCTCTGCTGTGCTGCTTTTGAAGACAGGCCTACAGAGGTGCATCCACCACAGCCTCAGGGCTTGCTGGAGGTGGGTTCTTGCTGGCTGCTGTGCCCAAGGGCCCTGTTTACCCCAGAGAGCTGCAGACACCAAGGGACCAAGCCAACCCCTTTCCTCCCCTTGTTCTGTCCCAGGAGCACATGAAGGCTGCTGGCATTTCCACTTGCTGACCACGTGAGTGGAGACCCCGTGTGGAGCCATCATATATGGGATACTAGCAACCGAGACAAAGTGCAATGAGAAACAGATGAGGAAAATTAACCCAAGGTGGCACCTCATTGTCATCACCCTGCAAAACGTGGTATCCAGTGCTCAGGAAGGGAACAACAATGTTGTGGTACTGCTGGTGCCACATGGGGAATGTAAGGGGGTGGTCTGATTTGAGGGATGTGCAGTGCTGTATTTTCCCATGCACTATGGGTGTCCTAGGTTGTAAAGCCTGCTGAGACAGCTGGGTGCTGGTGGAGTCCAGTTCTTATTTAATGCTTTTTCCTTCTGCCCAGTACCAGGTGTCAGGGGACACAACCAGAGCAGTGGCACAGCAGCAGAAGGGATGCCTGCCCACCTGGCGTGTTCCCCTGGCACACCCGCCAACAGATGCGGTGCTGCACGATCCTACCTGCAGCTCACAGCTGTCACGGCAAGCTAACCTGGCTTCCAAATAAGCGCTGAGCAACACTGGCAAATCTGAGCAGAAGAGCAGTCTCGTGCAGCGGCTGTGCTTAATCTGTAAGAGGCCGCCTCACAGGTGAGGACAGCTCCCTGCCGGGGGAGCCTGCAAAGGGACCCCCACCTGGGGGCGACCCGGGGCTGCTGGCACAGCCCCGAGCCCCGTGCTGGGCTGGGACTGCTTTAATGTTTAACAGGCACAGGTACACCTGTGCAGAACAGCAGGAGGCTGGTGGTAGTCAAAAGAGAAGGGGGTTTTACAGCCCGTTCTTTCTGGAATGTTCATGTCACATCATCTTGCTTCTATTTTTCTGAAACGGTAAAACCCAACTGGAGTAAAAATCTTCCATTGGAGCTAATGAGAATCACACATGTCAGTTCTTTTCAGCAGCCAGGAATTAATAGAGAATATTTTATCCTTCAAAATGCTGGGCAAACATTAACTAATCCTCTCAACACCCTTCTGGAATAGGTAAATATTACTCTCTCCCAGGTGCACAAACTAAAGAGGAAAAGTTATGCAATTTGCTTAAAGCCACAGAGGGAATCAGGTGGGGGGTAGAGATCGGGGAGGTTTTAATAGCTTGTGCCTGAGCTCATTACAGGTGCTACCTCTCAGACTGTTCTTTTATAAGCTTAGCTGTAGTGGGGGGGAAATATGCTGGTGTCCCCTTAGCACCACAAGAAGTGAATCAGCTGATACATGAGCATCCAGGGTCTGTGAGGAGCATGGACAAAAGGAAGGGCTTCTGGGGACAGAGATTCCAGGCACCACATGGCTCTGCAAAAGCCATCTTATCGTGAAGTCAGTTAAGTCTGGGCCCATAACCTTCAAGGCAGGAACTAAAACTTTTTTCTTCCAGGCTCAGTTTGTCATGGATGGGGAGTGCCCCCAAGGGCTTAGTCCCAAGCCGCTTGTCTTTAAAGTGGGTGATAAATGTTGTCTGTAGAGCTGGGCTTGTTATCTTTGGGATTTACATCCCTGATAGGGTGGTGGAACAGCCCCGTGTTTGGGACATGGAGGGAAAGCTGAGTGCTCATCCCGAGGAGGGGGCTGCTGCCTAGGCTCAGCCTCCCTGCAGTGCCTGCTGCTGGGTCAGGGTGAGGGTATCTGTGGAGCAGCAGTGCCCGGTGCTCCACAGAACCACAGAAAGCACGCCTCCTTCGCGATTTTTAACAGCCTCGTAGCAAGGGGCTTCTCTCCTTATGCTTAATTGCACCATATTAACCTCTCCCTACTCCCATTCCTAGAGTGGGTTGGCTCATCTCCTCCTTGCTTGTTTTCTCATCTCTGACCTGGACAGGACTTTAGTTTATGGTAACAGACAAAATTCAATGGAAATATTTGTGTGTGAAGCTGCTCTCACCTGCAAAGGTAACTTCTGTGCCTCCAAATAGTGCTGGGGTTTAACAAGTGTTTGCCCATCAGATTGCAACCACTGCCACTTCAGGTCAGTCGCCATCCATGGGGTGACTTGTTTGTTATCCCTGATCCTGTTTCAGATGCAGTCTGAGGCAAGGCCATGTAGTTGGGGATACATGTGATGGGCTGCCAGAGAAGGTTCCTATCTCTACTGCCTGGTGCCTGGCTCTTTTAATTAGAGACACATGGTTCATTATTTAAAAGAATATTCTTTGCTGGGTTGTTTGTTAGGATCTTGTATCTGAGAGTGCTGCAGCTTGTGAACTGTATTTAAATTAAACTGTAGGAAGGACACTGAGCACCTGGGGAAGGGGCTGCTGCAGAACCAGAGCCCATTGTTATCTCCTTTAATTGTGGGGAAGCTCTTTCCCCACGCTGGCTCTTTTCCTCAGGAGCCAACTAATACACACGGCCATTTGCTTCTCTCTCCATCTGTTCCAACTTCAGTTTACTCACGGCTCTGTAGGTATTGTACACTCAGCTGCTTTTTTTTTTCTTTTCCTTTTTTATTTTGGGATGGGAGAACCTCCCCTTTTCATGGTTCACTTACTCATTTTGTAGGTCTCTGGCTTCCTTGTCAAGATTTCTCTTTTGTTGTATTAATTGGTCTTAAATCTGTAGTCAGGTGCTGCACACGTGCTTCCCGTGTACACCTTAACCATCTGCTTGGTTTCATCTCCATGGCACCCAGGCCAAATTCCAGCTCTGGCAATGACAACCTGCCTCCCTGCATTTTTCCTGTGCTTTTAATTGGCTTTAGTTCACTTCTTTTTGTTTTGGTTTTTTTTTTTATCCCTGTCCTAATGTGCCACTCCACTGTGGCAAGGGAAGGTGGTCTGGGCTGGTGAGTGGCTCCAGGCTGCCAGTACCCACCTGGAGCCAAGATGTCCAGCACCATGGAGGAGCAGCCATGACACAATATGATGACTGGAACAAGAAATGGACAAAACATTGCACTAAAAACAAGATGCACATTTTCAGCACTGAAAGCAGTTGCATGACTTTCAGAGGCGCACAGTGAATTTTGCATTTCCCCAAAGTTCTTTCAGAGATAGAATAGGTAGCTTTCTGGAACTGGTGCTCTTTCTTCCTGCCAGTCCTTCTGTCCAAACAGATCAGCTGTAGTCCCTGCAGGAGTGCAGAACAACAGCTGATAATGTTTACCCTGGTCTTAACACTCCTAGATTCCAATACTTTTAGGATAAAAGCTGATGTGTCCGAGTGATCCCAGAACATATGGAAGCTCCAGGAGTCTGGCTGGTGCTGTCGCCTGGCTTATCTGGCACTTTAATAGCACAGGAGCTGTTAGCTTTACAACCGGGTTTTGGGAAGATGAGACTGGTGTCTGTGTTTGGGAATTGCTCTGTGCAGCAACATGGTTTTCTGGGAGACAGCAGGTTCTTACTACTCTTTCCCCCCCACTTTTTAAAAAATACTCAAGTCTCATTTTTTTTAAAAGATTCTCTAATGCTCAAAACTTTCTCAAAAGCATGGCCTGTGCCCCTTAATCACTATTTTTTCCTAGCCTGGAAGCTTTATCTTCTCTCTGCTAATCCTGTTACTTCCAGTGACAGCCCCAGCCATGGGGGTGAGTCACTGGCAGGGCCCTGGCTCACCTATGCTCTCCATCTGGGAGTCCTTCCTGTCACAGCCTGGCTCCAGTTGTCACACTGAGTGCTATTGGGTTGACTGTGGGCACCCAGACAGTGGGATGGATGGATGTACAGCCCAGAGCTGCCAGCACTCATTGAGAGGGTGGGTCCCTGCTAAGGATGGTAACCTGCCTCTTACTCAGCTTTTTATAGCAGGTAAAATCTTGCTCGTCAAGGGCACAACAGTGGTAGAGACCAGATTGCAGATATGGCAATGGTAAGCCCTGTTTTTTGCTTCAATAGGCAAAATATCTGGGGACTTCAAATTCCTGGTGGAGGTTTCTACTGCTTTGGAAATACCAAAGGAAGGACTGGCATTTTGTGAGTATCCAAGGGAGTATTGCCACATGAAGTTACATCACCTTCTGGTCTTATGTGAGCCTGTGGAAGGGCTTGTCCTTGCAGAAGTCCTTTTCCTGCCACAGACCTTCACTTGAAAGAGCATTAAGCTGCCTGTGTTCCCTTTCTCTTAGAATCACAGCATTCTTTAGGTTGGAAAAGACCTTTAAGATCATCAAGTGCAACCATAAGCCTATCGCTGCCAAGAGGATAAAGTACCTGTACCAAAGTCTGCCCTAGCAAAGCAGCATTGAGCATGGAGGAAGAAAGACCAGTTCTTATCAATGAGCAAAACAGTACAGCTAGCAATAAACCCAGGCTCACTGAAGAACCTGCAAGCCCTAATCCAACAAAGTCCTTGCAATATTATATGTTATTTTTCTTGTGAGGTCTTTGTGAAGATGATGGCCTGCTCAGCAGCTTTAGGCATGCACATATGTGCATGTAGGAAAGTGTCAGTCCTGAAGTAGAGTCCAAGTCATTGAGGCAGATGGCAGGGGCAGGAGAAAGGAAGGGCTGTGGATCCCATTTCCCTGAGAGGGCATAGGCTGACTATAGTTCAGATTTTAACAGTATTTGGAAGCATGGTGATGTGGGGCAGAGGATTTCCTAAATGCTGCTTGCTGGAATGCTTCATAGCATGACCCTTGGTGCATCTCTGAGTGAATAAATGTCTTTAGGGATTTGGTCTTTTAATTGTCAGACCTGGGACTTCAGCACCAACTTTCTGACTCTGAAATAGACTTAACCATGGCAGCATCCTTAATTTGCTGCCAGGTAAGGCTTCCAGATCAACAATACACTGGGTCAGATTTGTGTGTTGGTTTACCAGTGTAGTGAGTCAGCACTTTGCTTGTGTGTATCCTGACACCTCATAGCTCTCATGTCTGTGGTGATGGAACAGTTTGTGAATCCTAGTGGATCTACCACTGCTCCTGTGAGAGAGAGAACTGGGTTTTCAATTTTTACATGGAGGTGTTGTGGCATAGAAGAAATGAGGCTTTTAAACTTGGTGTCAGAGAAGAAGCAGTTGGCATGGTTGTGAGCATTGCCTCAGGTGGGCAGCATCTTGCCTTCCCCATGGGGATGCTTAAAACAGGGTGCAGAGGTCCCCCCAGTTAACAATTCTGTCAGTGCTCCCTTCTCCCGCCTCTTTCCCTCTTCCCACAGATCAGATCAGCCCTCTGTGCCACAGCCTGTCATCTGATTTATAGGAGCCATAAACTGCAGAGCAGAAAGAAATAAAAATACTAAACGCTTAGTTTTTTAAAAGGCCAACAGTGCATTGAAGTCTTGGTGATAATTTGCTCATAAAGAAATATTATGCTTCAGATCATAATCCCAGGCTGCAGATGGAGGCTGAAGTCTGGCCTGAGTCTCTCACACTTAGGCTGTAAAAGGAAGGCAATAGGATGAAAAAACCCACATAACATGTGGGGTTTAGGCTTTGCTGTCTTGCTGTCCACCACCTCTGGTGCCTGGGAAGTCTTGTGGAGAAGTTCTGATGTTCCCCAGAAAAAAATCTGTCCTATGTTGGAAGGACAGTGGGCTCATGGAGGGATGAGAGGCAAGAAGGGAGGGGAGAATAATAATCCACGAGCAGCAGTTAAACATCTGATATTTATAGGCTGCATGCAAGTGCCCATGTGGTGAGCTGAGGGCTGTTCCCTTGGACTGAGCAAGGGGGCTCACCTACCTCATCTGTAGTATTGTCAGCATGGACAGCCAAATGTTTGTTGCTGCTGCTTGGGCAGCAGTTGCCTTTAATAAATGTTGTTGAACACTGATTTTTGGTCAATGCAGATGGATGTCTCCATTTCCAGAGCTGAAAACCAGCCCTCTGCCAGTAAGAGCAGAGAAGCAGTAAGTATGTCAGCAGGTGAGACCTTCACTGGTGTCAGTGTTTGACTGCTAGAAAGGTCTCCCAGCTGCCCCAGGCAGGGGCCTGTTCTGGGTGGATAAAATTCCTTTCTGGTTTGGCTTCCTGCTACAAACACTATCTGTGTCTGTTTACCCACTGGGCTTGCACTGGGGACAGGCACCTAGCAATTAAAAGCAATGGATTTCTTCAAAGGGGTTCAAGGATTTCATGGCTGTTTCAGTGCAGGCATGTTTTCTCTATCTGATCTTCTCCACTTTACCCTGTCAAACCACCTATTAGTACACTGCCATCTCAAAAGAGTTTTGCTATGAGTCCAATGGGGTTGCAGGAGGGCAGGGAGGTTGTCAACCATGGGTTTTATATTTCTTTTTTTCCTTATGTCCTTTCCTTATGTTCTGCTGGCAGCACTGTCTTGTGTCCTGGACAACACAGAGCTTAGTAACCTTTCTCAACTCTTCCTCCTACAAGAAACTCTCCTTTGAAAGGAAACCTTTCTTTCTCAGATATACATCCTAAACTTGTTGACATAGGGCCACTTATAAAGACACGGGAAGTGGGAGGAAATAGTAACTTAGGGGTTTTTCCTTAGTTTTTTTTTTTCTCTGATTATAAAAAGAACAGATATACTATGAATTCTATGAATCCTTTTCTGGGGTTCATAACATTAATGAAGCCTGCTCTTCCAGCTCTGTTCAAGATGCAGCCTTAGTGTTGAATTATGCTCTCCTCAAGGCCTCCTGGCCACACTGCCCCTGACACTGCCTGCTTTGCAGCTTGGGTTTGCAGTGAGAGCACACTGCTAATTCACACACTGCTAACTCATATGCTGCTTGGCAAGCCTGTAACTCCCAGCTCCTTTTTCACTTGGCCAGTCTGTTCCCAGCCCATGTGGATGCCTGCTATTACTCCTCCACAGGGCAGAACTTTGCACTCCTGTTCCTGTGCATCATGAAGCTGCTGTTGACCCAAAAGCTGAATTTCTCAGGGTTGTTTTGTAACCTCAGTTTGCTGAGAGTATGATCATTCTTCCAGGTTACATTTAAAAAGTTTTTATAACTCCTTAAGAACTCCTGATTTCAGCCTTGCTGCATCTCAAAGGCTTGCTGGCAGTCTCAGCAGACACATGTTAATGGTAACCAAAGGGGCAGGGTACAGCTTTTCAACAAGTACTTTCTTAATTAAAATAAGAAGGCTTTAACAAAAACAGATCCAAAGCATAAGTAGCCTGGTTGAAAAGGGAATCTGAAGTATTTAACTTCCCCCACAAAGATGCCACTCAGCCAGTTCTGGGGTGGTCTTGGGCTAAGCAATGCCTGTGCTCCAGTGGCAAGAGCTCCTGCGTTCCTCATGCAGGCGGGAGGGTTTCAAACACTCTTCATCAAAGGCATGAGTCTAGTTTAACTGTCCCTGGGGAAAAAAAGAGTCACTTTTACCTTGTAAATTAATCCAGTCAAAAGTGTTCCCTTCTCTGCAGCCCTTTACAGTATTGAGTACCATAAGAAAAACTTCTCCAGGAGGAAGGGCTCACAAGCCATTTCCCCTCTAGTTAGAATAGGCAGTTTATTTTCTTGGAGAAATCAAAACTTCTGGCTGCCCCCATCTTTCCCCTAGTGTTTCCTGAAATGTTTAACAGCATTAACCTCTTTGCCTGTTTCCCAGAGACTGAGTTCCTCTTTGTGGTCAAAGCTTCTCTTCCCTCCTCCTTAGTTACTGAGAAGCAAGGACCTTGTAAATACATCTTTGCAAGGAAAGCAGATAATCCTGATGGCCAAAATGCATCATTTCTTCTGGTAAGTGGCTGCAGAAGTGGAACTTCATTCTTTTCGCCAGTTGTACTTGCTTCTGCAAACATGAGGGAGAAGGGATGATTTCTCCCACCAGAAAAAATGTCCATTTGTAAGTGTGGTGGATGTTTAGTGATGTGTTGTAATAGCATACAGAAAGGAATCATCTCTGAACTTCCTTCCCACCAGACCCTGCCTTTGATTAGAGATGACAGGTGATGTGTCTGTGCAGGTTTGGCGCTAGGCACTGGTACCTTGTGAACAGCCCTTCTAATAGGGCTGAAATAGGGGCCCTTTATGGGTCACAATAAGCAATAGCAGAGTGTTCTCAACTGATGCCAGAAGTGGTTGATAAATCACTGATTGCTCTGACAAAATACTTAAAAATGAAGAATGCTGCCAGGAACTTTACTTGGGTGTTTTTAACTCTGACCTTCACAGAGCACACGTACTTATAAAGAATAATCCATAGATACTGTTCATTATAGAGTATGCACATAAACTCCCTTTAAACAACAGAACTATATGCTCTCTAGACATCTGCAGGTTTGGATAAGCAAGCAAGCACACCTGTGCATCATCCTGAAATTCCATGTAGCCTTGTCTGTTGACAATCAGGCCCCATGATTTTACCCACTGGAGTTTGGGCAGTAGCTGCACAGCAAATGAAACCTGTTTGGCTATTTAGTTGTGAGCCTGCAGGGAAGCCGAGGGTAGCAGAGGATCTTTGGTTGCTCTTCTGGTGGGGAGGGACTTATAATTGCTGTGTAACTTCTTCTCACTGGGTAACTTGATCACTACAACAGACGTATGCCAGGGTGGTGATCCAAGGCCAGGAAGGATTAAAAGCATGCCACCTGCACAGAAACTCTTGATTTGATTTTGTTTCTGGTGCCGTCCTGCCCATTAATACCTTTGAAAGACTGCATTCAGCTGCATCCATCAGCACTTCTCTCCCAGGTTTGATCAGCAATGAGCTCTCGCCTTCCTTTCCATTGTGTCCTTGCAGGTCCTCTGTGCATACCCTCACTGCATCCAGTGGGGTGACCATGCTCCACATCTGCCAGGGTTACTTTTCCCTCCAAAGGAAAGGCCTCTCAGGAGCAGCAGATAGAAAACCATCCCAGGGAGCTATGCATTTTTTTGGAGGTGAGCTGGCTTGTGTAGGCTTAATGGCCTGACAAGAGCAGTAGTCCTGCACACAACTCCCCGTGCTGGGAGATACAGCCCCACTGCTCTCATCTCACTGTGTGCTGCCACTCTAAATCCAGTACTTATCTCTGCTTGTCCAGTAGGCAAAGTGATTAATTTTTCAAGTGACATCATATATTGAATACCTTGTTAGAGCACTGGAGGTGTAATTAGATTAAGTTACAATTCCAGCAGCAGGGGAGACACTTAAAATGTGCAGTGTAATCTGCCTTCTTGACCAAGAATTTCCTCCTAAACCTGGAGACCCTTTTGGGTGCCACTTGGGTGCAAAACTGCTTTGTCACAAGAGGAGGAAGGACCTTGATGGAGAGGGATGCAGTAGCTGAGCAGAGGGAGCTCCTCAGGCATGAAAGAAGGAAGGAAGCATGAAGGTGAAGGAAGCATGTCTCATGACCCAAAGAGGTGCAGTGGCTGTCTCTGAGAAGATGGGCAGTGGATGCTTTCTCTGCATGCCTCTTTTATTCCTGGGAAACCTGCACAATATGCTTTTCAGGTCTGCTGTTCCAGGAGAGCAACTAAACATGTACTGAACTTTGATCCTGTGAGTGTTGATATTAGTAAGTTACAAACTGACCTGAATGCCTTGCAGGAGCCAAAGGCAGCCTGGGGGAAGTTCTCTGCTTTTCAGTAAGATGTTACACCTCATCCCAATCCCATCAGCTTCATTAACTCAGGCAGCCCCTCCAAGCTTGGATTTCAGAATGGCTCTTGTATTAGTTCAGCTCTGGGCTGATGCAGCCAGTTCTCAAACTGCTGAAACGCCACTCTGCAGGAACACCAGCTTGGGGCTGGCTTGGGGGAAGAGGGCTGCAGTGTCCCTTTTTGCATGGGGAAACAGCGACGAGTCAGGGAGGAGGCATGGAGAGAGGCCAGGAGCTCTGCCACCAACCTGCTGCCCAGCAGGTCTTTCCCCTTTTTTCCCCAGGTATTTCCCCCTTCCCACAGTCTTTCCCCTTTCTCCGACTTTTTCAAGATTGTTGTGGGTTTAGAACTAGCTAAACTCAGTAGTACACTTACTTATTTCTCTGTTGTGATATATGATTTTAGGAAAAAGGAAAAACAGGCTCAAACTTAGACCATAAAGAAAGTTTATTAACAAAACTAAAAAAAACAAAATGAAAAAGGAAACTTCCAGAGCACTTCTCTCCCTGCCCACTTTTCTCTTTTCCACTTGACAAGATAAGACAAAATCTGGGATTTTTAAATCAGTTATCACTTCTACAATAATCTTTCTTCAATTCTCATAGGGCGAGGAGTTTTCTTTTTCAACACTCTGGAGATACGTCCACAAGAACAGTCTTCTTGTGGCTTTGCCTCTTCACAAAACAGCAGCTGCCCGGTTTAGAAAAAAACTCTGCTGTTGTGAAATTCTTCCCATTTTCACAATTGAGTCAATGGGTCATTGTCAGCTTATGAGGTGTCATTTTTAAAGATGGGCTGTTCAAAGGAAAAGACTCACTTTACCAGTTTCTACAATCATCTTCATCTCTAAGAAACACAAGTCTTTTTTTCTCTGCTCCCTGAAACACAGTCTTCTTCACTCTTCTCAGAGCACCACTGCTTCTTCAAAAATCTGCT
>VWYI01034216.1:241350-251869 GCA_013399455.1 Anthoscopus minutus
GGCCCGGCCAGGCCCCACCAGGCCGCTCTGGAACCAGGCCGGGCCCTCTCCCCCCCACAGCCCCGACACCTTCAGAAGCCAGAAGCCGAGAAGAGACAGTTCAGAGTTTCCCGGGCTTTAAAATGGGTGTTCACAGGGGTGGATTCTGATTTCTAATGGTTTACAAAGCTGTCAGTTCTCAGAACTGGACAGCTATTGTCTCTTTCTGAAGCTCCCAAGAGCCTCTCTCAGGAGAACTATTTCCGTAGATGTTTTCCTTCCTTCCTGCCCAGTATTAACTAATGTCAAACCAACACAAAGATGAAGGCCTTTTGCCTCTATCTGGCATTTTGCTTCTCTGCTCTCATAGTCTTCTCTGATTTGGTGGCTTTGGGAATGACTGTCTTGCTTCTGTGACTTAGATGTTGCTGAGAATCTCTTGTCCATCGAACTCAGTCTGATTCCTACTTCTAAAGAGCAAATATACTTCACAAGATCTGCTGAGGCTTCACTGTGAAGCAGGAAAACTCAATGAAGGAAATGATGCTGTTTAGATTCAAGGTTTCTACCTTTTTTTTAAAGTAGGAATTTTAGACTTTTCTTTAGAAAAAATGTAATCCTGAACAAAGCTTGTCTGGAGGCCTCCCTGTTGGCGGCCATAGAATTTTTTTTCAAGTGTTTATTTAGAATTTATTTTAAATACACCATATGAAAAAATAGGATGAGAAACTGCACTTTGGCTAGAACCTTCCTCTTTAATGGCACTCCTAAGAACCAGAAAATGTCAGAAACTGTTTTCCCAGAGCAAGACTGAGAGGTGGGCTTTTTAGTTGTATGTTGCCTCCTCACCATTCCTCTCCCTTGTGGACACCCTCAGGCTCTACTAGCAGCACCCCTAAAGTGTCTTGGTTCTTGTTCCTGGACCCTGCTGTTCACTGTGCCAGAGCTCTCAGCACTGCAGTCCCAACAGCGGAGCAGTAGTGCTGGGGCTCCTTTGCGGTCCTAGGTGCCGTCCCTCTGGAACAAGCTTCTCCCTCAGGTTTGGACCTTTTTCTTTGCTTGTGTTCCATTGCCCATATTGTTCAAGTGACACCTGTATTACTGTAGGTATTTCTGTTTGTGGCTAAGATTGGTTGTGTGAGCAGTGCCAGTGGAGAGGAGCAAGACAGCTGAGGGTGCCCAGGGCAGGGACAGCACAAGCCAGAGTGCTGAGTCCAGGTGAGCCATACCTCTGTGGGACTCTCACTGGAGCTGTGCTACAGCTGCCGTGACACCAGGGAGTGTTTTGTCCTTTGGGCAGTGTCATGGGTGTGGGAACCCAGGATGTCCCTCTGACAGTCCTGGGTTCCCACAATGGGCACCCTGTTCTCTGGACTGGAGTGACCTGGCTTTCCCCTTCTCTCTGTCCAGGGCATTCCAATGCCAGTGTGCAGTGGCAGTGGGAGGAGAGTTACCAGTGTGCTGCAGCTGGGGACCGACCCCTCGGGAGTGCTTGGCAACTACAGCTCTGCCCTGAGACAGAGGGCAGAGGCAATCTGGATCCTGCCACCAGCCCTGCAGGACTTGGGGGACTGCAATGTTGCAGCCACAGATGAGGCTCGCACAGGGAGTGCCACAGCTACTGCCTGACAAAGCAGTGGAGGTTTGGAAGAGATGTCTATGCTACTTCTAAGGCTGGGAGGGATACAGGTGGCATGATGGGTGATCCGTGCTGCAAGATCTGCTCCCTCACTGCCCCCGCTAGCCAGCAGCACCAGCCCTTGATGGAGGGTTAGGGCAGCCCTGACACTCCCTTCTGCAGGACCATTCCCCATCTCCCAAAGGTATCACAGGGTCAGTCTCTGGAGGGAGAAAAAGGCGCTCAAGAAGGAGCCGCCGAGTGCCCCGTGGCGTCGAGATACACCCGTGACCCGTCCATCTGTCCGCACTGCTCTGCACTCTCTGCTCCCTACCTGCCCTCTAGGGCAGGAGCAGCGTGCTAGACGGGCACGTACGGCATGGCCAGGGCAGGAAGCTCTCCGAGTTCGAGGGCTCCCTCCAACAAAGCCGTGTCTGTCCCGCTCCCACTATTCCTGCCCGTGCGGTTGGGGACCGGGCTCTGGAGGAGCACAAAGGAGCGCAGACAATAGGGCGAGCGGGAGCATTCCTCACACCCATGGCGTCAGGCAAACGGGCTTTGTCTGCAGGCGCTGCCTCCCTCCGCGGCGGGGGCAGGCGCTGCGTCCGCCCTGCGCCGCTCCTTTGTTCCCTCGCTGCCTGCCAGGGGTGAGACAGGCAGGTGAGCGCCGCGCCAGGCAGGGGGCTGGCGGCGTGCGGCGGCGGCCGCATATTAATGGATTTCTCTAGCCTGTCGCTGGATGTTCCACTTGATTCATGAGGCTCCTCCGTCGGATGCGGCCAGCAGGGAGAGAGAGCGAGCAGGGAGACAGCTATTGTCTGCCGGACCTGGGGCCCTGCCGGTGCTGCTTCGGCTGCTGCCGCAGCGCCAAAAGCACTTCGCACCTTTGCCCCACCGTCCTTCCCTGTTGCCCGGGCTGTCCGTCTGTCCGGGCCGGTGCGCGGTGGGACAGTCTGGAAAACGCATCTCCCGCATCCCTGCGGCATGGAGCTGAGCTGGGGGAAAGGCAGGTGGGCAGCAGCCAGCTCCCCAAACACCTCAGAGTGCAAGGTGGCCTGTGCCCCGGCAAGGCTGTATCCAGGAAGGCTTGTGCAACTAAAACCGCTTCCATCCAGTGCCTTAGTGACACCAGGAAAATGCTTTTGGTGGCTTTGGTTTTTTAATGGCTGCTGTAGATGTCACATCATATTTTATGATTGGCTATAATTTTTAAACAAAGCAAATAGGCAGCTGGTGGACAGGTATAAACCAGGCAGCTGGTGGACAGGTATAAACCAGGCAGCAGTCAGCCTGTCTCAAAAAGGCTGATTCAGGTACAGCATTTGATAATGCTCATATATGTGGGAAGGGTGTGAATGATAATCCCAGAGAAGAAAACAAACTGGACAAAGTGCACTCCATCATGCTGACAAAGACTTGAATTGTACATGCTGGGGTGCAAATAGGATTGTTTGCATATTCAGCCGACTTGCTTTCTCTCTTCCCCATCCCTGAACATTGGTGGTGCCTGAGGTCCTTGGGGAGCTGTTTGAGTTGGGGGGACGAATGTGTATGGGGGAGGGGGTAAAGGAGCATGTGGAGGAAGAGTGAGAGCAGAGAGGGTGCTGATTTCAGGGGCTACAATAGAAAGGGCTTAGCTGGTGGGGTAAACGCTCCAGGGATAGGATTTATCAGACTGAATATAGGAAGCTACAAATAAACTTGTCTGACAGGCTTCCTTTTATGTCCCTGACATGCAGCTTATCCCACTCTGAACTAGACATTGGCTCTCCAGAGCAAAATAAAGGTCCAAGATCTGATTTCTTTTTCCTTCCCCCTTTCTTCTTCTCAGCTGTCACGGAATACAGCTAAACTGAGGGAGAAAGGAGCATTTATTCCCAGTGGGTAAAGAGAGGAAGGCTGAAATGAAGGATTTTCTCCAATGATAGCACTCCTTGAGCAGTGAACACCACCTCTGGGTTCCAGTAAATCTATTGGAAGTACAAAGCAAACCAATCAAGAAACCTCAAGGTGTATTTGCTGTCCTATTAACCTGGTGCCCCATTCCCTCTCTTGGCACATGCTAGCCTGGTGGCTCACAAGGGTGCATCCCGAAGCTGTGTGCTGGGGAGGGAGCATGGCTGTGAGCCCAGCTGGGGCAAGGTGTCCAAATGGCTCCAGACTTCTGCACTCCAGCCATCACAGAAGCGAAAGGGGGTGCTGGAGGTGAGCCTGTTCTGGGAACAGTGGTGCTGGGGGGCTGTGCCAGTCCTTTGTGCTGTCTGCATTCAATGAGGCAGAAATTTAATTGTAACAAGGAGCTGGCATACACTTATCTGCAGCTCCTGTTAGAGATCACCTAGACTTGACTGCTGTCAAATACTGGCTGCAAGTGGGATGGATTTCCTGAATGCTGTATTTTACTTGGTAACACATCTAGAACTTTTGAAAAGAGGTTTTTAAATATAAGCTTGTCTTTAAGGTTTTTGCAGGTGTCTTTTTTTTTACTTTTTTCTTCTTTTTTTTTTTCTGTAAAGAGAATTGGGTGTTCACAGAATTTTGATGAAAGTTGCCTCTTATTCTCTTGCCTCATAGTCCGTGGCCATCCTGAAGAATAAAGGAAGTGCTGATAAATTAGGTATATTCCCCATCTAATGTTCCTTTATGCTGTTTTTGTAGCATGTCCTTCCCCTAGCTGCTCTGCTAACTTGTCTCTGCTTATAACACTCGGTACAACTGGGCGCTTTTCGCTCTGATTAAAATCATGCTGTGCAATAGGAAATACAAATTAGCTCTGGCCTTTGGGCTCCTGACAAGTTTCCAGTGCTGCTTTCAACACCACAGAGATTGTGTACCTCCATCTGTGCGTGCTCTGTGTAGTGACGTTTCCCCCTCCGTCATGAGCTGGGCTGGCTGCCACTCATCCAGGTTCAGCTGTTAATACTTCAAGCAGCTTTTAGAACTGAAGAAGGAAGAGATATTGCCAGCAGCTGGGTGAAATGCAGAAACCAGCTTTTCCTTACCAGAGGACTATGTGGGAAGGGTTAAAAGGAGGAGGACTTCCTAGGTAATTCCCCCAATCTTGATGTTTGTGCAAATACCCCCCTTTCCAATGAATGACTGGGGAGCTCAGGACGGGACAGCCAATGTTTCAGTACAAGATTAACCCCTGAAGGAAGAGCACAGTAGCCTCTTATTCAAACTACAGCTTAAGTTTCTGTTGCCATGAGGTGCAGGGCACTTTCCTGCCTTCTCCAGAGATTCAAGCCAGGCATGCTGTGTTACATCATTTCAGCATTGCTCACAGAAGGGCTGAGGCTCCAGCTATCGTGTCACATTTTCAGCAGAAACCTTTCAAGTCTCGGCGACTTCCTCTGAGGATGCTGAAGCAAACAGTGTCCAGACCTGTGAGTGAACAAGTTGCAAATGACATCGCTGGTTTGAAATGGTGTGTGGGCATGATGTGGGCGAATGTTCCCTGCACTGGGTGTTTTCTAAAGGTCTCTGAAGCATGAGGCATGACTGAATGACTTCTGTTTTCTTTAAATGATGAGTGGGAGAATTTTGAATAGTTGGTCTACTTTTATTTTTGTTAAATGTGTGTGGGCTGACAACATGACTCAGTATTTTCTCTGCAGATGCAAAGATCATACTGCCAATTCTGGGTATATTTCAGACAGTTTCCTACAGAGAACTGGAACACTTTTTCAGTCCAGAGCTTTGCTTTTCAGCAGCCTTAAGCCTTGATGTGAAAGCTTCAGTATCTATGTGAAAATAAGTGATTTTAAAAATGAGTGTTTTGCCAAAACGTACATAAATACACTGAAGAAATGACCAAACATGGGGAAAGTCCCTCTACCCTCATGTTTTCCCAACAGGTTAACTGATTTTTTTCATGGCTATCAATGTCTGATTTTTCTGATTCTCCCTAGCCTGAGCTGCTGCTGGGCCACCTCTTTGCCGGCTGGATATCATCTCTGATGTTTATTTGGCTGCCCATGCCCTGCTGGGTGACAGCCACTATCCTGTAACTGATGGTTGTAAGTTCTCCCCTCCTCCCGAGAGACAAGTAGGCATATTTGTGGTTCAGCCAAAAGTATCAGAAAACTCCCCTTTCTCCCCTTCTGGCAACCTCCCTGCCCTGCTCTCCCTTCTTTATCCTCCCTTTATGTCATGTACAGCATATAGCATGTGCTCTGGGAGACACACAAAGCCAGGCATGGGCTTTGGATGCTTTTATTGTGCAACAATAAGTGCCCTCTTCTCCCATACCCTCTTCTCTACTAATGCGAAGTGTGCTTGTGGTTATGTCTTTGATAGGAATATGTTTCTTGCTAAGACACTTGTCTATAGTCATAAGTCAGCATTCTGGAGATATCAATAAACCACTTTTCCCTGCTGATAGCAGCCCTCAGCCCTGTGGACGTTGCTGAAGGTCTGTGAATGGCTAGAGAATAACACAGTAGTAGATGAAGGATGTTGCATAGCAAAGGTTGTCTGTGAAGATGATGTGCCTGTAGATTCATCCTGTAAAGTGTGCAGAGTGAAATGAATCCCACTCTGCTTATTTGATTGCTAACTTCAACCACAGAAGAATTCCCAGACTCAGCCCCTAGCAGTGGCCTACTGTGACCTGTACTTAGCACCATGACCCAAACCCCACTATGATCCTGACTCCATACTGGCCCAAACAACAGTGACCTGTACCTGACCCATTTATGCACAAGCATGTGTTACAGTACTAGGCAACTGTAACATCTTCCTATCATTCTAGTTCCTCAGTCCTAAGATCTTTTTCCCATTCCTGGCATTTTCTCTATCTTCCACTGTCCTCCCATAGCAATATTTCACCCCAAACAAGCTTGAGCATGTCCATCAACCCTACAGACGTCACTGGAAGCCACTTGACGTGGTTGAGTCAAGTGCCTTTGCAGGTTTATCTCATAATGAGGAGAAACAGGTAGCAGACCTTATAATTTCTCCACAATCCTCACATTATTCAGGAAGAATCCTACACTTTAAGCCCTTTTCACACTGATCCAGCCTTAAGGATAAACTATCAGCCAGCATTCCTTCAATCACAAGCAGAAGCTTTGTGCCTTACTGAGTACCAGCACTGAAGATTTCCCTGAAGAACAAGCAAAGAGATGGTTGTCATTAGTCTTTGGTGCCCCAATCTCTAACCCTAACTTTAGTGTCTTGTTGTCGTGATGCACGACACAGAGTTGGGACATGAGGAGAGGTTCTTCCTTGAGGTAGTGAAGCTTTTATTTGAGTTTTACAGCCATTTTATAAAGTGTTCCAATACAGGTTTAATATGATTGGCTAAAGGAGCTACTTCTCTTGTCCCATTGGTGGAACAAGAGAAAAAAACACATTCTGAACATCTGTTCTCCTTATTTTGAGAACTAAGATCTATTTACAAAATCAGGCTTTGAAAAAGACGTTTTTTAACAACTTTCCCTTGGGAACATCTCAGCCACTGACAGGCTGAGAATTTTCCTCAAGTCTCAGAAAATCGTCCACAGCGTCTGAAGATCCAATGCTTGTTACTTACAGTCCTGAACCTCTGAGTGCCAGAGCCACTCACTCCCGCCAGCCCCAGCCCACGTGGCTGTGTTTCTAAATGTTTTTGCTGGAATCCAGGCATGGAGAGGGAGGCAGCCACTGGGACTTGCATGGTGTGCAAGCTGTAAGTCATGTTATTCAGAGATTGGGCTTGATGGGGCAGAGCATGTTTTGGTGGATTTTAGGGTGGAAAGATTATATTTGAGCATGGCTTGAAGGACTAACTGGCTTGCTCAGCTGCTGAGCGGATGGTAGGCTGGGTACAAGATGGGGCATGGGGGAGTGTGACAGTGTCTGTACATCAGACACTGTACAGGGACTCATGGTCTGTGGCAATGATCACTCTCCTTTCCTAAAACAAGCTTCATTGTTCCCATCTTCTTTCTCACTGCTCTTCCACTGGTTCTTCTTCATTGTCTCCAGCCTTTTCACTCTAGCCTTTGGATTGCCAGAGCTACCAGCTGCTTTTTGGCCCTCCCCCACCCTGTCATTGCTGCCTTACCTGTTTCTGGCAGTCAGAGCTCAGCCAGAGGCCAAGCATACGAACTATTAGAAGGCAGTCTGCACACTATATTCCACATTGGTGTGTCTTGCTGGCTGGGAGACAAGATTGGAGAGTGCTACAGTCTCAGGTGTCTTCAGATATCATTGTGTAGCTGTGAATAATGACTTTGCTTCTGAAGTTTTTTTGTGATTGGCCTGTAAACTTGCTTCACTCAATTATTTACATTGAAAGTAGGTATTGCATTTTTTGTTTCAGAACTGTGTTTAGTAAGATTGTCATAGAAAAGCTCTACAAGTTTCTGGAAATAACACTTACTAAAAGGGGTTTTGTAATTGTTATGGCGTGTGGTCCTCAGCTTTCCTGAACTTTTGCTGTATTACATTCAAATAGAGCCTAGTGTTGTTTGAAAGAAAGCTTGGGAAGAGAAAAGCTGACAGCAGGTCAGACTGAGGGAGGTGGAGATGGTTTTATGCCACTTTTTTTGCAAGAGATGAAGTTGGTATTCCCCACCTGGTTAAGGTGCAGCAGACTGAATCACTGTTACACCTTGTTCTCAAATAAATCACCGTGGCAAAAAGACATTGCTTGTGGCAGTAGGCAAAGTGCTTATTAAATAGTGAGCATTACTTGGCATGCTTAAGATCACAATTACTCTCTTTAGAAAACAAACTTTTTTTTCCATAATCAAGGCCAGTGAAGGACAGGCCTCCACAGGGTGCAGAGACCAGACTGCTTCCTCATTCTTTGCACTCTCACTGCTTTCTGCTGTGTCAACTGAAAACTTCCTCACCCAACCTGGTAGCACTGGACCCAATCTGAGCCTAGCCAGGTCTCCTCCCCACGTAGTGCACGTCAGGCAGCCTTTCCCCATCTCTCCTAGGAGCACCCGCCCTATTCCTCTGTGCCTTATGCCTTACCAAGGTGTTTGTCGGGTTTGATGTTTGTGGCCACTTCCTGATACACAGCACGCATGCATTTTTACAGCCAATTTGGATAACGACATCACCTCAGCTGCTAACTGCAGCTTCCAGATAAGACTGACCCTGTGACAATATAAGAAACACCCAGCTAAGGAACTGTCCATTTTCAGGCTCCAGAGTGGCTACACATACCACCACTTTGTTGCACAAACACAGAATAACAACTCTAATAGTTCTCTTGGTAGTCCTTCCCTTATCTGTAACTGATTCTGCAGGAGTTTGCAGGCCCTACCATTAGAAAGCAACTTCCTGCTTGTGTCTTTGAATCAGTTTAGTAAAGGGAAACAATATTTTTAATGACAGAGCCTCTTGGTATTATTTCCTGAAACTTTGAAATTGTCATTTGTTGCCTGACTGGTGTTTCTTGCCCCTAATAAATTTTGCATCAGATTTTTAGAAGACTGATGTGTCTACGGCCCCATTTTGAGTTGCTGAAATACTGAGGTGTGCTGGAAAACTAAAGAGTATTGAACCATCCACAAACAATGTCCTGCAGGTCAGAACCTTCTGCACTTTCTAACAGGTCAGGGTTTGGTTTGAGAATCTGGTATTTCTTGAATGCACAGAGCCTGTGTGCTGGATTTATTTGTTTTATATTTCTTTCCTGTCCATTTTGCTGCCAAATCATCATCTCATGTTGCTTGTCTTATATAAATGTTAACATTAGCAAGCTTCACAATAACAGTCTGGAAAGAAAACATTTACTTCTGAGCTTCCCTCTGCCAAACAAACCTACAGCATTTGCTTTTTTGTGGCTACTGGTGGTTAAGGCCATGGGTTGTAAAATTATAATGCTGTAGGCAGTGTTTATTACAGTTATGATCACTGTAACATGCACTTCAACGTATTTATTGTTTTGCTTTTAAATTGGTATGGTGTGGAGGTCATGGCTCTCCATTCCCTCATTACAATATAATCTCCAAAGGTCCTTGAAATGCTGCAGGAAAAAAAAACCTGTTTTAATATCAACGTTTTTGTTCTTAATGACACTAATGAAAGCAGGAGTGTTACTTTTGTGTCCTGAAAGAAAGGGCGTTGACACAGAATGGGACAACGATGCACAGATAGGCAGAGAGCTTGACAAGAAATAAACTGTTGCAGTCCCCAGATGGGCAGTATGGAAGGACTGGCCTGTCCAGGCTTGCAAAAATCAGATGTGCCTCTGCCCCGAGTTCCCTCCGGGAGAAAGCACCACTGCACGTCCCCTAGCCTTTCGTGTATGGAATTCTCTTGGAGAAAACACTTCAGAAACTCCAGCAAACGAATGCAATGCTATTGATTGTCTGTGCCCCGTGGCTGGGTCTTCAGGTGCTGAACCACATAAGGAGAGTTTGGCAGGAACACAAGGAGGAAACCTACATGGGCGCCGTGCCGAGGCTGAGGCCCGGGAGTGGGCCGGGAGGCGGCACCACGGCCGCTGCACGACCCTTGCTGCGAGGGGACTTCATCGGCACCTCAGAGGGGTCTCCGTGCGAGACAGCCCAGGACACAACAGGACCGGAGGCCACACCGCTCCGCGCGCCTCCGCCGCGCTCGTTACACAACCGGAGTGGGCCAGCGCGCGCCGCATCCCGCGCCCGCCTCCTCCTGTGTCCTCGCGGCACCCCCGCTCCGCCCCCTCCCGGGTGACTCCGCGGGGGGGACGGGGCCTAGCGCGTGCCTCCCCGCAGCCCGCCTCCCGGGTGGGGCGGCACGTGCGCGCTCCGCCCCGCTCGCTCTCTCGCTCGCTCAACTGGGAAGATCGCTCCTTCCCTTCCCGGCCCGCCCGCGCACGCTCAGTCTCCGCCGCTTCGGGCGGCGCGGGCGGGGCGCGGAGAGCTGCGCGGGGCGCAGGCGCGGCGGGGACGGTCGCCGGGCGGGGCGGGTAGGGCGGTGCTTTCTCTTCCCCCC
>VWYI01034216.1:252414-280742 GCA_013399455.1 Anthoscopus minutus
GGGTGCTCGCCCGGTCCGGCTCTCCCCACCCCCGCCCGCCGCGAGGACAGTGCCGGCGCCGGCGGCCGTCCCCGGGCACATGAGTCCGCGGCTGTGAGGGGGCGGACAGGCCGGGCCAGGCTGGGGGGGCTGGTTACGAAAGAGCAACAGATGTGGGGCTGCCGGGGCCGGGGCCGCCCCGAAGTTGTGCCGACTGTGCAGAGGTGTCGCGTGTCCCCCCGCGTCCCTAGAGGGTCTCTCCTGGGACAGGGCGGTCTCCTGGCGGAGAAGTGCAGGCGCCAGGGCTGTCCCCGGCCGGGTGCGAGCTCCGGGCTGCCCGTGCGTTTTGTTCGGGGACCGGTGGAGGAGGAGAAAGAGGGTCGCCCCGCGCCTCTCGCCGCTTTGACGTTTCCAGCCTAGTCCCGAGCGGCCGCCGCCGCGCGTGTGTTTTGCGAGCCGAGCGTGTGAATAATAAAAGGCCCGTCGGCAGCCGCTGCGAGCGGGAGGAAGCGGCGGTGGGGATTCACGGGCAGTTAAACAAAGGACTAAGTTGGGGGCCCGCGGCGGTGGCGGTGGCGGCTCGGCCGGGCCGGGGCTGCGGGGCCACTCGGTGCCGCCCCCGCCGTGCGGGGAGCGCCGGGGAGAGCGCGGCGCCCGTGATTGACAGCCAGGCGTTTAAATACCCCGAGCGGCAACAACAACAGCGCCGGCCGCCCGCGCCGCGCCCCCTGCCGGCCAGGGCCCGCACCGCCGCCCCCCGATCCTCCCCGCCGGGCCCGGCGCTCGCAGCGCCCCAGCGGGGGACGTGTGCGGGGTCGTAGTTGTTTGGGTTTGTTTTCCCTTTACTTATTTTCCTATTTCTTCCCCGCAAACAGCAAAAGACAAACGGCCGAGCAAAAGTAGGTTGCATATCTAGGTGTTACTTAACAGTAATTGTTACGCACGGGTGTTTTCTTACCGCGTTTTGGGACGAAAGGAAGGCTCGCAGCGTTTCAGATGTTTATTTGTGTGTACGGGGAAGTGATTTGTTCTTTGTACACGGGTTTCTCCCTGCTCGAACTGCAGTGTAATAGAAAGTGTGAAATGGGCTTTGTAAACCATAAAACCCGGCAAAGCAGGATTGTTTACCTTAAAACAATCTCTCATTAATATTTTTAACTGGACTGCTACTATTTCCAGTACTGTTGTTTAGAGCAATACACAATAGTATTTTGGGCTTACAGCCGCTTAATACAAGTTTCTCAGAACTCAGACACTGCCTGCAATAAAGGTGCAGGCGTCGCCTGAAGTGTTTGTACAGTTACAGGTTCTTTCTCTTCCAAGTCTTTTTCTGCATTTGTATAGTTGCTCTTTCAGAATGTCCTGGCAATTGCTCAGGTTCCATCCAGGCTTAACTTAAATGCCAGCCTTGTGCGTCAGTATTGCTGGGGTATGGGTGAACTGAATTTCTGAAATTGTTATGAGGAGGAAAGTGTTGCCTGATCCAGAGGTGAGACAGACCACTTGGTCACAGCTTTCTTGGATCTTGATCTGCAAAAAGCTCCGCACGAGTTCCTGTGTTTAAGCTCTGTCATGTAATGGGTAGAAAAAGCCTGCTAGCACTGAATTGCCTTGATAGTCTGAAACCCCAAGAGTGGAAAATAAACAAGCAGGCCAGCAAGAGATAGCAACAGCCATGCTGCTTTTGGATTTAGATGCGTGCTCACCCAGTCTCATGACTAAAGGGCAGGTTTTTGGGAGACACGTTGCCCCTGCCATTTGAGGTCTGCTCTGGGAGTGCCTTTCCCCTTGCTTTAAGAGTGTCTGAAGACTGTTACCTAGCTTGTGAAAGAAAACATGCACTCTCAAATCTTGAAGTTTTTGGTGAACTTAGTTTCATGTTCACTTGATTTTCTTGTTTTCTTTTTTTTTTCTCTTTTTTTTTCCATGGCCTGTAGAATGAGACTGATGTGTGTTCTGTGGTAAGAAACAAAAACCCATGTGGTGTGCTAGCATGATACCTAGTGCGTATTATTGGATTACAGACTATTTGCTACCTTCCTCTGTATAGTCAAGATAGCTCCTGAGAGTACAGTGAAAGCTGTACAAAGTCTGTTCTGACAGATTGTTACTTAGTGCCTTTAAATTTTTATGTGATTCTTTTTTTCTGTGTGTTCTTCTTGCATTCTCTTGTCTTCAAATAGGTGGTACTTTGATTTACTGTTATCAATATATTAGTATTATGAAATACGCATTTTATTGCTTTTTGTAAATATTTGTTTTGATATAAATATTTTGTTGTGCCTGGCAAGGCTGTGAACCTGCATTGTGGGTTTCAGTTACTCTCTGAGTAGGCCTAACATCCAGCTACAGTCTGGTGTAATTACCCCTTCTGAACAAAAGAGCATAACGCGGGTGCCTGCGTGCTGTTTGAGGCTTCGTCGCCTTCCTGACTGACTTGCAAGAGTGCAGAGACTACAGAACTTCAGATGTGACAAACTGTCAAAGCTTTCAGATGGCCAAATCCATTTATATTTTTTTTGACAATTTTTTGTTTTCCCCATCTTTTTATCTGCATTAAATGAAAGTGTTGCATTAAGCTGATTCCCCCTTTCTGACTTGTCTAGAATATGCTCCTGCTAGAATGTAGCATAAAAAGTCCTTTATGCTGCTTTATACGTTCAACTTTTTCTTGGATCTGTTCCATAGCTCCTGAAACCTCTTTAATTTATTGGTTTCATCATCAAATGATATGTATCATTCTGTGATACTTCTTGTGCTGTCTCAGCCTTCCTTCGTTTTTTTGATGCTTTGCCTTGGTTAGGTTAACAACATGTCATCTTTTCTTGTTTGTGTTTTTTGCTGTGATATATTCTGTGCATAAGTTACAGATCTTTTTTTAAACTGATTTCGCAGTCAGCTCTGTTCTTGAAATATGTTTGTGAAGCTTGCAGAAATCCTGTTGAAATTTTTGTCCTTATTTCTCTCCATGATACATATACTCAACTAGATTTGTATGCATTGCATTGATGTGACTTACTCCCGTAGACTAGATCTCAGGTCAGAACAAACTGAAGTTTAGGCATATAATTCAGTTTTTGTCTGTACAGTGTAATGTTGTCCATGATATTTTAGGAGTAAAGTACTGTAGAATTGGCCTTTTGAGAAGGTTGGCTTTGTAAAGCTTCACTGGTACTGTACTAGTTGTAAAGGAGTGTGGAGAAGTCAGTCAGGTAAACTGAGGATTAAAAATGCAGGTGTCCCTATGAACTCTTCTGTGTTTCTGGAGATGTTTTGTTTCTCAAGAAACACACAGTGAACTTCTAACGCGTCTCAACGATGAATACCTTAAGAAATTATCACAAGTGTACATGTCAATTACAGATCTGCCTTTTGAAATGCCTGCAACCTTTCTAACATTCTTTACATTACAAATAGATGTTTGTTTTTTTTTTAACTAAACAAAGGAAATGCTTCACTCTTCAAAGTTAGAGCAATAGGACATAAGAAAGGCAAAGCATCCTTTTTTGTTGTTCAAAATTAGCAGTTTACCTGAAAATTTCATAATGGTGTCAACTTTGGTGTCTTCCCCCTCAAGGAGAAAATTTTTCATGTTTACAGAAATAAATATTTAATTTGAGCGGCTTAGAGGGCTGTCAGTGAAATAACAACACTAATATGTATGTAGTGTATGTATGTGCATGCTTCTGTTGCAAAGCAAAGTCAAATTGATTAAATTTATATAGAATTGTTTTTAAATTGATAGCTCTTGCTCTCAGGATTAGTTCTGTATATTGTATAGTCTTGAAAGAATTAACTTGGCCCTTTTCTACAGCAGTTTATTGGTGATATTTTGCCATTAGGTGTTTGATGTTTTTTACAGCTTTGTCATTATTAGAAAATGCTTAATAACATCATTTGAAAAGAAAGGTGAATTGGTACAGCTTGAAGGTTATCATTTAAACCACAGATGCCTTGAGGCCTTTTTTCCTCACATCAAGAAAAAAGTCAGTGCCAAAGTCACATCTGAGCGAAGTTCACATAGAATGTATTTTTTCTGAAAATCGTAAAGATTTGAATGTGTCTTTGTTTGGTCACTAAAGAAACACAAAATGTCTCATCCATTCCTTAATATGATCTTGATGCAAAATCAAGATTTCCCTCTTAGAGCTGTTAGGTTATGTGGTACAGGTCTGTCTGAATGCACTGAATTGTATTCTGAAGGCAGGTTTTCTCCTTAAGAAAAGAAGGAAATGCATGTGCTATAGTGACTACCTTTCCTGAATTGATTCTTTGTTTTGAAGCTTTATACATGAGGTTCTGCAGGATGGGCTTTGCCAACTCTTTGCTGCTGAAAGAGGCTGTCCCGCTCCTGGCTGCATGATACTATAATTCCTCTTTTGCTAGTTCAGTGCTTGCCTGATTAGTAAATCAACTCTGCTCAGAAAACTGGCAGAACCCATTCTCTTACTGGGTTAGCTTTTTGTTGGGCTACTGAGCTGAGTGGGCTTGTCAAAGGCTAGGATGAGTCCTGGAGTGTTGCAAAACACTTGAAGGAATGTGTGGTTGGAGATGATACTAGTGGGAAAAGACAGAAGAGTTGCTCATTTTTCTTCCTCACTGCCCACTTTGGAATTGATAGCTCACCCAGTTTTGTAGAGCCCTTTTTTTGTGTCACAGTCACCATGTGTGATTCTGTCCAAAACCAGTTGTTTATCTGGTGGGGTCCAAAGGAATCAAGGTATCGCCAGTGCAGCTGCAGGAGTGCAACCCCAGAACATCAACTGTTTGGAGGGGCAGATGAAGCTCTTGTATCTGTCTAGGAATTGGAGGACAAGGCATGGTGATGCTCATGTCAGGGAATTTTGAGATTGCAGACTGTTACAAATGTTTTCTGGTGCAGACCTCTTTACAGAAAATTAAGACCTTGTATTTAGAAACCTTCAGGGACCTGAACTGAATCAACAATTTCCTGTCTGGTCAACAGAGCTTTGGTCTGGCATTAGAGAACTTTCAAGCTGACTTTCTGGCTCTTGTGGTGTATAAGCCTTAAATCCTTCATGTGGCAATTTGGTGGATCTTAGGGAAGTGTTTTAGACCTCAAAGGAAAGTTAATGTATTTAATCTTACTTTTCCTTGGCTTAGCCATGTTTCCTCAGAAGTAAGATGGAAGTCTCAACTTCAGTCCAATGAGCTGTGTACCCTCTGCCAAAGAATTAACTTGAAGTGACCTCAAACTCCAAACAATGCAAAAGTTGAAACAGTTTTGGTTAGACTGAAAATATACTAGTTATAATGAGGATACTAGACAAGCACTTGTGTGATTGGGTGTCTGTTTACAATCCTTTCATATTCTTCATTTGGACAAGCCATTTTTTTCCTCTTGGTTCCCATCTGTGAAGTGGGAAACCTTATTAATATATATTAAAGTTAGATGTGTTCTACCATAATAAGCACTGAAGAGTTGCAAGTATTCAAATGGCTTCAATTTTTGAAACTGTGTAATAACACATAGAATTGTGTGCAAGGTTTTCTCTCTGTAGTTTTCCTGAAGAACTGGCTTTATTGGAAGTAAGTGTACTTTGAAAGTAAACACTCCTTTCCTTGAGATCTGTAATTTTGTATTTTTTTTCATTTGTTCTGGAATAATAGATGTTTCAGCTTATGCCTTCTGATAAAATAACTAGGACAAGAAAAAAACATATTGTCCAATGAAGATCTGTAAGAGAACTGAACGGTACACAATGCAGCTTTTTTAATTAGAGTCCAACAGATTCTAGTGAGTTTCTAAACAGTTATTAAATGGTAATAATTCTAATTCCTGAATCAAAATTATTACCTTTTTAGTGTTAGTAAAAGATAGGGGTTCAGATTTAGTAATTTAAGCACAGCCTCTAATTTTCTGTAATATTATAGTTGACCTATATATTTGGTAAAATTGTTTTTGTTTTGGCATTCTTCACTGTGCAAATGAAGGCACTGTAAGTAATTGTGTAATTTAACTGTGATTTTTTTTAGCTAGTTAATTTATGATGATTTTATATTCCAAAATGTCATTTGTTGATGCCCATAAAGCACTTCAGTATCTTCCTTTCCCTTTGTTATGTTTAATACGTAAATTATTTGAGAAATTGAGGTGTTTTCAGAAGGCTCTGTTTCGTGACTTCCATATCTGAAAACTAGAGAGGTGAGAAGAGTCTGACTGGGGGACTGCTGCTTGGTACACCTAATTTCTGTATATACCTGCTAGATGCTACATTGCAGAACGTGAAATGGATTATTTTTATTCTAAACTAATCTTGTTCTGTTGATAATGATGAGCTCTCTTAGAGGAACACATCGGCAGTAAAATGGCTTAAGACTTACAGTAGAGTATCACTCTCTTAACTGCCAGCAGGCAAAAACACATTCATTTTGTTTTCATTCTTCATTTGTGGTTTCTAGATTTTCTTTTTGTTGATAGTTTTCATATTCATTAGCAGATTTTTTTATGATCAGTGCAGTTTCTGTGCATTTTCTGCATCTTTTGAAAGATCATGCGATAATACAGTGTCTCTATTCTGTTCACATGACAGTTTGCACAAATTGAAGATGAGCTAATACTCTTCATGTAAGTATTTGTACTTTCCCTACATTGCTGTGAAATAAAATACCATTGTCTCAAAACAACTCTTGATTAATCAGTAAAGATTTCTGTAGGTACAATGCACATAAAACCATGATCATGATCCAATTTTACCTTTGTCTCATTGCTCAGATATGAAAATTCAATTAATGGCATTGCTATTGCTTTATTTTCAACATATGAGAGGTATTTTAGTGAAATATATAGCTTTTAAAAAGCTATGCTATTTTTCATTTTGTCAGTCCTTTCTAATGTATTATAACACTAGCTCATGAATACACAGAACTAACAATATGGAGTATGAATTGTCTTGAGGTGCGTGCTGTGTGGTGGTAATATGGATTTATGTGGCTGGTAACCCTTCTCAGGTCAATTCTGCTTTTGAATGGAATTAATATTTAATACTGTTTTCTCCATTACTTCAGCATTAACTAAAGTAGACTTCAAAACTGGTGTTTCTTTTTGAAGAAACTGAATTCATTGTTGCTCAGGCAGGCATAAATGCTGATGTTTGCCACAATAGCAAGAAACCTTTTTTTTTTTTAACCCTCCCACATTATTGTCTTAAAAGCCAGTTGCAGTAAGTATTATTGGTCAAGATTTTTAATATCTTGTGGTCTGAAGTCTATTTATTTTCATCTGAAACTATCAGCTGACATTGCAGCTGGGCTGGGAAATTAATTTCATAAATTCAATTGTTTGTTCCCTTTACATGAATACTTTATTCACTTAAAGGCTCTTAAAGCACTTTTCATGAAAATGAGTGCAAGGAAAGGTGATGGAGAAATGGAATCTTTGATACTGAAGATATGTGATTGCTCTAATCTGTCATTCTTGCTGCTTATCAGACAGTATTTGCTAAAGAGAGTGACATTTTTCTTTTGGAATAATGATATTTGCCAATAAACAAAGTCCAAATCAGATAAATGAAGAGCAGCCAAAGAAATTGCTGTGTCTTATTACCCAATAGTACTTGTAAAACCTCTGGTTGTCCTGCTCAACATACAGATTTTTAGTTTTGTTTCAATCACAAGAATATTTGGATCTTTTCACTAAAGGATTACATCACACTTGATGTGATGACTTGATCAAGTTGCAAAACTTGATGTTAAGCAGCAGAAGAGGAGAAATGAAGTGTTACAAATCAACGCAGAGCTTTCAGGGGTACTGCTGGGCACATCTCTCAGGTGCAAAGTGCTGTACAGAGCAGTCTGGGAACAGTACTAAAAGCAAGGTAGCTGTGCTAACGAGGCACTGTGCTCAGGAAAATATTAACAGTCTTCCCCCTTAGCACAGTGTTATCCCTTATTTTGTGAAGGTGTGCTGTGTTGACATATCATAGCCTAAAGCCTATTCTGTCCTAGTAATTTCTGTGATTCTATTGCTTATGTAACAAAAGACCAAAATCACGTCAAGAAAACTGGTGTGCACATGTAGTTGCTTAAATCTCAAGCTACATTCTGACTACAGTATTTGTCTGCCCAGAGGACACATCAGTATGAGGCAAAGGTGAGCAGCAGCATGCTGCCTCTGATGCTGTCTTTCCCTATAGGAACAGCCAGGACATCTCAGTGCATTCCTTTGTATCTCCTAACACTGCAGTAAAATGTGCTGCCCTGATGGAGTGAGTATCACAGAAGTAGTTTAGAATGCTGTTCATATTCTGGCTGAGAACGAATGGAACAGCTGTAGGATTGAGTGATTGGACTGATGTCTTTGCTGAAAAATGCTTATTTAGCACTTTAGAACTGAGTGAAAGCAGATGTCTTGGCTGTACCTAACACTTCCAGCATGGTCAGCTGTCTTGTGCTTGAAGCGTCAGGAAGCTGAATGATTGAGGTATGAACTAGGGTTAGGAGTATCATTTGAGTAGATCAGAAATTGCAGACACAAATGTGCAGCTCTTAAGACCTTCTGCAAATGCTGCCTCCTGACTTTTACATTTTACCAGCCAAGGGCAGATTCAAATTCCCCTTCAGTTTTCGGAATTGATGGCTCAGCTAGCATCGCCAGTTAGAATATACTGTACATTGTCTTTGCTGGTCTTTATTTGGCTTGCAAGTTAAGTTACTGTCTAATGAAAAAACACAAACCCTCCACTTTAGAGAAGAATATACTTTTTTACTCCTGGTTAGTTCTGATGCTGAATAGATCCATCACTATAAGAGAAAACAAAACCTTGTATATTAGTGAAAGGAAAATATCACTGGTACCAGTGTTCAGCCTCTCTATGTCAGGTGTTGTTAATGGCTTCCTATGAAAATGCCTTGCATACAGGTGGTCTTTTCCTGAAGGTAGTTCCTTACACTAAGGAAGAGATCTGACATTTCTCTACAAGCCTATTTGCTTATAGGACATTAGTGCTCTTATGCCTTTTTTCTTCTCCCCAGCATATGAATGTCAGTGCTTTTGTCTAGTTGGCTGGATCTTTTTTTTTTAATAGGGTTGGTGCACTGTGTCTAATTCTCTTTCTTTCTTTGATGTCTGAAACAGTGATGCTATGTGGGAACTGGGACAAGGAAATGAGCCAATATCATGAAAAAGTGGTAAAACATGGAAAAATAAAGCTTAAACCTTTCATTATGATCAGTGAAATGATTTTGAGCAGACTTCTGGTTTGTCTGGACTAAACTTACATGAAACGGCACGGGTACATTTACATTGTGTGATTAAGATTGAACTGCGGTGCATTCTTTACTACTTTTGATACAACTGTGCTGAGAAGGGAAGTGGATATGTCCCTGCAATGTGTGATGGCAGTTCTCAATGCAAGCTACATGGAAAATTCCCAGGCAGCTGCTAGTGGACCATAGAGCAGCTTGAAGCAGTAAAGCCTCTATTTGCAGTTTTCTACTCCTTTCCAGGGCATGGATTTTCAGAACTCATTATTAAATATTTTGAATAGATTATTTTTCTGGGGTGTTTTCTTCCCCCCCCCCCTTTTTTTTTCTTCTGCTAGTAGGGAATTTGAAGATAGAAGTAGCAGATAAATGGTTTATATAAATGTGTCGGTTAACCTAGTAATATAAAATCCTGTTTCTTTTGCCAACCTGAGGAAGCTGGATAAGCATCTTTCTAGTGTGAACCCATGCATTGCTCCGAGCTCCTGAGAAATTTATCAGCTTTCTATGAAGCTTGTGCACCACGATACTTTGGAACAAGATTTTTGTTGGGAAATGTACTCTATCCCCTTAATATGCTTGCCGTGTGTTTAGAAGAAAAACTGTAAATCTCTAAATGATCATTGTTGGAAACATACTGAGTCTATATACCAAGAGCATGGGAGTGAAGTATTCCTTTTCAAAACTGTACCAGACACAAAATAATTGAGTGGAACTTACGGTTTTCAGGTGTCTGAAAAATTGGAACTGAGGTCAGAAGATTTTTCTGTTCACATGAGGTACCTACAAAGGGCAGTCTTGTATAGAAGAGTCTTGTAGGTGAAAAGCTGGATGGAGAGAGACCAGGAAGGTAAAGACAATGCAGAAGAAAAGTTACCAAAACAAAGAATATGTGAAGAATATTAACTTGTACTGCAAGAGTGTGAAGTTTTAAATTTGAACATTAATTTATGACTGAAAAAGGCCTCTGTGCTAAAATGTCTGCTGCAGTGACCATTCTGATGTGAGAAAGATCCAAGTTCTAAAGCAAGCAGTGGGCTTGGTGATACTTGTTGATACAAATGCATGGTTGAGTTTTTGATTGGATGGAAACTAGTTTATAGTGTGCATAACATAAGGAGTAATGATCAACATAAATCAAAATTTAAACTGTAACTTTCAATATCTTTGAATGGAATCTAACCTGGATCAGCTGTACCAAGTCCAATTTTAATTACTGCATTTTCTGAAGATAAATACATCGTTTGAGGTTGTCTTATGTAATTCTGTCCTGAATTGCTAAGAGAGAAAAGATGTCTTTTTAAAGAAAGCTGACTCGGGGTGTATTTAAATTGATGTACTACAAATTACATTACAAGGCTGGGGAATTTTCACTCCCCAAGCAGCTTGGTTTTTTTTAAATTTTTTTAAAATATTTTTTTGGTATTTTTAGTTTCAGTTAGTTTCATAGCCAATGCTATGTAATGTAAACAAACTGCTAAATAAACTTTCTTCTGTAATTGAATTGTAAAAAAATAACTTAATAGTTCATGTTCAGTGATACGTCAGACTCATTAAAGGCTCTTTAGAGATCATTGACCTCTAAATCTTTATCTGGGAAACATGTCTAGTAAAAGATTATTCTTCTGTTAAGTATTTAGTACTTTTTGCTAATTATCAAAGGAGAACCTCTTTGGCACTTTCACTTTATGTTAGTGGAGGTTGTAAAGAAAAGCAAAACATCATTATCGCTTTCAAGGCAGAAAAGCAACACCTGTTAAGTGTTACTTATATTCCAAAAAGCCTGGTAGGTACGAGGCAGGTCTTAGTCAAATTTCAAGTCCTTGCCAATTCCTGAAATATTTAGAGAAAACAGTTCTGCCTTTTTTAAAAGGAAAACAAGTGCATTCATAGTCCAGGGGATAGACTACTGTATTTCTATAGGAAGTGCTATTAAATCTGAAGACTAAAAAACATATTAGTATGTCTTAAGACTTGGAAAAGGTTGTGCTGTAATTCATACTCACTTTATTTATTCACTAATGTCAGGAGCAGGGACCAGAACTTAAGATAATCTTGTCAGTGTCTGAGGGTTTTAACCAGACCCTTGTGCTCGGGTCGTGTTACATTCTGTTCAGGGCCCCTAATTCTTGGATACTTTTCTGTAGAATGAGAGCTCCTAAGTGGGGGAGATAAAGGGTATTTTTACATAAAAAATTAGTGGAGTTGAACTGAGATGTGTGGACTTCAACTCTCATAACCTGAATAAGCACTGCTGTCATCTTGGTTGGAAAAACAAAATAACTTCTCCTTTCATAACATCTTAGTCTCCAGCACTTTGACAGTATGGCTTAGACACCAGAGCATGGCACAGGCTGGGTGGGAGCGCAGGGTAAGCACAACAGGGGGTGCTTCTGGAATTTTTGGGTGAAGTGGTGAGGTGCTAGCTAAATGTAGGTACTTCTGGGATCAGCTTTCTTCTGAATTTAAGTAGGCTTTAGGGACCAGCAGCTTTAATTGAATATTGCCCTAATAGCCACATATAGATGAATAATTTCTTCTGTGTTTTTGCAATTTCTCTTTTTTCCTTTCTGTTCAGATGGATTTCATATGTTTTTTTCTGTGGCCATTGGCATTTGTCCTGTCATTGGGCATTACTGAGCAATATGTGTTACCTTCCCCTTCCATCAGGGCAATTTTCACACATTGATATTTACACATATTGGTAAGGTTGTAATTTTCCTCCCAAAGACTTAATTTTCTGGTTTTTTCACAATAAATGAACTATAATGTCTCCTGTAATTTTTACAGGAGATCAATATTCAGCTCCAAGGAACCTTTTGCAACAGGCCCTCTGCCTCATGCTTTGTATTTTTCCCGTGCATTTCTCTGAACATACTTGTTGGAGTCATGGGAATTTTGGCCACTATGAAGAAGAAGGTATTTTAAGAGATATATATATATGCACACTACACGTACACTGATATATGGTTAAAATAATCTTCTTTTTTCCCATGTAAAAGTCCTGGAGCTGTGTAGCACAGACTGTGAAGTCAAGGTTACCTCTAAAAGTATGTGTGTGTAAAATTTAGATTAAAACATGTGGATTTGTGCTTTTGCAAACACTTTAGATTACCCTAAATATCATATGATAGAGCAGAAATGGTTTTGGTAACCTGGACCTGAACTCATAAGAATTCTAGATTAAAATCAGTATGTCAAATTATATCCAGAATAAAAATAATGGGTGCAGATAGAATTCGGTGCTGATGTAACTCAATCCCCAAACTCTTATTAGCTTTGTTCTTCACTATTTGAAGTTTCCACATGGTCTGGAAATTACTGTGCTTCATTAATTCCATCTGAAGAGAATTTAACAGTTAGATTTCTGCAGCTAAAATAATGTATAAAAGTAACTTCTTGATATGCTACGGACTGCACGGGTGCAGTTTTGACCACCATGCCCCTCTGGACCTCTATAAGCAGCTGAGAATCCAATAAAGATCTCTAAATTATAGGCATTATCTAGTTGATTGAAGGAGCTTTTTCGACTTACTGCTCTGCCAGCCAGCCAATGTAACATATGATATTTAGACTCATTATCTGTGTATCTGAAACAGTTTGCTTGTATCATAGCTTAAATAGAAGTTAATGTAATCATATACTCCATCTGCTTTTGAAACGAGCATGGTGAGCTAGAGATGAGCCAGTTTGCTCTCAGATTTCTTCAGAAATGGAGCATCTGTCTCTACTTGCTATTGACTGCAAGTCTATTTGCCATATACACGTAAGGTATTTCAAAGCTGTAGGAGCCATCATGTAATTTTTTGTCTTGTGATTAGAAGATGCAGAAATTGTTCAGCTTACTAAAATGCTTGCTAAAAAGTTCCTAGCAATGTCTGAAAAATATTTCAAGCTGGAGGAAGAATTACTCAGTTGAGAAGATTATTTGAAAAATGTAATTGATTTTTAATTTTTTATTTTTCTTAAAGGAGAGCTATTTAATGAGTTGAAATTGAAGGCAAAAGAAACTTTATTTCAGGTGCAGCTGTTGAGTCTCTGAATGCTGCTGTAGGGTGTTAAGTTACTTAGTAGACTGCAGGAGGTCTTTAAACCAATCTGGGTAAGAAAATTTTTAACCCAGTTAGGTAGTAAAGTCTTTTTGGTCTAAGGAGCCAGTTTAAAGGTGTGTAAAACAGGCTGAAGCCAAGTTTGCTATTGCTGCAGACTGTAAAAGAAGCAGACAGGCGCACAGTAGCCTAAGAATAAGGGATTTGCAGCAATAGAATTTTAAGGTTGTGCTAATACTGGTTGCTGGCACTAGACTGTGGGAGATAGAAAAATGTACCTCCTAATCTTGTTAGCAAAAAGTCCTATTTTCAAATCATTCCTAACATAATTTTTCAATTGAAGTGACACAGTTTAAAAACAATCATTAGTGTTCCTAATCAATCCCCTCAGGCCAGGAAGCCATTGTGGGTTTGTTATTGTTTGCCTTCAAATCTTTTTTATCACTTGAGATACTTGAGAACAAGACACATCTGATGGTGTCTACTGACTGTGTTACTCAGGATTTCATAAGCTTTGCAGACTGTGTATTGCATAAAATAACAGTGCTGATAGTACTTGTCAGGCTTTACAATCTTTTTAAACAGCTCATCTTTATTAGGCAACATGATCTTTCTAAACAACTCATCTTTATTAGACAACTGGAATAACCAGCTTGTACTCTGTAGGAGTCTGCAGTCTGTGCACTTTGTACATGAGGAGCATTCAACACTTCTAGCTGTTGAGGAGGAGATGGAGCTGCTGAAGACAAAAAATTTCTAAGTGGATTAAAAAATACTTAGAGTGCAGATTGCCTAAAAGAGGTGGTTGAACTAATATTAGAGACACTAGTTACATAAAAATGATACAATAAATAGGTTGTGAGACTTCAATATAGGTAACTACAGGCAATTAGAAAGTGCTGAGAGTATGCAAGTCAATGAGCACACAAGAACTATTAGTGAGATTTTTGTTTTTATCAGTCTCTAAAAAACACAGGTATCTTCCCGCTTCAGAGTGGTCCTCATGCGTCTCTCAAACCAGAAGGTTGGAATTTAGCTGAAGGGTTGTCCTTTTGATCCTCTCCTGCTTTATGGAAAAATATGTCAGTGGTTTAGAAATATAGCTTCCAAACTGTTTGGATTACTTGTTTTATATAGTTCCTGTTGTACTTCAGTGCATTACTGGAAAGAATGCTTTGCAGGCAAATAATGTATTGGTAGTGGCATAATGTTACACACCTGCTGGTTACTTGCCTCTGCTACTCCTGGGCTCAAGGAGCTGATTAGACACTTCATCAGAGGACTGGGATACCTAAAAGAAGGCAGACTAAGACCATCTTAACGCTGTGCTAAGAAAACCTTGGTTCACATGTGACGCCTAGTGCCAGTGCATGTGTCTCTTGGACTTGGTAGTGCCTCTCTTGATGTTGGGCAGGGTGTATGGTTAAAGTTGAGGAGGTTTTTCAGGTGTAGGCAGGGATGTTCCTGTTGTGAGTGGACAGGAAATAGAAGAGTGGATTTAAATCACAACAGTGTGGTTTGATCTTAATGAGGCAGGAAAGTTTTATTTTGGGGTTTGCAACCCTTTTTATCCAGTGCTCCGATACAGGTCAACATGATCGGCCAAAGGAACCACCTCTCTGGTCCCACTGGTGGATTGAGAGGAAAAACACATTCAGAACATGTGTGTGACATTGTTTGGAGAACCAAAACTTATTTACAAAAAACAGTCATTGAAAGAGAAGTTTCCCAAAAGACTTTCCCTTGGGAACAGATCAGCTACTGACAGGTTGAAGGCTCTCTCAGGTTCAGAAAGTCCACATGTTCCCTGCGCTGACTGGTAAGCTATTGGCAATTTATCTGTTAGGCCGCGGTAGTTCTCAGTGAATAATGAAGTCCCAGCTGTAGGCCTGGCCAGGTCCAGTGACTCGCACTGCTGAGAGGAGCAATCATACTTCCCATATCTCTGTCTCTGGTTTGCACAGTCCTCTTCCCTCTCTCATGGATTGCCTATGACCGTTGCCCAACAGCACTGTAATCTGATTTGATAAACAGGCAAAAAAGACTGGCTAGGTTAGTTTCTTTCAGATTAGAGGATAAAAGCAGACTGCCTTGTAACCAAGCAGGTAGTAGGGGCCTTGCAGGGAACAGGAGTGGGAGTGCTTGCTTGGAAGGGAATGGGTAACCTGCCTATTCCAGTGGCTGCAAACCATTGAATCAATGCCAGCTGTGTGATGTAATTGCTTCTTAAGATTTGTTTGTCATTTTGGATTGAACTTCAGTTTCTCTTCATAGTGTGTTTTTATAATTCTGTTAATTTCTGTCTTTTTTCCTTCCAATGCCCTCTCTCTTTGAAACAAGTAACTAATATGTCTGTTCTATGTATAAAAGGCCCTTGCTCTACTTGATAGGAATCTGCTCGGGAAGTGGAACTGAGATTCCTGTTGATTAAGTCAAAAGGCTTGCTTGGGATGCAAGCAGATCTTAAAACCATATAATATGCAGTATTTCATTGAGATGGCTAGTAAGAATTGACAAGAGTCTGTGCACAAGTTGGAGCTGAGGACGATTAGGGCAAAAAGCTGAGAATCTAAAAGTTAAGGTAGGCAAATGAGCGCAGACAGTATATCATAGAATTGTTAAGGTCAGAAAAGATCATCTAAAATAATTTGAGTCTAACCATTAAACTACCACTGTCATGTTCACCACTAATCCATGTCCCCAAGCATCACATCCACTTGTTTTTTGAACACTAAGAGAGGGTGATTCCATCATCTTAATTATATAAGTGTGTATATATAAAAAGAATATAGTATTTAATAACAATACACATATATAATTAGGGACATGTAATAAGCAGCTTTAATTTGCTATGTTAAAGTTGTTGTAGTTGCTTCGTTCCTGAATGAGTGAACGTTTAATTAACTTGTATACTGATTTCCCTTTCCCACCCTTTTGTTATCTCTGTAACACTTAGAATATTTCTTCCTTGTTTCTACTGAGGAAATAATGATAGCAATTTTGGGTAGTAGTTTGCTCTTAGGTAGAGTACAACCACACAGAGGCACTCAGTTGAGCTCCTCCATGTTTGAAGATGGGTATGGAGGCTGCTTTTAAATGGCTAAAGATTTTGTAGTGTGGTTGGGATTTTTTTGTTGTTGTTGATTGTTTTTTTGTGTTATAGAATAGAGACAAGAGCATTATGCCTTTAAACCCTTTGATTTGAAGGCGTTATTTTAAAGTACTTAGTTTTTGCTCATTGTAAGTTCAGGTTTTTTTTTTTAATAAACACAATTAGAATAACACTGTCTGGGAATTGAAATAAGGCAAATTACCTAAATAAGGTGTGTCAGGGTGATTTACTAGGTTCTGTTTTATCTTAGGGAGAAGGAGGTTAACTGTTGGAACTTTGAGGGGGAGGTAAAAATACATCATTGAAGAACTTTCTAAGTCACCTAGAAAATCTTTGTCATTAGTGTATACAGAAGCAATTACTCTCACTTTTTGTTTCTCCCTTTCAATGCCCTCTCTCTCTAAACCAAATAACTTATATGTGTTTTCTTCTGTGTGTTTAGGGCCCTTAGTAGCTAATACTGCTGTTACAGGCTGTGCATTACAACCAGAACTAAAGTTCCTGCTGGTTGTGGTCAGATAAATTGGGACTCCAGTGTTCCTAGAATTAATTGAAATCCAATGTTAATCCTTTTTCCTGCATCAGTTGTGGGAAGGACAGGATAGTCTCATTTATTTCAACAGGCTTCAAGCAGTTGCAACTTCACTAAGACAGTGTCTGAAGTCAAACTGGACTACTGTTTCTTCTTGTCTTTGGTGTGTCAGTCTGGCCATGCTGGGGAAGTATATGAAGAAAGAGGAGTCTGAACTGCAATAGAGAATCTTCCTGAATTCCTGAGTAGTGTGCTTTGCTTCATATGTGTAGGGTTGTACAGACTATTGGTTTTAAAGTAGTAAAATGAATTTCTTCATGTCAGATCAATGTGTTTCCTGCCTCCCCCCCCCTCCCCTCCCCTCCCCTCCATGTCATGATCCACTTGCTGGTGTAATCTTTGTTTCTCTCAGTAGTTTCACACTGAAATAAGGCCTTCAGCTATCACAGCTGCTTATAAAATGCCTTTTTTCCCCCTCTGCTCTCACTGAGTAGTTGTTTAGTTTTGAGGTCTGCTGCAGTTTTCTTAACTGCTATTTCTTTGATTGTCTTGAGGCAGCATATTTTTCCAAAATCTACACTAGAAGTTTGAGGTTCCTTCAGACCTTCATTTCTGTAAAACAGTATTTTTAAAAGGACCGGAACAGAATTAATTGTAAATGTCGCAGCTTGATCCAGTCAGTCTGGTTGGGAAAAATAAGTAGAAATCTCATTTGGCATAGGAAGGATGAAGATTTTGCTATATGTTTAATAGACGATATTAGACAGAAGGAGTACATCAAAAGTACTTCAATAATGTTAACTTGGCTCTATCAGGAAATTGTCATTAAGAGAAGTAACTTGTCATAAAGCTGCTACACATAATACATAATGGTGGCTGCCATTATGGATTAACCTGGACTGTGTTTCTCTTCCTAGAAGTTGTACATTGTAGTGAAAAGGTGGTTTGACCTCAGAGTATATTTTTGCACAAAAAGCTGCTTGGATTTTCTGAACATGCAATTATCTGACTTCAGTTTGAACAGTCATTTGACTTCATTTTGCGTAAGTTCCTAATAGTACATGAGATGCTTGTGTAGAAAATCAGCTTTCCACACAACCTTTTCACCAATGATTAGAAATAAGAACATGTTGATATTGCCAATTATTCATTTGTCAAAATATTTTCTAAATTTAATGACTCGCTTACCTTCATTCTTGCAATTTCATTAACTAGAACTTACTGTACTTAAAAAACAGATCTTGGAAAAAAAATATGTTGAGTTTCAAATCCATACCACTTTCTTTTGGAGTGGAATTACAGAATGGAAGAATCAGGTTACAAATAATATACATCACTGGTTTTTTCTCTGAGATTTGAGGTAGCATGATGATTATGTTGACTATGTGGCTACTTTCTCAATGGAGGTGGAAGGTTTGTTGTATTTGTAACTGAATCTATTTCATTATGTAACTTGATAGCTTTGTTCCACTGACCGTAATTTTCCTATTGGGTTTCTACATTTCAGAATCCCTTCTTTAGAGTTAAGATTTCGTTGTCAAGGTGCCATATACTGAGTTTATTTATTATAACCTCTGTGCTTTGAGGGAGTGAGAAGCACTGCTACTTGAGAAAGAAATCATGTATACTGGTTTTCTTTCTCAGTGGAAACATGTACAAGAGTATGTGTTTTCTGAAAGGACAACACTAGCATCACTATCAAACTTTAAGTTTTGTTTCAGAAGGTGCAGGAAGTCTCAGCCTTTGGAATGTCCCTTGGAATTCAAAATAGAGCATATACCCGTCTGCATGTTTGTGTTACTGCAATATTTCATTTCAGAGAAATATTACATAATTTAAAAGCAGTAGGGTTGAATTACATTAGGGAAGGCTAAACCTATGTTATGAACATTAACATTTTTAATGTGGAACTTGATGGTTAATCATAAGTAGACCAAGGCCTCTTAGGGCTTCAGAAATATCAGAGCAGATGTGTCTGAGCAATCAAAGGTCAGAGTTTTATGTATATTATGGCATGCAGCATAACTGTTCTGCAGAATCTTATCTGTGTTGAAGGATGATGCAATATTTAATAAGTTAGTATTTCTTTAGGCATTTCGAGAGTTTGCCTTACATATCATTTTTCTGTGCTTGAGAACTTGGTGGAATGTGTGTGAATGAATGTGTAAAAAAACTAGGTAAGCTGCTGGGCCAACATGTATATGTTCTATACATATCTTAAAAACACTGTGGTTTATTTGTTTCGGTTTGTTTTTGTTTTGTTTTCTTTGGAAAATTGGTAACTTTGAAAGAGGGAATAGTTTGCTACAGCTAGAAAAGCAGAATAGCTGCTACTTCAAAAATAATTTTAAAGTGCAATTATGCATGTTCTTTGGGTTGTGTTTATATCAATTATTTCCGTTTGAAAGGTGTTTTTGTTTTGCAAAGTGAATATGGCAAAAGCAAAACTTCAAATATTTTTATGCTTTTTTTTGTAATTTAAGGTAGTAATTCAGTATCTAGTGTATAGAAATGTGTCACTTTTCAAAAATTACTTCATTTCTGAAGTAAATCCTTTTAAGTTTGTTGTGATTCCAAAACCATTACTTTGCTTATCGTGTTATGATGAAGAGATAGTGGAAGGAAACACCAGCTTTCTCATGTTACATTGTGGTTTTGTTTGTTTTCTTTGGTGTAACTGCATGCATTTTGAAGAGTGGGGCTGGAAATCGGACTAGTGTAAGGTCCAGGTTTTAAAAGGTCACAACATTTATTTTAAGTTTTAAACTCATCTTCAAATAAACTTCATTTTTTAATCTGTTCTTGTACTATGGGATAGTATAGAGTCTGCCAATAGTATTGTCATACTGACTTTGTCTTTCTATCCTAATTAAGCATTTTAATATTGTTCTGTAACAGGTGGCAGGTGTGGCTGTTTGGCAGTGACATCTTTAGTACTGCCATTTTTTTTAACCTGTAAATATTGCCTACTTGGCATCCTTTTCCCAGTTGGGAAGCCTAGGTTTAAAATAAATTACTAACCAGAATGCCTTAAAATCTGCCAGACAGACTTCCTACCCTATACTTTTATTTGCATTCTTGGGATGGAGTAGGAGAAACTACTCTTTGCATAACTTGCAAGCTCACTAACTTATTTTGGCAGTAATTACAATAGGTTTTTTTGGGTTTGCTATGCTCAAACAGATTAGGTCTGAAAGTAGCAACTGAAGACCTTGTTACAGGTAAAATGAAAAGTTTGATGCTTGCCTACTACTTATATATTAATGGAAATAACTCTCATCCTTGGTGATTTGAAATTCAATATTAAGGCTTGATAGTAAAAAGTATATTATTAGCATAAGATTGCTGAACAGTCGTCTTATTGTTTAGCAGTCGTTTTTAGAAAGTCAAAGTAGAGATGAAGTAACAGAATATTTTTTCATGTATCTTCTTGAAAATAGCATTGTTATATATTTGTTAAGTAACTGCATATAAATGTAACATCTACCATTTTATTATTTATGGAATCTTACTGTTAAGGTTTCTGAAACCCATCTGAAAAAGTGAGTTGAGTGGCAGTTTTTTTCTTTTGGATCAGCTTATTGAACTGACTTGTCATGTGGCTGCCTGATGGTTTAGATCTGGTGAGAGAAACAATGGAAGCGCATGGCCAGGCAGTTGGAGGAGGGAGGGTGGGACCTTTTTTCATCAGCACCAGCTATGTTCAGTTTATTGCTATGAGAAACTGTACCCTGAGGTAGTGACTTCAGTTTTGGGACAATTAAAGCTGTCCTGTTACTAATGAATCTTTGCCACCTTCAGCCTTGCCTTGTTCCTGTGCTCATCAGTATTAAGACACAGCAGAGACTACTATTTATGTATCTTGGCTGTTGTGTGGATGACTGGAAACTGAAAAAGGATTTTGGCGATCAGCATTGTCCAATAATAGGAAACATGCCTACATCCCTAGGAATTGTCTATAGCTCTTTATTCTTGGTAACAGGGAACATGCTTTAATACCCCTAGTATTTTTCCACTCTTTCAGGATTTTTGTTAATTTCTTTTTTTTTTTCCTACTGGATGTCAAGACCTGTGCTTTTTTCCTCCTTTTATGGATAAAGCCTGCAGTGCTCACTGAAGCATATCAGGGAAAGGTTGTGGGTGCTGATGCAAGGGTGGACGTGAAGAGGACATGCTGAGTTCCTGCTCAGAAACAGGATGGAAAAGAAAAAAAGAAGGCTGTCCACAGTGTTTATTCAAGGACAATATAAGGGGATCTTGCAAAATGTAATTTTTAGTAATTTTATAGTTTGGAAAAGATGCAAGGTTTTGTGCTTAAGTAAACATACTAGCAAGAGCCTCTAACCTGCATTTTTGCTGCACACTGATCACAGAAAAAGTCAGATTGTTCAGGTCAGACACTGGAAAACCAAGAGATCTTGGTACTTGAACTGCATGTGTCCCAATAATAAGAAAATTCAAAAACCTGGCTTAGTTTCCAGCTGTAAATCAACATCAAATTGTAAAATAACATCTGTCCAACAATATCTGTTGAAGAAATAGTAGAAACACCTGTGGTGGCCTGTACTATTTCTTCATCTGCAAGGTGAAGCTTAATAGGTGCAAAATACCGTGCTAGAGTGGAGAGGAGTGGAAGCTTTTGTGGGAGACTTCCTAAAAAGTCCCAAGTACATCTAGAAAGATGAGCCTGTTAGATTGTTTTGCACATGCTGCTGAAGGAGGTGGAAAAGGACCTTATGGAATTGAAGTAGCAGGGGGAAGGAACAGAAGAGACAATCCAAGTGGATAATGTTCCATGTACAAACCAACTTCTTGACAAATTAGCTCTTTTGCCTGTTAATAGTGGTCTGTTTTCTACCATCCTTTTATTAGACCTTTTACATTGGGATTTTTTATATAATTGTAGGGTATGTTACATGTACTATTTGTTTTGATCAATGAGTTTATTTTAAGTAGTCATATACCCTTAAGAACACTGAAAATAAGGCCTTTGATCAAGAGTGCTTATTTGGCTTTTTTTCTTAAACCAGGATTCTTTCAATCATACCAGCAAAGGCAGCTAAGCAATCTCTTAAATGTTGTGGTTGTGCTTCATAGTATCAGAAGCAGGGAGGAGAGAAGGCAGGTATTAGTTACAGAAGGTGCAGCAGCCTGTGTGGTGACTGATACAGATCCAATATTTATTCACACTGTGCTGCTGTAGGAGAGATGTGCCAGGTGCCTTGGATGGCTTACAGTGTACAGGCGTGCAGTCTCCAGGGATAATGCTTCCTGTAACTGTCCTGGACTTCTGCAAATGCCTTGTACAAGACATTCCAGCATAACTGTGAAATAATTGTTTCATCTGTCATTTTGAATTATCAGCACTCACCTCTTAAGATCTAAATTAATAACAATACCAAAGGAGAAAATAGCCTCTGCAGGACTTCCCCTGTGCTGTGAAAGAAGCCTTATTTGCCCTTTAATGAAAAGCAGAGGTCTAGTGGTACTTCTCAGATGCTGGAAAGCTGAGATTAAGTTAAGGACATGCNCGAAAAGCAGAGGTCTAGTGGTACTTGTCAGATGTTGGAGTCCTCTTCTGATTGTTTTTGATTTACACTTACTGCTTTTACATAGCTAAAAATGTAATGATAAATGGAAAGCTGAGATTAAGTTAAGGACATGCACGTGCATCTAGTGAGACTTGGAAGAATGGGTTCCTCAAAATTAGAGTAGCAAGGGATTTCCTCAAATGCCAGGGATGGGCATGTTCTTGTGTGTGAATAAACTTAGCACTTCCCAAATCTTCTGCTACCTCTTGTTAACCTTCCCTTGGTGCTAGATACCTTGGGAAGTTTGGAGCATCTGACCATTCTGAGACTGATGTAATGGAATCTATTTTTAGCTAACTTTTTTCTACCTTGCTATTCTTTCTAGAGCATTGCAAGTGAAATTTGGCCTGATTAGCCTTTCCACCTTCATAAACAGAATTAAAGATGTATTTTTGCATAGTCTTGTATAGCTGTTTTTTAAAAAAATTAATATTATTGTATTTTATTGTTTAATACTGTAGGCTTTCCACTGTTCCTGAGGATTAGTCTGTGACCTCCCTGTAGGAGATAAGCAATTCAGAAACTGGGTAATATATACTCAAGACATTTCAACCCAAATGGATTGGGTTGATTGCAGGGTGAAGGGTGGTAATATTTCATACAGGAAAACATCAGTGGATTGGGAGTGTTGCAGTGTTTGAGTATGTTAATGTTTTCCAGGCACTCTGCTACCTCTTGGTGACCTTGTTTTGATGCTTGAGGTCTGAAGTTGCATTTACTACAGTAACTGATTGCTTGCTAGTAGCCAGAGTGATTAATGTCAGATTCATCAGTGTATGTGGGAGAAAGGGATGCAGAGAAGCGACTTGTAATGGTGCTGTGTGTGATTGATATGCTCTGTGGCATCCTTGGCAATGCTTGTTCTGGCAGGTGCTGGCACCTCATTTGCCCTTTGCTTCAGTCAGGCATCTGCTGCTGGATTCACTTCCATGATCTCCAGTTAGTGTTTTGTGTTTCCAGTGCTGAGTTTACAGGATAAATAGTAGACTGAAAATATTTGCTTCCCTTATTGAATGGCTATTCCAGACATTGTAATGCCATTCCAGTCTCTGTACATAAAATCCCATGTGCCTTCATGAAAGGTTTTGAGTTAATCATTAGTACTAAGCCTGAAAATAAAGCAGAAATTCTGTTATCTGTAGGTTCAATAAGAGAGAATAGAATTAAGATCCTTAAACAGAATAGGACAAATAGTTGTCAAAGCTATTTTTATGCAAAGTTCTTTCTGTTAGCAAGGTAATCTGGTTGAAAGAATGATGAATGTATCAGATAAACACCAAGAAAAAGGGAAGGGAATAAATGAAGTGCAAACTTGATCAAGATACAGTTCAAGATAAGTATATTTAGCTGTTCAAAAATTAGAAATTGGGCTAAAATAGTGAGATTCATAAAGATGTATGAAACCAGCCTTCTGATTTGGGGCTTTTAGAGAGTACATTTTAAAACAATTTTCTTATAATGCATAGGATTATGAGTCATTCATCTATTTTATAAAAAGAGACAGAACACAAGAAGAAGGAAATGGGACATGCATTTTTAAAGGCTGCTTCTGCTTTCCTTTTTGTTTATATGTCAGCTGGATTTTCATGTAATAATGATTCTTGTAGTGTGGTCTTAAAGCAGATGCTAAATATTGCAAGAATTGCAACGAACTATGGCAGCTGAGTTTTGTGTTTAGATTTTAAAATAGTATGCATATAAAAAAAGCTAAATAATATCAGGATTTCATGTGGTATGTAGGGAATGGAGAAGTAGAACTAGCTGAATGTTTAGAGGGAGGTCAGAATGCACTTCCTGTTGATAGTTATGTGGGAGATGCTCTTCAGTTTCAGATTGGATTTGCTCACTGTGCTTTCAGTGCTAGACTGTTTCTTGTATTGTTTTGGCAGCATGTACTGACACTTGCTGGAGCATGTCAGCGGTTTTGGCACAAGGCTGCTGAGAAAAAGACTTTGTGTAGCTGGATCATTTCAAAGCCTCAGTGTTTAAGCACTCATTACACTTGATAGGAAATGGGTTACGTGACTGGGGTGCTGTTCCAATTCTTACATTGCTAGAATGCACTGAGTGTACATACCTAATTTTGGTGTAAATGTTCAGAGTTGTACTCTTTTTTTTTCTGTGTTAACGGTAAAGTCAGCAATTTTGTAAGTGTCAGTGAACTTTACAGAGAATGAAGAGCTCTGCCAGGATTCAGACCAGCAATCAGGGATTACTTGTTTTTTTCCTCAAGAACTTTGTGCAAAAGCACATATTCTCCAATTAACCTCTAGTGCTTCAGCTTCTAAGAAAATGTACTTCATTAACTTTTAAACTGTTGTTTAGGTATCAGCGAGCAGATGCTTTGTCATGACTGTTGTAAAAGTTTCTCTTTTTGTCAAAATAGTTAAAATCACATTTTGACTGTTTTATCTGGAAAAAAATATGCACTGAGAAAACATTACATCTCTCAAGTACTCTTTAAAATACTTGCTGCTATTGTAAACCAAAAACAGTTCTACCAAGTTATCTGTGTGGTCACTTGTGTAGCTTATAAAGCCAGTTCTATTGTAAAGATTTCAAGAATAGCATGAAAATATTCTTCAATAATTTTTCTTGGGGATATTAGTCAATTATGTGCTTTTTGCAGAAAGAAAAAGAAAATATCCATTATATCTTCTCTAAATTGATAGCACATAAACCTCTGATTTTATTTTTTTAACTCGGTGTATGTGAGGAAAATTGCTTGAATGATTTTGTATAAACAGTTTCCTGTAATTAGGATCAAAGTTTTGGGGATAATGGTGTATATATTGAAGATTTTCTCATTTTTAAAGGAATTTGATTCTTGTTTCCTGTTTATGATTTTTTAAAATGGAATTCTGTGTTCAGTGATAAATTATTACTCAAAATTTATGTGGCAACCCAGTAGTTGAGATAATCTGGTACCTCATTATAATTTTGTTGAGTAAGTGCGTTTTGATAGAAGCCTAAGATTAAATTATTTTTTAGTTTGAAAAGTAAACCCTTTGTGCATTCTCATTAACATGTAAAAAATATTATTCCAGCTGCGTTGGGGTAGAGGAGCACCATGCTGTTGACATTGATCTGTACCATTGTCCCAACTGTGCAATTCTCCATGGACCTTCTCTAAGTAAGTATGGGTTATTCATATTTTGTCTTACACATTTGGACTGTTTTCTCTTCATGTACAACTGCAAAGGACTGTTCAGAAGAATATTCAGGATGAGTTTGATTATTTAGAAGGTACTGGTTCTAATGTGACTAGCTCTGAGCTGATTAAAACCCTGCAAAACAAACAAATAATCTTGAAATGTTCCTTGATATGGAGATGCAGATAGAATAAAATATAAGGCACAGCTACAGATTGGAGAAATGAAAGTGCGCAGGGTTAGTAGAAAACAATCTGGACTTGGCAGAAAGTGAGAAAATGAAAATTAAGGAATCCTCATTAAAAAAAAAAAAAAAAAGGAAAATACAAAAGATGGTTTCATAGTTCCCGTATTGTAATTGTCAAAGTTCTAATAAATGCTTAGGAAGACAACTTGGAAAAAATGTACAAGTTATGTATCTTTCCTTTCTTTATAGTAGTTGTAAGTTATATGCCGCAATACTCAAACACAGTTTTTCAACAGTGAAAGCAGAATATGAACATCCTGTGAGTGGTGCTTGTTTGTGCTTTTTTGTTGTTTGTTTTTGTTTTTGTTGTTCCCCCCCATTAATGTCCTTGAAAGTTACACAGTTTCAAATCTCAGGTTTCTCATTTATAAACAAGATTCCACCAAGGTCAAAATGAGTTTCCAGAAGAGTGTGATACAGAGCAACAAGAGACATCTTTGGTTCTCCTTTGAATGAATAAATTGGATGTAGAGATCTGCAGTGATAAAATGAAACATTCTTTTGGTAACTACTGAAAGGATACTGCTTTATCCAACTCCCTAGATTTCCCCTCATGTCTCCCATTCTCAAATGGAAACAGGCTAGTGAAAAATCTAAAATTAAATTTCGCTTTTCCAACCATGAATTAAATTTCTTCATTCAGACCTGAGAAGTTATTTATAAGCAGTGTGTTTTTACCCTGTAAGGGCTGAGCAATGGTAATTTGTGTTTTTTAATGCAGTTTGTTTATGGGTTTTGTTGTTGATTTTGTTGGCTGCATTTTTGTTTTGGGTTTGGTTTTTTTGTTGCCCTTGGGTGTTTTTTTTTTTCTTTTTGGGCTTTTTTCTCCTTGAAGACACCATGTAATGTTTTATAGTCAATGCTGAGTGAAGATAAATAGTATTTTCAAATCTGAATTTACTTTACATTTAGAAATAAGTTTAAAACCAGCCTCAGTGGTAGTCTTGTAGAGTATGAACAAAGTGAACAAAGAGAACTAGTAAATTAAAGTAAACCAATTACTGATTTAATTAATATATGTTGTGTGATATGTAGCTTCTGTAATATGTGAGTTCGTGGTCTGCTAGCTAAAATGCAAGATAAATGCTTGTTTGTGTGCTTGTAGTTTTTAGAGCTTCAGTGGTCATTTTCAGTTCAAAATCTGCATGTTTGTCTTATAAATCAGAATGCCAGCAAGAGCCATTTTTCCCCTTAACTTTCTGTAACTTTTTTTCTGTGGAATAGAGGGACTAGGAAGAGGAGCAGATGAGAGATCATATTGGACTTTTCAAAATAATAAACTAGTACATTTGAAATTTCTTTTCTTTTTTTGATTAGTGAGAACTAGTCTGCTTCACCCTGATGCCTATAAATAACCTTTCTTTTAATGTAAGTGCAGTCTCACCAGCAGCAATTAGACAGTGAGAAAAGAGGGAATTCTTTTTGGAAGTCTTTTCAAAAAGACAAGCATCTACGATAAAAATTACCCTTGTTATTTCATGTTGCCTCAAGTGTGTAGATCATCTAGATTTAGTAGAAGCTTCAGACATGTCAGTTACCAACCCAAACAGAGGTGATATAATTAAATATGTCTTCACATTGAGTTTCATTAATTGTTCTCAGCTGTCAGAATCAAATCAATGGTGGTTTGTGGTTTGGGCCCTACTTCCTTCAGGTTTTTGAGACTGATAATGTCTTATGAATTCAGGTATTGCAGAAATGTTCCAGAGTACTTCAGTTATATGAAATTATGTATGTAGGTAAAAAAAAGCATTTTAATTCACAGCTTCATGTTCTAAAATTACTTCGTCTAAGAGTTTTCAAAGAGACAAAAATTCAGCTGTTGAAGAGGGCAAGTATATCTGCAGTTTCAACAGAATATGTAATTAAATGAGGTAGGGCAAAAAATTTACTTAAAATACACAAGAAACACATACTCTACATTACAAATGAGTGGTTACTTTCAGTATGCCACAAAATTAATTGTGTAAAGGTTCCAGTAATGAAAAGAAAGATGCTATATCATTAGATGAAAAGGTGAAATTAACAAATAAATTTCTTCATGAATATAAAAAAAAATTCCTCTTTATGATGTGAAAGAACAATTTTACAAGACCTTTAGTAAGCAGCTGTGTGTATAAAATGCTAAGAATGAGTCCTAAATTCATAAGTAATTTAAAGAGAGAACAATTTAAAAAAAGTAATATACTGTGGAGGTTTATTGTTTATTTGGGGTTTATTTTAGATTATTTAATTTAGAGTATTCATATTCATTTTGTTAGTTTCAAAGATTTCTCAATGATCCTTAAGTCTAAAATTGCTCCTTTTGCAAGAATGCTGTGAGTCTCCGGCTTCTGACATCCAGAGCTTTGAGAAAGCACAACATTCAGTAAGTGCTAGTATAACTGTAGTTGTTAGGACATGACTTTCTTTATCTATGTGTTAGTTTGATATTAGTTAAT
>VWYI01034217.1:281-64289 GCA_013399455.1 Anthoscopus minutus
CCCTCATCATATTGCTAAAGGTTATCCATGGCTCTTGGGGGGAAAAAAATCTTCAATTTCAGCCTGGTTAATTCATATTGTGAAAATCATTGTGTTCTTAACAACCTCTTTTTAAAACAAGCCAAAGTTTAAAATAAAATTATTTTTATATAGTTTAATATAAGTTTGGAAAATATTTTTCTTTCACTTTTAAGTAATTTAAAACAACAGTCAATCTATTTATGAAACAGTTATTTGGCTAGAAAAAAATAGATAAAACCCAGCAGTCTCAAAGCAATTATATCAAGGGTTGTAAGCTCCCAAAGAACACATTTCATTTGAGAACATCACATCATGAAGTTATTTATAGTACTGAATTATTTGTTAAAAAGTATATAATGGTAAAACACTAATGAAATCTCATATCAGTATTACAGTGATCTCAGGTTATTTTTCTGCCCCTGTGCTCATTGATAAAAAACTGGAGAGATATCTAGAAAAAAGAATATATGTAAAAAAATAATTCTCCTCAATTTCTGGACACTGCATTGCAGGAAGGAAATAAATCAGAAAAAAAGTAGATTTAAATTTTATATCAAAGAAACCCTTGAGGTGGAAAGTTAGGGAAAGCTGCATTGGTTTGTAGCACACAAAATGTCGCTTGAATTTTGCTGCTCAGTAGTTTGATATACTCATTTGCTGATGCGAAATGACGAGGGCTTAGAAAGCAGGGTTTTGTTTTTTAGCTGTCTGCAGACCTAGTGGGGCCTTACAGAACCCAGTCAGCAGGTCATTAACTCTGGAGAAAACAGCTTGCATTAATATGCTCTAATCCGGTATAATTAGTCAAATTACTGCACGCCGACCGGCTTGTCATGTGTTGTCAGATTTGGCATGCAGGCAGGATCGCCAGGGTCCCTCTGGAATGCCACCCTGGATCAGGGAGAAGGGCTCGTTTGTAGTAGTGGATTTCTTGATGAGGAAAGCAAATGAAATCAGCAGCCATAGCCTTACAGAAAAGAAAAGAAAGGGGAAAAAACCCCCAACAATCAAAAAAACCTGTTCGGTTATCATTTTGTTGAGAAATAAGGAATTCATGTCATGGGAACCATTCGCTGTTGATATCCACTGTTAGAAACAGGAGCTGTTCTGTTGCCCCTCATAACTTCTACGTATCTAACAAAACTGGAGATCCGCTGCACTATATAAGATTAGCATTCATAAAAAGATTTAAAATAAATAATTACAAGAGGATCAGCTACAAATTACCTACCACACTGTGACACAGATTATTGAGCTACCAGCGTGTGTGGGTGCTAAGTGTGTGTATGCGTGTGCTCGTGCGTGTGCATGTGCCCCTTTTTCCAGTAGGGGAGGAGGTTATTAAACTATAAAAGGGCCATATTAGCATAAATTTACAAGAGCTCTTGTTCTGGCGGCATGATAAAAACCTGTGTTACCTTTGCATTAACACTGAATTGCTTGTTGTGCTTTTGGCAATGACAGATAAGTCAGTGTAATTCCCCATCGCAACGGAAATGATGCTCCAGATTCCAAACGCATCCTGAAGATGTCACTGACAATAATCTTCAAAGAACGGCCAGTGAAAGTGGGCTGTATGTTTGCAGGATGATATACTGCAAATGACAGGAAGAATTATGTGAGTGAAGACGAATCTGTAACATATTATTAAGCAATTTCACGAGAATAACAGGGATAAAAGGATAATGGATGAGGGTGTCATTATTACCTTCATGTAGAGGGAAAGCAAAAGCAAAGGTAGAGAGACAAGATTAATTGAGGAAGGGTGAAGCATTCATTGCTCATCAGCTCTTTTGTACTCTCTGCTCCTGAAATTCCAGACAAAAAAAAAAAATGCTCAGGGCTGCATTTTAATGCAGCTGGCAAGCCAGAGCTGAAAACTGACAGGGCACTTTTTAGTCACCTCCCTGCTTCCATAAACACACAACAGCTATTACTCCTGGAGTCTTCCTGTGATCAGAGCAGTAAACTGGTGGGATGTTCTTTTTTTTTATCACAGCTACTGCTTTTAATTGTGCTTCTGAGCTCAGCAGTTTTATCTGTTGATGGTCTGGAACTGAACAGGTCATTCCCTACACATTGTTTGCATTGCACAGTTGCAAATGGAAGCAGATTGTACATAATAAATGTTAGCAGAGGAGCTTCTTCTGAGCACAAAAGCAAGCTGAGGCATCCTGTGACATTAGTGACAATATAAAATTATGTTAAGGCATCGAGGTTTTACAGATTTTAATATACAAGACGAAGAAACAGGAAGTCATTTGGCAATTGTGCAGTCCATCCCTGCAGTGTTAACTGAGGTATAATTCCTGTTGAAGTCAAGGTTTGCTTACTCTGAGAGTTATCAATGGGTCAATAATTTCAATTACCATCCTTATTTTCTATACATTCTCCATGTAGCAGCTGATTTTAGTGGCAGAATATAGCTGATTCTGTAGCAGCAGATTATAGTTTTAAAACATGCCATTTGCTTTTCAAAATCTTGATATAAACTGCAGTTTTAAAAGTCATTATAATATTGTATAGATACAGAATATTTTTACCTGTTAATGCCATTATCTCTGGGTCCATTTTAATTTTAAAAAGGAATGTCAAAGACCTGAATAATTAAGAGCATATAGCTATTTGTAATCAGATTATGGCTTCTGGGGTTTAAGTCTCCGAAGATCAAAGTATTGAGCCCGCTTGATTTTCTTTTCTGTGTTTATTGAAGTAAATAGTTGTTATTTGTTTGTTGGGGGTTTTTTTAACTGATTGAAATTATTTCAAAGTTTTGACACCAAAAGAAAAGGAAATAAATTAATTTCTCATCTGCTGTCTTTTAGGGACCCTTTTGATGTAAGGGAGACAGAAGAAAACCTCCAGTTTGATAAGAAAAAAGGAGGGGGGTATATGCATTGATTAATTGCTGTTTCTAGAAATAAAACTTTGGTTTAATTTCAAAAAGTTATGTGTTTCTTAGACTGAACTATTCCTATATGGTAAAGGGCATATACAGGATTTCAAATAGAATGGCTAATGTCAACATCACAGGCCTACATACTGGCAGAGTCTGAAACTGAGACACTGTGGGAGAAGGATTTTTCCTGCTACCTCTTCTGTAAGTTGTTAAGTTGGGAGGGGACTGCACTGTATTGTAGTAGATTTATGACTGATAAATGTGTGTGTGAAAAGTGTAGATGGCAATTTTGTTCAGCATTATGCTTTGATATATTAGCACAAAAATGTGAGAAGGTTGTTTCAGCAGTGTGAATGTTGTGCTGCCCAGGAATTAATGGATGCTTTGAGGACCCTCACAAGACCATAGGACTATTCTGGTTCATTACAAAGTTTTTTTCAGTAATATATAGGATCTCAAGCATGGACCCAGCACAGTATCTATTGCAATAACCTGCTTGAACAATGTAGCTTGGAAACTGGGTCATCCCACATGCAGGAGACATTTCTGTGCTTGATAGATCAGATCATGTTACTTTTTGTGGATTTTACTTTGTCCTAGTGTATAGTACAGTTGCTATATAGAAAAGTCTAGAATCACTGCCATTATAAATAACCCTTGTGAATTTTCCTACTTATGTTTAATAGAGTTGTTACTAATGCGTATTCAGACTGCATAATATATCTGACTGGAGATATCAATTTCAGTCTTTTATGTTTTAAATTTAAATAAAAAAAGTTTTGACCTATTGTAATTAGACTAAAGTGATAGTGGCTAGATGGCTTATTTTCCCAAAGCACATAGCAAATTTGTGGCTCTATAGGAGGATACAAAGATTCTAATACCCACCTCTCTTGTCCTGAGGGAGAATTCAGCTGGTCTATGCCCTCCTTTTCACTTAGCTTGGCCGATTCTCTTTCAGTATTCAGCAGTGTAATATCTTGCAATAAACTGGAAAATTGACCAAGAATCTCTGAGAAAGTGGGAATCTAATTGTGTTCTTTTTGTTCCGTCACTGTTTGGTGTAATGTTTGTTTGACTTTATCGAGCCTGTGTGTTATAAAGGAGAAGGAGGTAGAGAGTCAAAGCATTTGGCCTCCAGATTTTAATTTGCTATGACTAGCAATGCTCAAAGGAGCACAGCAGAATTCGTCATGACTCTGTAAGTCATGAACAAATGTATTTAGCTTTTCAGGCAAAATGCAAAGAAAACCAAATTTGCATTTTTTCCCCTCTACTGTTTCACCTACCTAGTCTTTTGAAAATCCTATACACCTCAATTTTACCACGTGAACATGTGGCACATGCCTCAGGTGGCTTATAGTCTCTGGGGACTTTATGCAACCAGGAAAGAATCCAGTTTGACAATGAGATTCTTAGATGAGTTTGCTTGACTCATCATTCTAAAAGAAATCTCATTCCAAGATTGATTGTGCACAATTTGTTCATACATGGGCTGAACTAAGCAGGGTGGAACCCACGGACTCTGTAGAATTGTCTTTATAGAAAGTTTTGGACAAGTATCTGAACTGATGTGTTCATACTAAAGTGAAGATTAATTGCCTAGGGAATTCCCTTGTGCAGGGAACCAGAGGGATTTTCTGACAAGACATAGTGATGCCTTCATTGTACAGCATCAACCCTTTTCAGAAATACACCTTCCTGTGTATTTACAGAATGCAGCAATACTGTAAAAGATCAGGATATTATGATTATCTTTAGTCTATCCAGGGGCTCATCTCCTTATTTTTTTGCTTAATCATTTGAAGAGAGGAATTTGTTCGCACTCTCCCTGTTTTGTTATTTTTAGTGCTGCTCCCTCCAATTTTTAATTATGTTTCTCCAATCACTCTCATTTAATCCAAAGCTGCTGAAATCAGTGGAAGGATGTGGATCAACTTTCATGGGTTTTGGATAAGACACAGTCCTTATAAAATCAAGCAGCTCTGCAATTCTCATCAAATCTTTTGCAGTCCAATGCCCATGAAAACCCTTGGATGTTAATGGTTCTGGAGGCATGAATGTACTACCATCCTCATCAAACAGGGTCATTCATCATTGATGAAAATTCAGACAGTTAAAGAATACAAGTTCCATCTAACTTGAATTGTGATACTATTATGCTACTACTTGTACTACCAGGAGTTTTATTTGAAGTATTTGTTGAGAAATGTTTCAGTTCAATATTTTAATTTCCCACCCCTTGCCCTCTAGTGGACAAAGGAGCTCATCATTGTCAGATCCCGACATATCTGGGACAGTAATTGCCTATAAACAAGCTTTTCTTTAAAAAGAATGATGTTTCAAGTAAAATGCATTCTGGGTTGTTTTACTCTCTGGTTTGGATCTGTTAAGTTTGTCTATACTGAGGTGGGAAAGTATTAGTTCCTCGTGTTATTCGCTCTATGGTTCTACAAAATTGGACTGGTTTTAGGAGTGTTTGCTCAGTCTCATAAATAAGGATCTCAGCAGGATCAGACAGACTCTTCCTATATTCTAAATTTTTAACAATAAGTTTGAAAAGTCACTTTTGTGGATTCATTCCACTATAAAATGACAAAAAGTATTTTTAATTCCACTATAAAATGGCAAAAAGTATTTGAAGTGTTTGGGTTTTTATAGAACTAGTTGACATTGCCCATTGTGAAAAATTTATAGTTTTTCATAAATATTAAAAATACACAGAGTTTTCCTGCTGGCAGTGAAAGCTGTTCCAATAACAACCAATTGATTTTTAAAAAGCTCTTCCAAGAATAATGCTCTCACTGGATTTTTTTTAAAAAAAATGCAGCTTGACTCCCTTATTCTCCATGGTAAATATTCTATGATGTAGGGATGCAGGACACTCATGTCAATGTTTTACAATTGCATTGGAAGGTTGAAATGGTCAAAGGGAAGGTAACTGTTTTCATTGACTGAGGCATTTCCCAAATTGTAGCCTTGTTTTTTTTAAGTTTCAGTCTTTTAAAATAATCATACCATGGTCACTTGGTTAATACCAAGCAGGAGAAATGCATGTATTATTTCTCCTCATGAAGCAAAAAGTAATTTCTTCTCAACAGTTCCTTATACACTGGGGAAATTTTCTTTCATGGGACAAGCATTTAAGGTCACTCTGTGGGTTCCTGATAGTGGACACCTGGGTGTCAAAACAAGTTTGGATTTTCTGAAGTACATCCAGGTTCTGCTTCAAACTTCCAAAGGCTTGTTAAGAGCACCCAGCATTTTTGAAAACAAATCAAAATGCAGCATTAATATCTATAATATCTAATGTGTTTTACTTAGATACTGCTTTTGGAATGAGAATATAAAAAATTCTCACGTATTTTCTGTATTGTTAAATTTTAAACTTGTTTCTAGTAATTTATGTAAAATGGATTGCTGTGTCAGCAATGCTGACACAGCTCATTCACTTAATTTGGCGGGATGGCATAAAAGTAAATGTAGGAAAAAATTTCTTCCAGTGCAGGCTTCTTCTCCCTAATTCTGCTATATCTTCATTTTTCCTAATGATTTGTGGCAGAAGAGAAAGGCAAGTGGTTGTGGTAATTTTGCATTGCTCCACATTTTGGAAGTGTGTCCTCAACCTTATCTAAGCTTCCTGCCCTACCTTCAAAGGACAAACACATCTTCTAGCTAACATTTGAGAGTACAAAATGGAAAAATTCAAATACACAGAGGAGATAATGCTTCTTCAGGGTTGCTGTATGGTTTTGGCATTTACAAAAATGCTCTGGTACTGCTACATTCAAAGCGGGTATATAGATTTAAATTACTTTTGTGTGCTTGACAGAGATAGCTAAAAGTGAATATAACATTATCATAAGATGTGGTGATTAACATTAAATTTGGATAGAAGAATATTGGATGCTTATAATGGTAGAAAAAAAGGTTAATATTTTAAAGTGAGGCTAAAGGTTGACAGGAGAAAAATTGAGTTAGTTTGCGAAAAAGAAATTTGTTTCTTTAAGTGAAAATTGGGGTCAAGAGGCCAGCACTCTCTGCTTCAACATGAATGAAATAAATTAAATAATACCACCATAAAGCAGCAGTGTATAAGCTAATGATTAAATGGTACATGGTGGTTTTGAGAAAGATGCTGTCTATGAGAAAAATATCTGTAGATATGCCCTTTCAAATCAGTGGGTTTTTGTTTATTTGTTTCCATTGTTTTAAAATAGAACATTTTTTTTCAGTTGGATTGTTTAAAATTTATGTAATACCTTTAATTATTAACAAAGGTGGTATGCTGATTTTCAGAAAAAAATACAATTTTAATAATTTCATTCTGTCCAACAGAAATTTCTGGCATTTCATATGGATATGTTTTTCTGAAGCACTTCATGGCCCACCTGGTGTGAGAGATTAGATGATATTTCACCATCTTAAATCAACAGGAGCAGACTCTGTTTCTTTGGTCCCTGATAAGATATAACATCAATCTGTAACTAGTCATATACCAAAATATACCAAATATAGGAAATAGGAAATCAATCTCATTTCCCTTCATGTCAGTCTGCCTTTGACAGGCAGATCTGTGCAGCTAGTTTACTATCAGCATGTCCAGAATGGCTTACCATTCTTTCTTTGATAATAGGAATATTTTTCTCCATTCTCTTCAGAAAATTAATAAAAATAAAATTATTACAAAAAAATCCTCAACATGTTTCTTATTTTCTGCTCTCTGAAGGATTTTTGCTGTCTAAGTAGCTATGTATCAAAATACTAACAGTTTTCCTGGCAGCACTTGCTTTTACTGTCACACTTTCCAGATTTTTAAGATGGATAGGGGATTGTAGGTTCAATTATATTTACATTTATACCTATGTTCCTTGCAGAAGTGCATTTATATCTAGACTGGTCACAGGAGATATTTCTATCTGTGTGTATGCAGCAACCCTCTCCTGTTTGACTTTTTTCTCTTAAGTCTGCCGATTGATTATTAATAGTGGTCAGGTCTGCTATGTATCCTCCTGCATGAGTTTGCAGACTAAGTCCCTGATGGGGTGCTTTAGGCTTTGCTGGAAAGCTGAGAATCACCACTTCTCCCTGGCATTGTCAGTGGCATCTGCATCTGCCATCAACTTCTATTTTCTTTTTATCAGCTCTAGCTGTAGTCTTTCAGTTGTAAAAGACATGACTCTTTTTTGTCCCAGGAAAGATGATCCATAGCTGGATACCTAGTACCTCAAAATGGAAAAAAGGTCTTACTAGTGCTCAGGTTAACAAAAAGTTAATGAATCTTGCTGATTTGGCCGTCTCATTCATAGAGAAACATCAGGGTGGCTGTGCCTTTAGCCAGCATATATTTGGCAGCTGAATCTAGATATTACCCTTCTGTCTGGGGTCATAGTTTGTCTTAAAAGAGTTATGTATGAATTTTCTCTAAATTGTAGCAGAGGGTCATGAATTAGTGTCTAAATGTAGGCTTGACAAGATTATTATAGTCTGTATTTCATGCCAGAAACAAAGATGAATAGAGATAGCAAGCTTTTAAACAGACTTTCTGACATCTATAATGTCAGCAGAGAGTGAATGAATGGCAGGATGTAATAACAAATCTTCATTTTTTATTATTTTATAGGGATTAAATGGACCTATGCTCATTCATAATTTCTTCCTAAAATAATTACTAAGTACTACATGAATCACTCATTTTCCATCCCAGTTCACTTTTTAATAATGCAAATTGTTTTCTAAGATATAGATACACTAAGATACATACACCAAAAGATAAACATACTTTGATTTACATTTAGGAGCAGATAGGATACATGTAGTTAATTCTTTGCATTTTCATTTTAGCTGGATGTTTATTTTTGAAGTGAATTTATGTCTACGTTTAAAAATTTGTTTTAATGCCTTTTGGGGGAACTACTTTTTCAATTTATTTAAATAATAATTTTCAACCTCTCTTTCTGTGGATTTATTAGATCTCTGGATTAGAGATCTATGGTAGAAATTTTTAGATTACTGATTATTAGATCTCTGGAGTAGAGATCTATGGTAGAAATTTTTGATTATTAAATTTCTGGAGCGGAAGTCTGTGCTGGCAATTTTTGAATGAGAAAGACAGGATGCCTACCAGTACACTAGTGCCTGCTCATTATAGCCCTTTTGCAGATACATGTTCAAAGTTTTTCTTTTTGTTTATTCACAGACTATGTGCAAATAAGAATGAACCGACTGTGTTAAGGACAAGGGCTCTAGTGCATTTGTTTAAATTGTTATTCTTATTTATGAATATTCATTCCCATTTCAGGAGCACAAACAGTCTTTCCATTTGTATTTTGTCAGTTTTTGCCCAAATGAGAGTAGAAGCTGTAGAGTGATGGCTATGAAGAGATATAAGGTTCAATGAGCCCAGTTGTTTTGAAATAATAAAAGCACATACTGTAATTCACACATTTTCATAAATATAGCTCCACCAATGGTTACAGATAGATTTATGTCTATTTACATGTTGGAAAAGAGTGTATATGTTTAGTAATAAATGTAGCAAAAACATATGCAGGTGCTGCAAATACTGTCTTGTTTTCACTTTTTTTTGTAACTGCTGTCATTAATGTCTGTATTGATCTTATTTGTGTTAAAAGAAAGAGGGAAACAGCTCCACTAAAGGAAACCAGCAAGCAGTGCTAGCAGCTTTAAAAAATGTGCCCACTCCCCTTCCCCGTGCCAAAAAAGGTTTGTAATTGAAACAAAAAGCATTGTTTCAATCCTATTTTTTTTATTTTTATTTTTTTTCCCCCCTTTTTTTCTTTTTCCTCGAGCCCTTCCTGTCAGGCTGCAAGCATGAAAGTTATTTTCTGGTGGCGTGATTAGATTGGGGCTGAACTCTCCAGCTGGCAGGCCTGTCTGTGACTGGCGGCGGCCTGTCCCCAGTGCTTGTCATCTCCTGACATGCCTGACAGGATGGGGACAGCAGCCCCAGACAGGTTCATTAGATGGTGTTTTCTACAGCTGGGCTAAAAATATAAAAAAAAAAAAATAAAGTGGGGAAAAAAAATAAAAAGGCCGTGCTTTGTCAAGGCCCAAGCTGTGGGGGCCCTTCTTGTTGGTTTAAACCAAGGCCTTGTTTTGACAAATTCTGATCTGTGCGGTTTTTAGATTTTCTGACACATTTTTGTTTTCTTCCCCTTTGGCCTGCACTCTTTGCACTCTGCCTTGTTGCTGCTTCAAAATCCTAACGCTGCCTTCCCGGGAGAGCAGGGAGAATGCTTGTGGAGGGCTTGGAAGAAAAATAGAGCACTACAGTGAAACAGCAATAAGTGTTCATTTCCATGGTGATCAGCCCAATGGCACAAAAAACAACCTTGGGACTCTCAATAAGCCAATTACAAGAAAGGTTAAGGGGTTTATAGTGCCAGAAACATGCCATCTACATGAGAAAATAGTATCATTACCAGCAATCTATGCTGTTAAATACATTGCTGTCTGGTGCTGCCAGAAACATTAGCTGTTTATGTTATTTTGGGAGTTTTGGAAGCTGCTAGAGTTTTCCAATGGTATTGTCAGGCTTTGGTGCAGTACATCAAAAATCTACATGGTTAGATTATAAAACAGTTAAAACCAGTAATAAAATGATTTGAAAGCATTATACATATTGGATACCACAGTGTTAACCAGATGGGTTCAGACTATGAATTTCCTACAGATTTGTATCAGATTTTCAGTTTCAATTTTTATCATAAAGACAAAGGACTTGTACATCATGTATAATTAAAGAATCTTCTATAACATTTTTGAATATAAAAAGATAATACCTTATTTTTTTTCTGCTGCAATTTCAAAATGCAATTTGATGCCTTTAATTTATGAACTGGTGACTGTAGATTGACTCCAGGGTTATCTGCTGTTTTTCTTAGGGTGGGTCATTCAATTCTGGATATTTTAGGTAGCTACAACATTCTGGAATGTAAAACACTACTTGCTACTGGGGGAAAAAAGGAAAATATTTACTATTTTCCTTACTTTGCCCTTCTCCTTAGGAGTGAGGAGAGTATTACAGCCTTTTATGTTTTCTGCATTTAGCTGCTTGCAATGTGAGCAGTGCGGCTGCAAACCAAGCCCTTCATTCACAGAAATCCTACCACTTACCTTTCCTTTGTATTGTTAGTTACTGCTGCTTTAGTTCATGGTCTCTATGACAACTGTTTAAATTGGGATGGGCAACTGTCATCTGGAGTATTACTGAAAGAAAAGTGTTAGTGAGCACACAGTTCCATAGATAGAGAATTTCAATATAATCCAATTTTAATTGAGCTCCAGAGACTTTGATGTGCTGCCGAAGGTTGGGAGAGAGCTATTCCAGGGAGAAATTAAAGCAGCCCGGCAAGGCTTCACTACTTCAGACTGTCACCATTTTAAATAAGCATTAGCATCAGACTTAACCTTCCCCTATGAAAGATCTCACTTTTTTCCCCCTAGGTTTTTTTTTTTCTTCAGTATGTATAAAGGCAAAGACACTTTCATCTTTTTATATACATTTCTATATTCCCTTGATTAAGTTTGAAAAGCATGTACTGGACCTGAGATGCATCTGAGGCTGTCTATTGGACCTTGTATTACAGTTCATAGAAAGAAGTCAAAGCAGAGTGGGGATTATTTTGCAACATTCAAATGGCATGTGTTGGATTTTCTCTCTAAGACTGCTCCCTAAGAGTACTCTGTAAGAGTAACCCATCATTGTACTACAAAGTTGTGTGGGGACTTATTTTAGCTTGGTTTCATCATTAATTCCCTTTAATGTACATAAAGAAGAGAAAATATTTTGCTGTAGATTCTCTGACTGAGAAAATGAGGGTCCTTCTATAGCTAGCTATGTGTCCACTGGCTGGGGGTTTTTTGGTTGTGGTTGTACAATTTGTTTCATGCATAACAGGCAAAAATAGTTATATAACAATTAGAATAACAATTTTCAGACTTTGTTTTTGCACAGTGAAGGGATTAGAAGGGGACTGTAAACTTCTGAACTGTTGAATTAAAATGATTGCTTCATTTATTTAAACTGTTACAATCCTTTGGTACTATTTCCTTTTTCTTTTACAAATGTGCGTACATAAAAAAGTCTAAAAAGAAGGAACTTCATAATAATATGGTAAAACTGAGGATCACTGTGTATTTTCCAATATATTAATTTATATCATACAGTATTTCATGTTTAAGAGATAAGACACTTTTTCATATGGCTAATTTTCCTGGCTTTGAATTCAATCTCCCCCACACTATAATTTTTTTTTCTTTTCTCTTTATATCTGAATTCCTTGCCTTTCAATGAAAGTGAAGCAAATTTGTGAGATGCTGAGATCACTTTCTGGATAATCTCAGTACTCTCAGCTTCTACTTCGAGCAGTGGCATTGGTGATTCTCAGTTGCAAGGAAAATATGCATCTTGGGAAATTGAGTCTATTAAAGATAGATTTTTACACAGGGTGTTTGTATTCTTTAAAAGAAATGTGATAATGCATCAAATCCAGACTTAAATGCAGTAGAAAATAGAACCAATCACAGTGTATTAGGAGCATTTAATAGGTGGCTGTTGTAATCAGTTATTAAAAATGGAAATATATAATCTCTTTCTAAAGCTTGAGTTGAATCCTATTTTATTATTTTTAATTAAATAAAAGTCAAGACGCAATTAATTGAGTCTATATTGAGAGAACCCTTTTTGACTTGGATTTGCACACCTTTTCATAGTTGCATAGTACCCAGAAGTCCATAAAATTTAAATACCTTCTGTGTCAGAGCAGCTTGTAGTGGATAAAAACTGAGGAACATTCACACAAAGTACCTCTACATGCTGACAGGTGTTGCCATAATTTCATACTGGGAACTTGGAGTTCACCACAGGAAAGCCTGTGAGTGTGCCCAAATTTATGACATGCAGGTTTACATTCCAGTAGGCTAGAAGTCCAAAGAGGAGGGAACTGTGTATCAAATCTGCTTTGTGCAGACATTGGAAGACTAAATGTGTTCCCAGAATGCATTTTTAGTGGCCAGATGAGTAGATATCCTTAATATTCTTCCTATTTTTCATGAGGATTTTTTGAGTAGGATTAGAATCCCCCAAATATTTTCATTGTCTATAAATCTGACACTGAAATTTTTGAAATGAAAAAAATTGGTGGTTAGTTATGGGAAAGGAGACATAGAATATACAGAATGTACATACAAAATTAAAGTGTAAATCTGGCTCCATTCATTGAAAGAAATATAAAAATCATTTATGGAGTTTATATATGCAACTTACATTTGATGCATGTCAATATTCATAGTTTTTATATGTTGTGTGGAGTTATTTACCAGTGCTTAGTTATGGTATCTGATAAAGATATGTTCTCTGAAACAAGCACAGAATGCATAAATACTTTAATATGAAAGCAAAGTAAGTATAAAGCGTAAACAAATTATTATTGAGTAACAGCAGGCAGTTTGCAAACATTCCAAATTAAAATTCTTCGAAGAAACTTTGCTATTCTTTCCTTCCACAGGCTTAGTAATATTAGATAACATTCCGTATATAGTACTGAAAAGTACAGCAGAATTGTGGTTGCTCTTGGAGCTGTGGATTAGATTTTTCCCAGTGCTATAATTTCTTGTCTTCTCCAGCAGTACAAAACAAACTCATCTTAAGCACTTTTTAAAGGGATAAATGAAGAATCAGTTGGTATTGCAATATATTATGAAGATGAAGATACTTTGATGCATGTTCACCATTATTCACAGGCTGTGTAATTGTACTTTGGAGGCCTTACAAGTTGACATAACATAGAGTAGCCCTGATTCTCCTCTAAATTCAGGCTCCAAGCAAACTTATTTCCGGTGGTGCTCCATACCCAGCACTTCATGGCACAGCTGGGTGTCTGGACACAGTCCTGTGCCATGTGCTCTGGGATGACCCTGCTTGACCAGGGAGGTTGGACCAGACAACCCACTATGGTCACTTCCAGCCTGACTGATTCTGTGATTCTTTGAGCTGTTGAATTTTGAATTTCTTGAGGACTTTGCTTGACTGTTGCAAACTATGTTGCAGAAATTTTGGGGATGGTGAGGATGTTGTAGATGTACAATACATATCACTGAATAAACAAATATATTTCTTTTTGTGTATAGAATGGATTTTAAATTCCTAAAATTTCAGGAGTAGAATGTGCTCTGATTATATTCCTAAATACTGGGATTAGTGAAACAGCTTTTCTATATGAAGCTGAAAACAAAATATTACTGGCTTTTGATCAGTCTTACATAGGAAGAGGCATTAAGAACATAAAAGAATTTAGCTTTGTAGTAGAAAAAAATTGTATTCTATTGACTTTTATAGATATTAAATCGTGCATTCTGCACTGAATAAATCACATGTGAAACTGTTAAGATGCTTCCATGTATCTCCTGTATGACATTAAGTTCACTTCTATAAAAAGAAGGATATACAGCTGTCTTTCTACCTTCATTTGGTAGAAAATGGGTAAATGGGTTTAACAAACCCCAAAATTTACACTATTCCTGAGACCAGTTATAATGCCTTCCGTTATTATAATGTTAAGAATTTGTGATATGGTACATTGAGTATTTATGCAGTTTTTAAATTGGATTGAACTTTTGAATAAATATATGCAAAATCTGAGGAAAGAAACAACAAAACAAAACACCCAGAGTATTTTATGATGGATTTATTCTTGGGAAAGAACACATCACATATTTATGGATACCATACATTCTTTATTCCTCAAACTATTTCTATGGTTTTCCTTCTGCTGCAGCTTTTTTCGTATAAAACTCTCTCAAATTCTGTGAAATCCACCAATAATACAAGTTTAATAAAGCTGCATTTTTTGTCAAAGAACTGTTTACTGAATAACTATCCTGCTTTGGTTTTAACTTAAAAGCATTTCTTAACACTGTGTTGTTCTCCCTGAGTTTGTAAATATTAAAAGTCCTTCCTTTCAATTGTCTTACTTTTGCTGAGGAGAACGGACCATTTGAGAGAAAAAGAAGCACTCTATTTTTATTCCTTAAAAAAGAAGTCTGGTTTTGCTCAGATCATATCAATTTTATGTCTTTTTTGGCATGCCCACTAAACTGTAATTTGTGTGGTTCTAATTGAATTAATTTGATTGCGTTTCACTCCTGGGGCAGAATTGCTCAGAGCAATTTGAGTCTGAGATCACCACTCCCCAGTCTGGATTGATCTTTGACCACAAAATGTAGAGTGAGAATGGAAACATAGTTCTGTTAACATTTCTCACTAGATTTGAGCCTGACATCCCATTGTTGCCAAAGTCAACAAAAAATAATTTTAAACCTTGTGAGGTAACTGACACAATCTGCTTCAATCCTCTGGCTACCAGAACTAATTGTGCGATTTTGCCCCATTATTATGCTTCTTCTAACTCTGTTTTGAGTTGGGCTGTACTCTGAGATGGCTTTATGTGGCACTAGAATATATTTGTCTTCTGCTTCTCCACGTGCAACACTATCAGCTTTATTCATGTTTTTAAAATTCTTAAATCAGTGTAGCCTCTGCATAAAAGAATAATTGCTGAATATGCTTGAAAGAAGAGCATAAAAAAGGCTGCTGCCTACCTTTCCTAAGGTGATAATCTCTAAATCTTTTACCTCTTCCTGATGCTTTTCTTCCCAAGAATGTCAGTCGATTGCTGGCATTTCAGGAGTTGCCTAGTTTGACAATCTGTTTTCATGTTGCATAGAAAGGAAACTGTGCAAAGGCACAGAGATCAAAATTAATGATAAAACAATTATTATTCAGAATTTTGTTTGCACTTATATTTAAAACTATGCACTGGTGTTTAACAAATGTGATGTTAGAAGTGGTCCATTTAGAATACATAAGGTATCAGAGTAGGGTTTGGGTTTTTACTCTAATTCCTTTGCTGCAACTACTTCTCAAAAAATCCCAATATCCTTTCCATTCCTTGCCTAAAATACAAAACCATTTTGCTTATGAAGAGAGGAAAATGGCCTTCAAGTGGACCAACTTAAAATAATTTTTAATTAATGCAAATGAGTGTGGGAATAAGAGTGTCTGTTGCTTTAAGCTGAGTGGGCATTGTTTTAACGGATAACGAAATGGGTATGCTGACCAGAGAAATCAAATTTAGAAAAGGTTTGGATGAATAGAACCTCATGTTTCAAGACAAGGGGCCTCTTGAAAGCTTGAAAAAACATTGGAAGTAGAATACAAGCTGAGAATATTTGGCAAGGAAATAAAGTCCAAAACCACAAAAATAATATCTGCATTTTTTAGATCCCTGAAGAGAAGGAGAAAAATGAAACAGGAGTGCCAATATTTATTTTAAAAAAAGTTCTAAAAAATATTTTTAAAACTGATATGAATTGAGAAATTATAATGGCACATAATACTCAGCTCATCCTGCACAGCATTACAAAACAAAACATTACAAAAGCTACTTGGAGGAAAGCTTTTAAGGCTTATAAATAAAGAAACATTTTACACAGAAGCATGTTATAAAGAAGGGAGAAAGAGACCTTAATGTAGAGAGAAAGCAAGAACATTTTACTAGACCAAAATGTGCAAAGAAAAATGATAACAGTATTTTTGTAAGATTTTAGAAGTATTTGATTATGGGAATTGAGGCAAGATGTTCTTAAAGTTGCCTAAATATATAAAAAAATAGTAAGTTAATGAAACACTAGGACATTAAGTTCACTTGAATTGTCCTTTCTGTCAATTTACATTCTCTGTTTCCCATCTTAGAAAACCAAAATACAGGGTGTTTCATTATTTGAACTTAGCTGATTTTTAATTTTCCTAATAAATTTAAGTTCTTTTTACACTTGTCTAACTTGAACCCATATATCCCTTGTTGTAGCGTATACTTACTTTTCCTGCTAAATCTAAAAGTTTTTCATACTCAATACTTCATCAAACATTTTGAAATTATAAAATGCTTACTCAATATGGTATTTCATAAACCCTAGGAGTAGGATTCTATTCCATCAAGGTCTGTCATCTCAATCTGTATTTAGAGTACATGGAGCAATCATGCAATCTGCCATGCGCCTGTAATGAACTCTATGTTAGATTGTTCTGGAGAAGAAAGTTTTCTTTATCTTCATAGGAGCTGTTTGTCTTAACCCATGAGGACCTGCATTCGGAATTTCATATTTTCCTTGCAGCAAATTGCAATGCTAGACAACTCTTGAAAAAAGGAAATCTAAATCCCTGAGAGGACAGGATGATTTTCAGTAATCAATTTCATGTGTTTCTAAGCTCTAAAAGCATACAGTGATTCCACACTATTTTCTAAATGCCTATTTTATTCATTCACATACATAGTTATTAATGAATCACCCCAAAGAGCTATTTTTAAAAAAGGAAATATGTTAAAATTCTTTGCAATGGACCGCAAAAGTGATTGTTCTTACCAAAAAGTTAGTGACTGAGAATAGATAGGATTTTACAGGCTGTTTTCCTTGATTTCTTTATAGCATCTGATTTTGTGATTTCTGCAATTCCAGAATCAATAATCAAAAGAAAAGGCCAGAACATCCTTTTGCATGTTGTGTCTGGTGCTATGAGATATCAAACAATATTGTAAAGCAGCAAAAATGAACCTCAGTACTTAGGTGGTCCTTCTGTGGAGATAATCTACCAGGGATTCAAGTAAAATTGACACTAGTATTTCTGGTCTTCTGGTTAGTGCAAAATTCTAGCTGTTAATTAACAAGTAATTATCAATAATTGAATAACTACTGAAGAAGATTCATGAGTAAAAATGCATTGATTCTTAATTGAAAAAAAAAAAAATCTTGATTACATCAGAAATAAAATTAATGGAGCCTTCCTATGTGATCCAAGTAGGAGAGCACTTCAGTAATGACTCTGTTTCTCTTCTCTGAAGCTTTCCATCTGCATCCCATGCTGCTTTACTAAGCTAACTAAATAAGTGTCACCAAGAGATGTTTTTCAGTATTACAGGATCCTTAGAGACTTCTCTTTCCCTTGTTAGGTGAGAGCTTCATCTTGATGCAATGAATTCTAGAAAACTGGTATCTTTAAAACATACACATATTCCTAAGTGAAAATGTTTTACAAGGAGAAATGAGATTTAAACCAAACAGCTGCAGCTGATATTAGAATTGTAAAGTGTCCTTAGTTCAAATGAAGATATTGGCTGGCTGTTTTTATTTTAATAAAAATAAATTATCTGAGATGTATCTAGAATTCTGGGCTTAGTCATGATTTTTCAGCTATTAAAACATGCCTAGGCAGGAAGTCTTCACGAATGTTTTTAGGACAAAAACTCATAAAACTATCAAAATAAGGAGTACTGACTTTAAGTATAAACAACAAAGTGTTGGAACACATGGAAATTTTGCCTTCAGATAACTTAGTAACATAATCTCACTGTATTAGCATAGTGAACTGGCTATTTCCATGTTTTTATGAATAATGAAAGATACAATACATACAGTCTGTAAAATTTGTAAAATAGCCAGGACTTCATTCATGTCCTATGAGAAAGTGAAATGCTAAAAATAATTCTGGAAGGAAAAAAAAAGTGTATAAGCCCTTTAAAGGGTTCAAAATGAGAAAAATGAAATTACTTTGATTTGGCTGTTATAACAGCAATAAGAAAGAATCCTGCCACAATGTCAGTAATATCTGCTGTAAATTGTAGCTATCTAATAATGGTAGGTTTAATGCATCACGTGAAAATGGTCTAAGATGAATGTTATGGAGGATGGCAAAATGGGTAGTATATCTTGGACAGGAAAATGTTACAACAGAAATACTGAAATAATTCAGATGATTTGATAATGGCATGATAATCTGATATTTGTAGGACTAATAGACAGTTAAGAAGAGTGTAATTGAGGGCATTAATTGAATTACAGACTCCTTTCTTTCCTCTGATTTCCTATTCCATTCTACTGTTTTACTGGAGCACTATCCTATGTCATTCATTTCATAGTGGGTTGAATGTACTCCTGTGTAGTTGCAAGTGCTTTATACTTAATTGAAAAAGAGGAGGAAGTAAAAGGCAAGCAGTGGATGATTGATATGCAATGTGCTTTTAGTGTTGATCTGTAATAACTAAGCTGTGGTATATATCACAAGTGTATTATTGTGAATCCTCTAATATGTTAATATATAGAGTATAGTTAGTAATAAACATTTCTCTTAACAAAAAAAAAAACCCACAGAAATATTTTTGATACAAAAAGTGGTTTCCTGAAGCATGATGCTTTTTCAAAGAGCTAATTCTTTGGCAAATTTTCTGTATATCTGGTTACAGCTATATACATTTCAAACTCCTCCCTCTGAGATACTCTTCTCATATTTTAGCTTTTTAAATATGCGCAGTTTCCTCAGAATTTCTTCTCTTTCATTTAGAAACCTATGTATTTGCAAAAATTATGTATCAGATAGCAGCAGAATACACACAAAGAAAGAGAGTGCTTAAATATTCATAGTCATTGTTCTTATACACCTGAATTTCACATACATGATACCTGTGGTATCCTAGCATCTGATCTCGATGAAAGAAAATCAAGGAAAATTTGGTTTATTTAGCTTATCAAAGAGAAGACTAAGCAGTAAGTGGATCCAGTCGGTAATTACCAACACAAGGAAAAGTTACCTGATACTAGAAAGCTCAGAGACAAAAGTGTAACAAGATCTATCAAAGTTCTAAGTAAAAATAAGGTGCAGATTTTTAACCACTTCAAGAATTTAGCGTATGAGGTAGCATTGCACAGCTGACCTGTGACTGAATGGAGGGAGCACATAGTCTCTTGCACGTGTCTGGGTGACCTCCAAACAATCAAGCTCCTTCCCTTCTTCCAAGCTCTGTTTAACTAGTGTGGAAAGCTGAGGTGAACGAAACAGTGTCATCAGTCACAATGTTGGTATTAGAGTTCTGTCTGTAACTTACTCTCATGTCAACAGTACAGGGGGAGCACTGTGCTCCTCTGACTGGTTTCTGTCGAGGATAGTTGAATGCTCTTCCGTGTGCTGAAGCACTTTTGTGTTGTTGCTGTTCCTGCCATCCTTCCTGAAATAGCTTCATCATGGTTATGAGAAAAAGGTAACACCAAGTGCACAGGCTTAAATTAGCGTTTTCATATATGGAGACGTGTTACTAACTTGAAGCCACATCAGTGAAAAGATTGAAGAAATAAATTTCCATTTCCTCAAGCATGAAGGATCACTGACAGCAGCAGCATATGGTCTCCCTAACATTTTCCTGTTCAGAAGCTGGGGGAGGTCATGATTATGGAAAGTAAAGAGCTCAGACTAGTGAGTAAAGCACTGCGAGCTGGTATAGGACAGTTTCTGTGTACCTTATGGAGAACAGAGAAATTCAGTGTCTTCATTCTGAAATGTTCTTTCCTCTAGGGAAGGTGTTCACTGTATTTCTTTGTTTCACCAAGGCTGCAGTTCTCTTAGTGGCAGCAGCCTAGCTAAAGGCACAATCTACAAAGCCTGGGAAATGCAGATGGGTGTGGTGAGGATCCCCATCCCAAACAGCTGGCTCCTCCTAGGAATGCCATGGCAGAGCCCACCTCAGCAGAGGTGCAGGGCTGAAGGGAGCCTGTCTGCTGATGAAAAGGATTGGAAAAATATTTTTCTACAGAGCACAATACAGATGAGACAAGTTAATAAAAATGATATCTAAATAAATTATGTCTTTTTTGTCTATTTTTTGAACATCCAGAACACCGAAATAAAAGTGAAAAAGAGTATTTGATACTAATATCTAATCTTATATTAATACACTCAATAAAGGAAATTTAAAACAGGAAAAGCAGTGCTAATTTTTAACAATTTAGTTATAAAATATTTTCACATTCATTTTAAAATGGAAAATTAAGATTGTTAAATTTTGTCCATGGTTTGGGATATTTCTAATATCTAGTATTCTGATATATCTGAGTTCAGAAAAAAAAATATGGTGACATATTGGTTTTGCTGATTTATAAATGGAGTGGGAGGACTTGTAATTTATGACCCTGAAGTGGATGTGAATAGCAATTTATATTATTTTGGCTGTACTTGGCACAAGGCAGTCTCAGAAGCAAATCTGGTATCTGATAGATAACTGACAACTGTGTCCTGCACACTGTTGGCAGAGGATACAGCTAAGCATAATTGCAAGTGTGTCTGTTTCAACGTGCTTGTTTATAGAGCTTGGGTTTTTGGTGTTTTTGAGGAAATTAATTTCATGTGATACATGAGAAACAGATCTTAGGAGTATCAGGTTACAGTAATTACTGACATTCTTCTAACAGCAGGTACTTCTTTTCTTGCATTTCTCAAAAACATTCAAGTTCATTTTAAGCCACTGTTTTTAAGTGTTAAAGAGACACGATTAACTTAATTGATGGGTAAAATTTCCTCTGTTCTCATACAATATTTCACTGAAAACTTCCTGCTAATAACTATCACCTTGACTTTCTTTAAAGGTCCTTGCCTATACCGAAGGCCTTCATGGAAAATGGATGTTCAGCGAGATTCGAGCTGTTTTTTCAAGACGCTATCTTCTCCAGAACACAGCTCTGGAAGTGTTTATGGCAAACAGAAGTAGGTCGTGGTTTATATTTTTTGCATAAAATTGTGCTAGTGGTTATTTTGTGTTTTATTTATTCATATTAAAATTAAAAGTCTGTGCATCCTTTGATAAAGTGCTTATATCTCTTCTATAATACTTACTCTTGTATGTATTCAGTGCAAATTTTATTAAAATCAATCTCATAAATCAGTCTCACTGCTTTCTGTGCAGCAGTGAGATTTATTTACAGAATCAGATCATTGCAATTGGTAAATTCTTCAAATGTTGGACAAGAATTTGCTTTTTCTCTTGTCTCACCCTTCTCAATTGTCTGCAAATATTTTAGTGAAACATATTGTCCTAAAGTCATCCCTGGACACATATAAAAGGATAATTCCTTTTCTAATTATAAAATTAATTAAAGTTAAAAATTACCAGAGCAATAAAAGAATCCACTCAGTTTTCTGTATGTGCTACTCTGAATCACAGTTCAGTGGCTGGTGGGGTATATAAGTGGTTTTTCACCCTCAGGAGCTCTGATGTAAGTTTTGATTTCAACTGGAGAGGGAATTAAACAATTCCTTGTTCCTGGGCGTTTTCAGGCACTAGTTAGAAGAGGAAATGCTATGCCAACTACTGAACAGCTTCTCAGCCTGCTAAGAGATTTTGTGGATTAATAGTAAGGTGTTGTTCCTCTTCTGCAGGTCTTCTGCAACATGGAATATTTAATGCTAAAATGTTAACCTGCTAATTATACACAGGTGTGAAGAGTGTCAGGAATTTCTGTTGTACCTTGGATCCCCAGGAGGATAAAAGTGCAATTGACTTCTCTCCCTAAATAAAAACCTGAGCATTTTAAAAATATATACAGGTGGAGAAATAGACTTCTGCAAATGTTTTACTGGTACATATTTTCCTTTCTTCATTTAGCTTCTGTTATGTTTAATTTTCCTGACCAAGCAACAGTGAAAAAAGTTGTGTACAGCTTACCACGTGTTGGAGTAGGAACCAGCTATGGTTTGCCACAAGCCAGGTAATTTAATTAACATAGTTTTTATATTTTCTGTTATTATATTATACAGTTTATATATTTTTACACGCCAGCGCTAATTATTATTCCTGTCAAGAAACTCTAGATTTTCTTTTTCTTAAGGTTAGTATGAGAAACATTACCCTTTACTTACTATATGGCCTGTTAATAGATAGAATACAAGTAAAAGTATTGTAGATTAGATAATTACATTTTTTAATTTTCAATTACAGGAAATAAGCACCTTCTGGTGAAAATACTTACACCTTATCTCTTCAAAGTCTGGTTTCTAGTAAGGTTTTATAAATGTATAATCAAATGTTCATCCTTGCTGTAATTGTTATGCAGGATGTGAAACTGCACTTGACCTGTGTTTGATGAATGTAAATTATTTTATCTATATGAATGTGTGGTATTTTACTTCATTTCTTATCAGTGTTGTGGCTATTTTGCAATTTCCAAATTTCTTCCATTTGTTACTATAATGCATTCTTCTTCTTTTCTTTCCAAAATAAAGGAGCCTATATATTTTTGAAAGAACAAGTAAGGTTGATTTTTAGAGATTTTCACATACTATGGACAACTACAGTTTTTTTATTTCCTCATTAACACCAACATCAAATCAGCTTTTGGCCAATAATAAGGCTGGAAATTGTCAGATCCTGTATTATAAAAGTATTCCTATTTCAGGGATAGGTGAGATGATCTTTGTGTGTACTTCACTGTGTTGGAGAGGGAACATTTTTTGATTGTTTTTTTTGGTTCAAGATTAACTTCTGGTCAAAATGAGACAAAAATAAAGAAATATAAGGGAATGAGGAAACAGCATGATATTAGCAAAAAAATGGTGCTTTGGGCTCAGGCACCCATTTGGCTTGATTTGGCAAAAAAGCCAATGACTTAATTATCAGTGTAGTGTCTGGGATATCTTTCTTTAAGTAATTTCCTACAAACTAAAACTTCAAATTGTCCCTGTTTTATCCCAGTACAAAATGTGGAAATACTCTGAAGTGTGAAAGCATTTATAGAATTGGAGAACTATTTCATTCACAGATGAACATCATTCCCTGTCATGAGCCCAAGAGTCTCATGATACCTAAGGCTTGATCTCCTGAATGTGCTGAAGTTTTAGGCAAACTGCCAAATTCCTAAAGTTATCATTGAGATCAAGGCAAAGTTGGGGCATTTATTTGGAAGGTGCATCTTGTTTATATTTGCATTGTTCTTCCATATACTAAAGTTAAAGGAAATGCTGTCTTTAAATGGAAAGTAATAGTATTCTTTTCTGAAATAGAAATGGCCACATGTTCTAGCGCAAACAAAATGCAAATTTCTCAATCAGAATTTCATATTTACAGTGACATTTTTTACTTTTGAAATTCATATCCTTTGTGCATTATTCAGTGAATAATTGTCTGGAAAAGTTTGTTGATATATATAATTATTTAGAAAAGTTTCAGCTTCAATATAATATGCAGTTATTTCCATACCTTTTTGATTAAAGTTCAATTTGAATCGAAAATGGGCCTGCTAGCCTTCAGAATATATCTGGCATATGGTAGTGAAGTTATTTTTCTTTCATTTTTTGTGTAATCATGGTATGATTTATGCAAATAAAGACTCCATAATAATGGGGTTTTTTCTTTTTTTCCTCTGTCTACGTACCCTTATTGTCTTCAGCAGGATTGCAGTGGAGTAACTGCGAGAAAATCTGGCTCTATAACTGCTCTGTAGTCAATCTCTTGTTGATGTTAGAATATAGTTTTCCTTCCTATGAATATGTTGGCTCTGGAATGCAATTTTTTAAATTATGTTTATTTGTATAACTAAAGGAGAAATTATGCTGAGTAAACAAAAGGAGCTGCTTTACTAAGTAAAACATTATCCTTTTTTTTAATCATCACAATTTTCCAGATTAAGTTGTACCTTAAAATATCTTAACAAAAGCAGACCTTTCTGGTTGTTTTGCTTAAGTTCTTTAGTTCAATTTATGCAAGTAATATTTCCTCTCTGATACTACTCTGATAAACATCACCTAGAGTTAATTACAGTCTCATAAAGTCTTACATTCATGATGGAAACATTCCAAAGAAGTAAATTACTTTTAATGCAGTACATGGCATTTAAGTATTTTTCTGTTTTCATGGTGAAATCCTGCAGTTAACAAAGGTATAGGGAAGTAGAAGTAAATAGAAATATTTATGATCTAATGGCTCAAAGGATTAGAAGCAGGTGGACCATTCCTAAGACTTTACAGACCTGCTGTTTGGAGCAAGTCTTCAGTTTGCCTCTGCTTCCTTTCCAAACAGCCTGTTTAATGCTTTGATTCAACAAAGAGTTCAAGCCTGTGCTTAATGTTACAAAGAAGTAATTACATCCTTAAAATCAGTCACATGTTGAAGAGTTCAGTCTGATTTGGTAATCAAATTAGTCTGTCTTTGATAAATGCATTTTCACTGTTCCTGAAACATGTTGCATTGATTGTAGTTTCCTTATGACCTTGCCAAATGATACAACTGGGCAGACAATGCAACAGCTGCAGACTTCTGCAGCTCTTTATGATTCTGCATAGGTAGAGTAATATCCACTTTTTTAGCATGGTAGTATCAGACTACTTTTTATGGTTCTAACATCTCAGGTGTAATTTACTGATTTACATTTTATTGAGGGCAACATAGCAGCTCAGAAAACAACTGTGAGCTGCCTGATGGTTTCGTAGCATGTAGATATCAAAGAATTGGTAAAAGATACGGTATCTTCACCACTAAACACACTGACACCTTCTACTGAAATTCTAGAGAAAACAATGGCTTCAGTTAATAAAACTGAGAAATTCAAATGATGTTTTTTCTGGAAAAAAAATATTTTGGCTGTTACAGTAACTATATTCAACATCAGCTCAGCTTGCCATGTCAGCAGCTTGGTGATGGATTTCTAGATCTCAATACAACTGGGTACAGAGGGAGAGAGGTAGAAAAACCTAAGATAATAAGATTTAATGCCATCAAAGTATAAAACCCTTTTTATAACTTTGATTAAAAGTGAATGTTGATGAGTTTCTTGCCTTTCCCAAATTACTTTCCCAAGTCTCTTTTTTTTCTGAACAGGAGCAACACAACATATAACATCATGCAGGTGCAAGACAGTTAAACATTCTTTGTAATAGATTGCGTTGTAGCTAACTAAATTAAAAGTTACTGTGAAAGGCGGTGTGTCACATTCCACATATGGGATATATAGAATCCCTTCCTTCACCAAAATGGCACAAATTGTTTTCTAAATACATTTAAATGTATAAAAGTTCAAATCTTGGATCATTTTGTTGTATATCAGATTCTTCCACAGTTCCCATTTTGAGCAGATATTTCATCATTCTCTAGAAGCAAAGTAAGCACATTCATTTGTGCATCTTCATATTGGTGATGGCATATTGAAGAAAGAAATGGTTTGATCAAAGTTGGGTGGTTATAGCAAAACAGAAAACAGTGGGTCTTCCTGTGTTAGCTGAAACAAGAAGGTGTGGAACCAATTTATTGTGCATAATTTCTTCCAGTCTCTGCTGAAAAAAATGTGAATCTTTCAAACACCGTAGATATGGAGTAAATAAGGACTTTTTTAGTGTATTTTGATTTTCTGTAGAGTTCACTCAAATCAGGCATTCAAATGCAAAGTCCAGCACTTGACAGTTTATAGATTTTTGAGTCTCCTTAGGAGATTGTGAATAAAGTCTAAAAGCAGCTACTAAGCTGTACTGATACATAAATGTTGTTTTGTCATGGGAGGAGCAGAAAGTCTGTGACAGAAATGCTTTGTAAATTTAATGATCTCTTTAGTATTTTTTTTTCTATGTTTATTAATTTTTATGTAGCATTAGTCAAAATTTACTGGAAACCATGTGTCTTTGAGGATTCAATGTAAAAACAGTTGTTATTCTCTAAAATGCAATATTAAGTATGATTACATTTTGATATTTCCTTAGATAAATAGTTTAATAAGCATTATAGAAACAACTTTAAAATATTTTGCATTGTCTCCTGTGTAGTATGAAGTGTGTTATTCTTGGTGTCCTATAGTCTACTGTAAAATAAGTCTAGCCAAGCAGGCGAGAGCTAATGTACTGGGTAAATAATTTGGGTAAATACGCTTACGTGGTCATTTTTGTATGCCCAATTTGTAAGCTGAAATATGGCAGACGTTGACAACTTACACACTGGAAATTTAGACAAATAATTGTAATAACTGTGCACTCCAGTCACATACCAATACTCACTCACCCTTTCTCTGGAAAAAGAGTTTAGTGCCTCTCTAGGAGTATGTACATGTATCTTTAGAAGTAGATGGTTCACATTTTTGTATGCACTGCCCAGTTTGACACCTTGTATATGACTAAGTTTTAAGAAGATACTCAGCTTCCAGAGTCTAGAAAAAGCACAGAGTGTGCACAGGGTGCAACTGAAAGCTGAAGCATTGGGTGTCCCTATTTAGTCTTGATAAGCTATGTAAATACTACTGCATGCATTCTTTAAATTCACTGAATTCAGAATATGGATTAGCAATTGCCTTTTTTATTGTTGTTTTTAAGATTTCTCCATTTGTACACATTTCTAAGATCTAAATTTCTTTTAAAAAAGGTATCTGATAAGATGAATTTTTTTTCCTTTTAAAAATTTCCTCATCCTTCTTTTTCAGGCAAGAACTATTTTCTATAGAAATGAGTTTTGAGCTATTAGACTGCTTCTACCTGTTGCAGATTTTTTTTCTTTAACGCATCAGTGTACACTGACTGTACTCCTCTATATTTTACCAACCAGGGATGTTATATACAATGATTAATTTAAGACTTGGTGCGTGGTATTTGGTTATTGTGATGTAGTCAGATTGAATATAGAGGAGTTGAGGTTTTTTGCTTTTCTCTTCCTTGGCATGTAGTTTGATTCTTTCTCCCTTATCCAGTCATGAAAGTTTCAAAAAATGTGTGGAAACTGAGTATCATAGAAGCTTCTCCTTCTCTTCCAAATTTGAATGAAATGTGATTTAGAAGTCATTGTGAAGAGATAGGCAGATGAACATGTGAGCAGATAACTGAGTAAAATTTGTTTCTTTCAGAAACCAGGCTGTAAATAGAAATCTTCAGGCTTACTGGGATATAAGAAAGAATCATGGGTAGCTGATCATAGAGGAGGTGCACAAATTGTGTAATAAATATAGTCAACCTGTGTGATGAAAGTGTATGTCACTTTAATCTATCTATCACTCACTCACATTAATTGACTTATATATCCTTTTGAAACAGGGAAATGGTATTCCTCTTTTATTCCTTCTGGACAAACCTGGCACCAGGAGGTCTGCACTTTCTTTTAATCCCGGTCTTTTAACCAGATTCAGAATAAAATAAGCCACAAAATATGTTATTCTGATTTATTGCAATGCTGTAGTAGTGATAAAATAAAATATAGCTCCTAATTTTAGCCATTTCTCAAATAAGAGTAATAGTGTCTTCTTGACTTCATTAAATGAAATAAAAAAGCCTCTTGAGAGAATCTGAAATTAATCACACTAAAAATGTTGCCCTACATCTTAACATTTAATAAGACTCTTAAAAAACTCGTTCTTTAAATGTATGTCCTAGGAGAATCTCTCTGGCCACACCCCGACAACTTTATAAATCCTCCAACATGACTCAGCGCTGGCAGAGACGGGAGATATCCAACTTTGAATACTTGATGTTCCTCAATACTATAGCAGGTAAGGCTTCTGGCTCTTTAATCCCTCCTAATATGTTTATGTTTGTCAAAGTCTTAAGCAATGTGACTTGATTGAATACATTTCTCCCTCTAGAATTCAGCTGCAGCTTTGTGATGTATTCTGAAACACAGACACATAAAATATTATCAGAAAATGCACAACCTATCACAGAGACTTTAGATTCATGTATTGCTGTGAAGGCTGTTCCTTGCTCCCCTTCTGCCATTTCCTCTGCTGACAGCTTTGTCTGAAGCTTTATTAGAGTCAACAAACCATTGCCAGAGAGTGTCTGGAAATAATAATGGGAAAATGTAATTTCACTACTTCATCATTCTCAGCAACAGCAACTAGACAGCAGAATAACAACAGTATTCTGCCTAGTACAGATGTCACCTGGATTGTGGTATGATTAGATTACAGCATCTTTTCTCATTTAGTTCTTTGAGATGAAATATAATATCAGATTAGGTATTTAAAATGAGAAATAACTGCCCTAGACATCCGTTTGTTATTGGCAAAAGAAGAGCTTTTCTGGCAATTGTCATTAATTAAACATTTGGGAAGATATTATTTCTTTCACCTTTCCCTTTTCTATGTGTTAACTCCAGTGTTAATTTTAAATGTAAAAAGCAGCAGTTTTCTACACCATACACAGAGATTTCCAGGAGGTTGTCTACTATTATGATTCCTGCCTGTAGCACACATGCTGCTTATGAACCTGCCTGTGGAGAGCCTCATACAGACATTTCACTTCAGTGAGCTTTAATTTGAAACCCAAATTAAATTCCACCAGGCATCACTTTGTACTCCAGTGTTACAACTCTCATCTTTACTTGGTCCTGACTTTTATGCTTGAGGTTATCCTCAGGCCAGACATAAGACATGTAAGTGTGAAACCCAAGGTAGCACTCGTTATGCTGACCAGTCTGGGGACAGTCACTGTGTTCTTCCCAGTAGGGCAGTGGCAGAATTCAGGAGCTGTCAAACTCACTTGATTTGAACCCTAAGGTTTTGGCCTCTGCTTAGATGGTAGTCATCTTCCTTGCATCCATTCTTACGGATGTTAATAAATGTGTCATCAACTTATCCCAGTGTGATACAGAAGTGTTAGCACTGAACAGTTGGAAATCTGAGGGCATGTTTACCTTGTGCAGTGGAGCAAAAAGCAGAATCCCTGAAACTACTGGAGATCTGGGCTGGAAAGTCCATATGGTGGAGTCTGGTGCAGGCTCACCAGCTTGGTTCCCAAGCGTTTTAGTTGCGGTCCCACAGATCTCTGCTGGAGGAAGGAGCCCTGCTGAGCGTTTATTGCCTCTGGTGCAATGCCAGAATGCTGCTATCCTGCTTCTGGACACTGCCCTGTCTCCAGCTGCTTCGTGCCTCTCACACATCCGCTGCCCTTCTAGTGGTGAGGAAGTGCAGGCGGACCCTTGCCGGCTCCCTGGCTGCCTCACCTGAACTGGGAGGATTTACTGGAGAGCTGGGGAGTTAGCCTGGGTCCACTCAGTCCTTGTCCAATACGTTCTAGACAGAACTGGCAATTTCCTTTTTATGTATTCATTTCTTTTGTAAGCAGTGAATGTAAGTTCTTTAAATAAGAGTAGACAAAAGATAAGCCATTTCTTAAATAAATTATTTTTTAAATTTTTAATCAGTTTAAAACTCCAAAGTTACTCTGTTTCAGATACCTCACCATAGCATCCAAACCTGGAAGACAGCTTTATGTCTGATGTAATTTAGAAATTCCAGTAACACTTACACTTAAATATCTACCAGTTAACAAGCTTCAGCCTGAACTGATTCCCTCAGAGTATCTCAGAGGTCTCAAGAAAAATATTTTTTGACCTGTTGCTTGATATTAATACTACTGGGTAGGCTTTATAGCCAAATGCTTACATGAGACTTGATTCTCTTAAAGTCATTTAGTGTCACTCATCTGCCTTATAACAGAATGGTTTCCACATTCTGTGGCCAAGGTTTGAAGGATTACTGACTGTTGGTTATGTTTTTATATGTGTCCATGAATTTCTGTCCTATTTGAAAAAAAACTGTTTAGTCACTATCCCTAGGAGTGTCTCTCTCTGACTTTAGATATTTAATTTCTAGCAGATTTATTGGTAGTCTCTTACAGTTAAATCTCATTGGTTCATGTAGTCTCCTTGGTTGATTGCATCAAATGCCTTGCTCATTTTACAGCATTGTCTACCACATCATAAAATCTTTCGTCAGTATGTGATTGTTTTACAAAACTTGAATAAACTTTATCTGTGGTAGGTGAACTTGCCAATTACGCACACAAAAGCTTTTCTGAAAATAACATCAGAGAATGAAAGCTGACTGAAACCCAACAGGCAATTCTACACATTACAATAAGCTCTTTATTCCAGTTTGGACAAAATTTTAAGCTTTCCAACTTTTTGACAGAAGCAAAAAATCCCCTCAAGTTATTTTTTGGAAGATCAACCAGGTTTTGTAGTTTCATTGAAGTCTGCACTTCATCTAGAAAGCTCTGTTCCAAAAACTTATGAAGTACTTTTGGGTATTTGCAAAGAACCACCTCATAAAGTTCCTGGCAAGCCAGAAACCCACCCACAATAGAGTGCACATGAGCTCAAAGTCCAGTCGTGCAGGAGAAAGCTTCAAAAAAGAAATATACGTTAGCAAGTCTAGAAGCTCTCCCATCCCCAAGCTGACCCTGGCTTCACCATTGCATGGCCTTGTACCAGCAGGGCCTGAGATCTGGGAAACTGCAAAGAGCTGTGAGGCAGACTGGGTGACACTGGTGCTCTGCCTTACAGCTCTGCCTGTATTTCTGTAAGTCTTTTTGACAGGTGTTCCTCAGAAATATTTCCTGTACAACAGGTGTTTTCTGATGAAGCACTAACAAAATTAATACCTAGATCAGAAATACAGTATTGGAAGCAAAGAACCTCTACTAACTTGTTGCCCTGGTTTTGATAACTGCCTAAGTATACCTGTATTGAACAGGCACAAAATCTCATATGCTGTGTAGACAGGACCCTCAGCAGTCAGAAATAAATACAGGATTTTCTATTTTGTACACACAAATAGGGTACTGAATATACTTGTGGCCTCCTTTCCTAAGTAAAGATGTATTTTCTTTTCTTTCTTCTTGGAAATCCAATTTCCAATTACAGTCCTAATTATACTCTTTTGTAATGAGATTCCATAAGAAATATTTCCTTGTAAGTTACAACTTCTTTGCCAGCAATTGTTAGTGTAGCAGCAATGACCTAGTTTTAGAATATAACTGTTTATTTAAGCATCTTCTTCTTTTAACAGTATTATTGTTTCTATCCCCCCGCCCCCTTTTTTTTTTTTAAATTCATGTTTCCATTAAGCTCCTACTGATTCATTCAGCAAATCTGAGCTGTAGCTTAGTCAGAAACATGGAGGTTTGTCACTTAAGAATTGTGGATTATCTGCTAGTAAGTAGGTAATAAATAAGGTCACTTCAATGTTTTTTCTTCTCATCCAAATAGAGGTCCACTAACAAAGTGGTTTAGTCCATCTTTTGCCCATTCTTTGTAGATTTTGTTTTTTCCTTACAATGGTGCTTAGTTAGTCTCTAGCCCTCTACAAAAGAGTAAGAAAGCACTCGTGTTTTCTTGTGATCCTCCTCTGAAATTACACAAGAAGCAGTAGTCTTGGAAGAGTGATGTTCAGAAGTGAGGGCTCTGACACCAGCTTATTTCTCTTGTTGTGATATCATGCAGATGGGTCCTTTCCCACAAGTCCTTTGCCTGTTTATTAATAGTGTTAGTTACACAGACTGGTTGGTCTCTGTACAACAGAACCACTGAAATAAATATATGAATCTCTTCCTAAATCTCTCCCTGGTTTGCTGGTATGTCTGTCCTGAGAATCATGGCCCCTGGCTGTTCTATATGTCCTTAGTGTTTGAAGTATCCACTTGAAAAAAATCCATCATTCTGTGATGTTATCTTTAATTCTTACATCATCCTATTACTCCCTAGAAACATTGCTATGTTTCATGTTTAGATGAATTGTTTCTACTGTGATCTGTGCTTATGACTTAGCAACTTTCTACATCAATTCTCAAAGATCTGTCTTTCTAGATCACTTCCTGTCCAGTCTTAAGTGTGATTGCTGGCCTTTGTGTTGGCCTGATGTCTCATTGCCATATCAGTTCAAATTCTTTCCCCATCTTCAAAACTCTCTAAAGCCTTATTTCAACCTGTTTCTCTGGCCCTCTAGTCAGCTCTTTTCTCACCTCCCTTCTCTGTTTCCAAGGTCTTCACCTCTTTCTTGCCCTCTTTTCTGGCTTGAGCATATTTCATCATGTTTACAGCTCTGGGCTTTCCTCCCAAAGGTAAACACTGCACTCTGCTACTTATCAGTCAGTCTCAGTGTTATGCTTTCGATGCCCCTGGTTTTTGTCCTGGCCTTGTAGACATAAGCCTTCCTGGTTGTCTCCCATTTCCTCCCCCTACCTGTTTCATTCTCGGTTCCTTTCATTTTTGCTATGATTATATAATTGTCCTCTCTGCATGGGACCAGCTATATGTTAGCTGAATCCTCTGGGTGATACAGGAAGCAAGTAATTTTTACTATTTTCAATTAAAAGATTATTAAAAAGAGTGCTTAAAAGTAGTCCCACTACAGCAAAAGATATCAAGAGTGGGAACAAGAAGTTCTTTTTTAATAGCATTGCAGTGCTCAATGTTTTAGCTAAAATTCTAGATTTCAAAACTATTTCTCAGTATTTAACTAATTTCTGCTGTTTGATTTCAAATTTCAGTATATTAAATGTGTGCTTGCATTTCTAATTATTGGAATTTCAATTTTTTAAATCCTACATGCCACTGCGTGTTAAAGAAATTATGAATAATTGCATCCATAATTTTTGTGAGTAATTTCTTCTAGTGGAAAGAGCTTATTTTTAAAGGTTTATGGAAAAAAATGACATCCTCAATTAGGTAATAAATTCAGATGAACCTCTTCGTCCTCCCCTTTTTTTTTTTTTTTGCCTGTTTAGCATTTTCCACTTTTTTACTCTGTGATGTACAAGCCTTCACTGGTTAATTATGTATATATTTAGCTACTGCATGTGTTGGGCTTATTATTGTCATCTAATTAGATGTAACTCGAACTACTTACTTCTAGAAAAATCATTAAAAATTCTTTCCTAATGACCTGGAGATGACAAAATGTCTGTAAAGTGTGAAGAAGCAGACAAGCACAGGAACATCGCTCTTAAAGAGTGTTAATCCAGATGCTGCAATCATCTAATTAAACAATATTTTCCTGTCATTAACATTTTCACCAAGGAATTGCAGTTATAATTTCTTTGTCAGCTGTCTCTAGCTCACTTTACCTTAGAAACTAAAGTGCCATATAAAAACATTAAATTGGATGGTTTAATTAAAAAGTTTTTTTTTTTAATGAAGAAACATATCTAGTATTTCTGAGATCTCATTTACTATGCCTCATTTTTATTGTTCAAGTAGATTAATGTCACAGGGCTTGCAACATTTAATATTCAGCCTTTAATATTAATCTCTGTAAGCCTGCTTGTGGGGAAATCTGAAGGTTCTGAAAAGGCATAGGGACTACCAATAGTCATACAGGTTTATGTTCTATATTTATTTATCTAAAGAAAGGACCAAATAATTCTTGCTGGAAGCACCAGACAATTGATGAGATGGCTAAGTATATTCATCTGCTGACTTTACTCTGAAAATAATCAATTGTGAAGCCAGAACAGATCAAGACAGCATTTGGAATAAAGTGAAACCACTAATATTTATGCATGTTTAGAATTAGGGATTTGTAATCCCATTATAGGCCTAGATCACTGTCCTCTGCTCAGATAAGTACAGATGTGTGGTCTTAACTCGTAGGTTTGATCTATTTTTATAATTTAAATTCGGCTCATCTTCTTGAGTCAGTTTTATTTGTTGATATTAAGGAGAAAATTGTTGAATTTAGAAAAATAAATCACTAACTTTTTCATTAAACAAATTTCATTAAACAGATTAAGAGCTATTCTTACTAGTTATTATTTTCATAAATAAAATGTTTTATAAAAATTGAAGTAGGAGAAAAGAGAATATTTTAATTTTTTTCACAAGACTTATATTTACCAAATACATAATCTTGAAGGCTTCATTATTTGCAACTTATCCTCCCTAAGTGAGAGAGGAGCTGCTTCAAATTATTTCTCACTGTGAGGTAAAAAACTGCACAGAGGAGTTACTGCAGTGTTCTGACATGGAGCTAATGTCATATGATAATTTCTTCATGTGTCCATACTATAAGAAACCCCTCAACAAAAGAGAGCTCTTACACCAGAGAGACTTAGGATAGCTTTTTCCTTACCCTATTCACACATTTATGATTTTCCCATATGGAATGGGAACAATCAAAATCTTGTTGACTGAATATTAAAATTGGATCAATATGAAAAGAATGAAATAAATATCAAAATGAAATTAAATCACAATATGAAAAAATCTCGATTTCAAAATTAAAAGTAATTTTGTATGACTCTACATTTCCTTTCAAAATTTTGCAAAAGGATGTTCTCACTTTTAAAATACTTCTATAATATTGTTACCAGTGAAGATATTTGTTAGTATAAGCTCTTTTCCATACAAATCTTAATTCTGCAGAATCTTCATTGTTGCTTATGCTTTGTAATAAACTACAGTCATTTCAGTCATTCTCTTCCTGGATCTCAAAGTTCTTTTAGTCTGCTCTCTGCATAAACACAAATGCCTTTCTATTGTGGAAGATTTTGCATGCTCTTATGTTGACTTCTGATGGTGATTCTAAATGCTAAATAATGCTAAAGATTCTGATGGTGAAAAAAACATTTATTGTGTGAAGCTGTGGTTTTATAGAGGCCGTGTTTTAAGGCACCCTAAATTTGATAATCTCAAGAAACTTTACAAGTCATATACAGTTAAACCCTTGCCAAAGAGGATAATCTGATTTGATGGATGTAGAAAATGAGGCAGAATTGTCTTCCTTCAAAACATATAGAGCTCCGTCCCAAAAGTCTAAAAGAGTAAATATTCTAGCAGAGAATACCTTTCCTTTTCCTCCCTTACAAGGATAAATTCTGGCATACTTCTTGAGTTAGTTGTTTGATACATTCTTGTTCTGTCCAAGAGTCATTTTCCATTCATTCATTTGTTCATTCGTCATTCATTCATTGCTGACATTAAAGAAGTGGTTTCGTTTCTATCCATCTTTATTTGTGTATGTAGCATACAATGCTGGAATTGCTTGTTTGACAAAGTTATAGTTGCACCTTAATTTTTTTTTGTATTTTTGTGAACGTCTGTGTTTTCAGAGTGTAAAAATGAAGATGCAGAATTATTAAGAAGATTCACGTCTCCTGTCTTCAGGGAAAGTTTGTACAAAATAAAAACACGCTTTTTGTTCATCAACTTCTGTTGAAAAAATAAGGTGTTTGTAGAGCAGTGAAAGTTCCACATTTCGTTAAAGCAGAATTGATTTCTGTGGAGAATTGCAACTGCTACTCAGAACAAGGAAGCCTGTGTTTTCCTGTGCCGGGTTTTGTACCCCAGGAATCTGCCCAGAATCTGGAAGGAAGCTGTTAGTGAGACAGGGCTGTAAATCTGCCACAGGACTGGGAATTGTTAACCTGGATTATTTCAGTCTGCTAATTATATTATATAAATACACATGCACACATATATTTATGACCTGATTTTAAGACTAATGTTGCATATTTTGTGGTTCTCACTACAGCTACAGGATGGACATTTCTGTACTACGAAATTTAAGTTGTCTCATCACTGAAACGTTGGATTCTACTAAATACAAGAGAATAAAAAAATAGCAACCTTTCCCAAACACACTTCTCTTTGTGATGAATTCATAATTTTTAGTTCATTGTAGTTGCAGATTGTTCTTTTGAAACGGTATCTGAAGATGGTTTTTGCACGTTTTAGCTGTTGGAATGACAGCAGTGTTTCTTTCATGATTGAAGAAAGTGACCTGGGGTAGTCAGCTCTGTCTTTTACATGGGAGAGCTGTTTTTTAATTTTCAGTGTGATTGAAAAAATAATGTTACAGCAAACATGACTTTCATCACTTTGATTTCACAGTTGCCGTGGAGTCTCACAATTTCTTCAGTGAAGAAGAACCATAGGGAATGATGAATTAGCATGGACTATCTAGGCTAGACCTGGATTTGCCAACCTCAGATTTACCCCCTTGCTGTTTGGACTCTCATTTTATCTTTGCCAGCTATGATAAGTTCCTAGGAAAGTCATAGTATGGTTCTTTTGAATTTCTACATTCATACTATAAAAGTATCTTGATGGAAATAAAAAAGAAAGTGTTCATGGCACATTTTACTTGATCTTAAAACATACTGTGCTTTTTATATTATATCACCTTCTATGTTGACTTCTGGTTTAAGCTAAGTGCATCTAAATGGCTGCTTTTGTCTGCAAGATTCATACCTGATTCTGTCAAAGTGGTGGGAACTGGGAACATGTGATGCAACAAATGTAACCACTAGGTTTTCTTCTAGCTGGAAAAGTGGACACAATTATCTAATTCTTAAAATTTTCCTTTTCAATAGGACGAACATACAATGATCTGAACCAATACCCTGTATTTCCATGGGTTTTAACAAACTATGAGTCTGAAGAGTTAGATCTGACCCTTCCAGGCAACTTCAGAGATCTTTCAAAGGTATGCTTCATTTTTGTTAAAGAACAGTCTTTTAGAAAGATATTTTGTTTTATGTTTATAGTCTGGTTAAGAAAGGTCTTTATCTTAAAGACCTGAAGTCTGAAATACCCATGAAAGACCCATGAAAGTCTGAAATAGACTTTTCTATTTTAGAATTATTTTATACTGAATCTCTACATTATGCTACTTCCACAGTCTGACTGATCTGGTTCCAAATCTTCAACTCCTCCATACCTTCTGACTTATGGAACAGGAGTGCATCAGACTTCACTAATTATGCCTCTTAGTTTATAAAAGCTGCTCCTTTGGAAATAAAAAGCTTGGACTAATATTTCACTTTATTTTGCAGTGACTTGAATAGTAGTATAGAATCAGCATCTTTTGATATAATAGTTAGTAAAGGGGTATTTTGTATTTTAGATCCTGGAGTATCTGGTCCTTATTGTTATTTGTTCAGATTTCTTCCATCCAACCCAATTTGGGCACTTAATGCTTTGTAATAAAAAAAAATCCTAGTATTTTTTGTCTCTAATGGCACAACATTGTCATCAATACCCAGCTCTGGTGCTCTGGTTGTGTTAACAGACTGCAGAGGTCTGTCCTTGTCAAGCATAGCAGAAACATATGGAGGGGCTCTACTTTTGGCCAGCTAAAGTAAAGACAAAAAAGAGGTCTCAAAACTGTATTGTGGGAAGTATCATTCCTGGTTGTTATCAACTAAGAAAGGATATGCATTATCTTGCCGGTGGAGGTGGCAAGATAGAGCATAGTCCTTCAGCATTCCCAGTGTGAGGTTTCTGTTGTTTGGTGTGTTAGCATTCTTGCATCCTCACCACAGCTCCTCAGCTAGGAGGGGGAAATTGCTTGTACAAATTGAGTGAGGCTCAAAACCACAGGAAGCTGTCACTCACTGCCTTTAGGAGTGAGGCTGGAGAGAAGAAAATGACCCCCAAGGCCTGTTCTGCAGTCCTGTGCTGCAGACCCTGCATTCCCTTCTGCTGCTGTGTGTGTTTCTGGGGTTTAGGCTGTAAGTCTGGATTTTTTTCCTCCTCTCCCTGCAAGCATACATCCTGGGGTGCAGTGGACACATCCTGCCCTGGATATTTGACAGTTTCATCTCTGCCGGAAAGAGTGTGCTTGCAGTGCCTCCAGATGTGTTGTAACCATTCCTGGAAGCCTGCTTTTGTAAAACGTCCAAAATAAGTTGAGTAGGAGTTGAATTTATAATAGCAGATAGAGACACCTAAGTTCACACTCTCTTTTTTCTCTCAGACAAATAAAAAAATAAATAAGCAAATAAACCCAGAATTTACAGTACATTCACAGTATGCCTCAAAAGGAAATAAATTGCTTGATACTTCCGTAAAGTTTATGTAAAACTTCTGACCTTTCACAGCATTATAGGTATGTTTCACAAATGTGTTTTTCAGTTCTCTAACACCATTGTAATCTGTGCCAAGAACAATAAAAGAACCACAGACATGACTTAAAAAAAGACCTGTGATCATTTTACACTGGCTTGTTCCCTAGCATGTATAAAATATTGCTGGTTTAGAGTTGTTCAGAAAGATAAACCTTTCATTAAGGTGCTTACACTTTTTAACATCTCTCAAACTCACTTTCTGTAAGTATTTATAGCATACTTCATGTGGTGAAGTACAACGAGATTAGACAGTGTCTCATGAGTCCTTTGCTAGGTATTTATTTTAGTTCAATCCAAATTTTTATAGCAATCTACTAAAATCTGTATTGCTACAGGAAGTAGTGTGATAGCTGAATGGATAGGTTTTCCTCATGAGTTAATAAAGACTTATTATGGAATTAGTGCATGTTTAGCTTATTAAGTATCACTGTACTGTTGCTAGTGCTCTCCTCAAGAGGGAATGTTAAATCAAGTCCATGGCTATTTATTTTTCATCAAGAATCGAGAATCCATGCAATGTACACCTCTTCTTACCAATTTGAAAACTTATCAAAAGCTACTGGTGGTTTCCTCTGGAACAGCTAGGGTTTTGACCACTGAAAAGCCTACACAGAACAAGCCAAGGAAAATTACCTTTCCTTTCTGGCAATATCTGGACTCCGTTTATCCCATGGATGTATGAGAAAACACATGTGAAATCTCTAAAGTGTTGTGGAATACCTCAGAATAAAAGGGTTGTAATTGTCAATTTTTTGCAGAGTTCATTATAATAATATCTGATAGATTTCATTTCACCATGGTTTTTAAAGGAAAAATAGCTTAATGTTTTTATTTTAAAATGCAGTGGCTGGTTATTATGGAATGCCTGACTTGGGCTGTTAAGAGTTACTTGCATCCTGTTTCAATTTTTGCATTATCAGTAAAAATCTTAAAAATTGTAATGTCTCTGTGGTATTACCTTGTCAATTCTGTTTTTATTTTCAATACTGTCCTGTATCTGTGAGTCCCTTCTTTTCTTTACATAGGGGTGAATCCTGAGTAGCCCGGTGCTTGAAAGCAGGAGTTAGTGATTTATTGTTAACAATATTGAAGGAGGTTGTGCTATCAAGTCTCAGCCAGGCCTCTGGGGCAAGCCCACACAGTATCCTTTCCATGAGGAGCAACTTCCTTCTGTCAGTTTTTGCCCTGCAATGGAGGCATGTTCCTGCAGATTTGATGGCAGATCAGGACCTCCAGATAAACTTGATGGATAAAATCTCCTTTGTCAGTTCCTGACCTTCTGTCTCCCTGTAAATTTTGCCCTTCTTAGTTTCACAAAACCTCTGTCCTTAATATTTAGCGATTAATAGTCCTCAAACAATCTTTTGAAATTATTTAGAATTTTAACACTATTGCATATGCGGTAAAAGCCCAAAGAAGCAATGAAATTAAAAAAGAAGTCACCTACCATGCTTTGTTTGCTTGGTTTAAAATAGTTTTTGTAGCTAAATGTAACTGCTAAGTCTAGATATTAAAAATACTTTGTTTATTCTTGCTCAAAGTTCATGCAGTACTCTTGTGTCAGTTCTAATAATTGACTACAGGATTCTTCACATTTTTTATCTTTGTCTTCTAGGCTTTCTATATAAAATATAATACACCAACTTTGTGGTGTCACAACTCCTAAATAAACATACATATCAAATGCAATTCATATGTTTTTTGGAGATGAAGTTTGTAGTATTTGTCTTGCTTACGATATCAGTGATGGAGTAAAACACCCACCTTTTGCATTTAATCCAAACTTAAATGTTTACATTCATGCAAAGTTGTCTTGAACATATAGTTTATCCTTTCATTCCATTTCATTCTGGTTTTATGTGTCACTCCTTATTGTGGTATTTTTAGATCCAGATGTTACTTGTTCTCTCATAACAATTACATTTAAATATTAATTTAAAAATTCCTATGCCGTTTTTCTTTTAGGTGTTTGGAAATTCTGTCCTCAAAGCTTTTTATTTTTTTTCCTTTTACATATAGTTTTTAGATTTAAGAGCAGGGTTCATGGGCATGGACTGTGCCATAGCAGTGGGATATATTGGACCTCTCATTTGATTAGACAGTGTAGGTTCAAGTTTTATTCATTACACATACAAGGTTAAAGGTTATATTTATTGTTTGACAGGATCAAAAGCTAATGAAAGAGGCTGTCATAGATACATAGATTATCCTTTCAGTATTGAACATTCAGGTGATCTTTTTATTTTCTTCTTCGTTGAGATTTCCTTTAGAAGAATACTTACGATATTAAACATTAGTCCAGGAAACATGTACACAGCTCTTACTGTATCGGGACTTTTTTGTGAGGTTCAAGACACTTAAAATGTAGAATGGTTTGTTTGTATAAAATTGTATGACTTTTGCTCCTAAATTAGAGTGCATGGTTTTGACATGCTGCATTGTCCCTGCTCACTAAAGTGTAAACGGGAATTTCTCCTCATTTACTTCTAGTCATACATCCTGTTAAATAAAATGATTTCTTCACCAGGCAAAGTAATACTAATATTGACATGTGTATGAAACATCACACACCCATTCACTGAGTGGAAAAAATTATGTTTTGTTAATATAGAAGGTGTTTGACTGATGGGTGGTGATAAGCATAACCACTTTTCCTTATTACTGTGCCATTTCTAGAAAAGGAAGTGATAAAGCCCCAAGGCTTCTAAATGTAATAATGCAAATGAACACATCCAAGTGTGAATATTTCAAGGCAACCACACTTAATACTTCCAAAAATGTATATGCTGTGGAATGGAGTTTATGGGCTTATTAAGAACCCTTCACTGGAAAAATCAAATTATTTTCTGCAAAATTAAACTTCTCTCTTTATCATATGCAACTCTTCCATAAGAAGAAAAACTACACACAATTAAAGCCAAACAATTAAACGTGTTTTTCTTAAAAAAAAGTTCATTTACTGAAGGAAACTGGTACTATGAACCTCTGAGTGCTCTATTATTGATATCTGGTTTTCATATTAGGATGCTGAAGAAAAATCTGTTTACAAATTTGGATGAAATTGCAATTTATTTTTAAGTTTAAAGTATCATCCTAAGATATCCTGTTTATAGGTTGTTGTTCAGTGGGTGTTTTTTATTAGAAAAGCAAACAAGAAAAGCTCAGTCAGTTTTAAGCTGGAGCCAAATAAAGCCAGGTTCAATATTCCTTTGTATTGAGATACAGTTCCATGCAGTACGTCACAAAACAAACCGACAGAAAAATCCAAAAACAAATCCACAAAAAAAACCCAACAAAAAACAAAAAACCAGATAAGGTAGCTGCTGCACGAATTAGAGTCAAGTTAAGCAGAATATTTCAGCAGCTAGATGAATGGGATGCTACATTCAGCTCTACTGTCGTGAGAGACTATAGTTCTAGGAAGATAGCTGGCAAAGAAATAGATATTACATGAACTAACATAACACGTCTGGTGAATGTAAATACTAGATGTAAAGTGTATTGACAATATGTATTGACTTGTTCAAAGACAAGCTATCTAAAGTGATTAGCCAGGTAAAAAAATAAAGACACAGTAGTATGTTTTTAATGTTAAGTAAATACTTGCCTTAGTTTTAAATGGAAGAAAGAAACATGAAATAAACTGAAGCAGCAGATTTTAGTACATCAAAGGGGAACTGGCTGAATAGGTATTGTCATACAGTAACCTGTTCTGTTTGTTTGGAGTAAAGAATATCTTATGGAACCATTATGTGGGAAGTTAATTCTGTTTAATATGAGTTCTTACAGAGAGCTTCTTGCAATAAAAAGACAAATGGTGTGTTTGGAAAAAGCATTTTACAAAACATTATGAAAAAAACTTTAAAAATAATGTTCAGAACAATTTATTTGACTCAAATTCAGTTTCTGTATTTGTCTTATGGTTAAGATATGGACTGAGATTTAGTATATAGATTGAGCTTTGCCTTTGCATTGTTTGGGCAAGTCATTTTAATCAGTGCACGCACCAACAGAATCTCAGTCAAATTTTCTTCCTTTATGTGAAGTTAAAGGAATTGATAAATAAAATTTATCTGTATTTTATAGCCATGATATTAGCTTAAAACCAAGGTAGATGACCTTCTGGGCAGAAAATAACATAGCAAAGCTATGAAAAGTGACCATATATCAAGTATCAATATATCCTACACCTTTCACAGGAAACACGAGAAACTACCATTACTGTAGAACTTGTCATCTGATAGGACCCATGCCTCATTGGAGTAAAACTGGGTTAGCTGCTAGTATATACAACTGAGATTTAAGGTCTTTACAGAAATATCTTTGTCTTCACTGAAGGATGAACTCATACCAATACCTTGGGTAACAGCATTTTCCCATATGGATGTTAAAATAACACTAAAGAAGCTGAGGCAAACCTTGCAGAATTTGCTCCCTGCCATTTTATTTATGGAGGGTTTTTTTGCTTTCAGAAAGTGCCTGATCTTTTGGTGTACAAAAGCTGTTCTGTGTATGGTTTCCTGAATCTAGGGAGTTATCCTGTACATTAATGTGCAGAGAGGTGGTTTGTATCAGTGTCTCCACGGCTTAAAAGAGACGGGAAATCAGATATTTCTTGTATTTCTTTGCCACAGACTGGAGATACCTTATGTAATCCTGAAATAGAGCTGCAGAGCTGTGTGAGCGTGGGCAGCTCTGAGCTCTCCTCCCCACGCAGTACTGCATGGAGACAGCTGGCCACTTCTGGGATCCCAGCTGTCATCTCTGCATAAACAGGGCCATGTTTGCACACTACCTCCTCTAGAGTAGCCCAGGGACTTCCAGCTCACCTTCCTAATGCAAGCTATAGACATAACTAAGCAATTTTCTCAGGGACAATATAAAGATTGTGGAATGAGAGAAAATTAACCCATGTCTCCTGAATCCCAGGCTGTCAGCCAGATCACTAGTTCTCCCAGTCCAGGATCTGTGCTGAGAAGTTGAGATGAGACTTTCTAGCTGAAGACACGCTCTCAAGCTCTACCAAGCTTCTTTCCGTTCCTTCCTTCCTTCCTTCCTTCTTTCCTTCCTTCCTTCCTTCCTTCCTTCCTTCCTTCCTTCCTTCCTTCCTTCCTTCCTTCCTTCCTTCCTTCCTTCCTTCNCCACTCTCCTGCTGCATCCCAGGAGTTTGCACCTCCTGTTTCCACCTGATTCACAAAAAACCCCAGCACACCACATGGAACAGCTGAATCCTCCCAAACCCTCGTGCTGTGCCATAAACTGAGAGCTGAGCCTAAAAATAGCCCCGTTGCTTCTTGGAGGTGTAGTCCCGACTGTTGATGAGGTCTTGGGAGCCAAAAATAGCTCCTGGATCCCAGCCTGAGCAGAGGTTTTGCCTTGAACAGCTGCTTTTTGGAGCAGCTCAGACTCAGCACCCCAATTCCCTTCATGCTCACAGGGTGGGCTGGGATGGGCTGGGATGGGCTAGGCTGGGATGGGAGATGCTGGGGGCACATCCAGGCTGTTCCATCTCCTCCTGGGAAGCTCCTGCCTTTCCTTGTTTTAAATCTCCCTGTTTTTTTCCATGGGATGATGTAAGGTACAAAAACTCCTTTCAAGAGTTCTTTGTTTTTCCTGTGCAGTGATTCAGCCCCCCCAGTCTGTCCTTCCCCAGCTGCTGCAGCCCTTCCCTCTTGAGCTGCTTCCAGCTCCTGCATTAACACACGAACTGTGGGGTGTTCCAGCAGCCTGTTCCCCTCCAATCCCTTGGGAAGTGTCCTCCTGATGCACCTGCTCCTGCTCCCTGGCAGTGGCTCAGCTTCTTCTGGGCTACTTTTGTTGCTGGTGCCTTGCTCTAAGGGGTTAATGCTGCCCCCCTCCCCTTCCCCTTCCCGCACCTTCCCTTCCTCTCTCTCTCTCTCTCTGAGGAAAGGACCCCAATAAAGTCTTCCCAGAGATATTCCCATGAAAGTTGCAGTATTGTGCAAAGCCAGAAATTTGTGTCATTGGTATTGTACTTAAATACTCCATTTTATTCAGACAATATGTTATACATTTCAGGATTTTTCTTTAAATGAATCCTAATGTAATTGAAAGAAAAAAAAATAGATAATGACTCTGAAAAGAATATTGATGAGGATGAAGGTAATCCAGAATACAGCTTTTCAGTTTTATCATTTAATACAATTAATCATAAATGTTCTGAAGGTAGATTATTTTAGCTACTTGTACAGGCATTTTTTTATGAAAATGGGAATGTGCGATCTTACATTGTTATACCTTTTGTCTTTTAAATTGAAGTAACACCTCTCATTGAACAACCTAGAAACCATGATGGCATGTTTACATTAGTATTTTATGTGACTTTAAAATTTAAATGTCAAATTCTTGAGAGAAATAACTTTTTTATTGAATGCAACTATATATATTATATTAAAAATACTGATGAAATCATCAGTAAAATTTTGCTAGCCTATAAAATAAAATACCTTGTTTGTTTTGAGCATCAGTTATACCTCACAGGCCTTGTTACTGTAGTCAATTTGCAGTGAATAATGAAAACACTTCGCTTGTTTGATGAAGGACTTCTAATCAGCATCAACTGTACTTTGAAAGGCCAGGAGTTTTCCATATTTTCAATCTTGCATTAATCACCATATTCATTCTCCACTGTGCCTTCAAACCTGTATGCACAATAATATGGTGACAGATGACATCTCTGTCTTCCACAGCCTCAGAATTCACAGCGGCATAGGATTACATGCACCTTCATAGTGGAGGGAAGAGATATTCTCAGGGTGTTTCTCCATTACAAATACAGTCTCACCAATTTGTCTGTTATTTTGTGTGCCCTTCTCAGAGGGGGTGAGCATTTCATTTTAACACACTATGGTGTGAATTACTGCATTAGCTCTTCAAATGTTCAGTTGGGACTGGAATTTCTCCTGCCAGAGGAGTGGATGCACAGTACCTTAATGAGGGTGGTGTCAGCAGGTTCCATACAGTCCCCAAAGCCACCAGAGCCTGATACAATTTGGCAAAGTGCACATATATCTGCACAGTTAGTCAGTCTAATGGGAAAAGAATGTCTCTTTCAAGGAAGCTGTTGAACAACCATTTCTATATATAATGATAACTTAAAGGCTACAATACTGCCAGTGTGTTTCCTCATGCTGGCAGGATGTGTAACTAAACCAAGTGTAACAAAAATGCAAATATTTATTTTTTCCTATTGCCAGTATTTGGGAAACGAACCTGGAAAATGTTAGGGAATGGCTCATACTTCTCTTTCAAGAATGTTTTGGAGGTCTTTCAGTGCAGTCTGCACCAGATAACAGCGATCCTTTGGGATTACTCAATCATTTTACACATATGAGAAAAGTATTAACATCTCCATGACACAGCAGTGTCCAGAGTACTTAATGTGAAAAATACTGAAATCATAATGTTTTAAAATGTGAGTGTACACAAAGACTGCTATTTTAAAATGAGCTCTAAATCAAAAAATATCATGTTCTATGTCAGCCTTTTAAGCAGCCATCTTAAAAAACACAGCAGTGCTGAAAGAATAAATAACTTGCAGCTTTAAATTTTTTTAGTTACATATCTAGTGTAGTGAAACACAGAGATTTGACCTTGTACTGGTATTTCCTTTCTGAATTACTTTGGATTTTAATTTAGTAAAAAAATGTGTAGTGAAAGAAAATGTGAAAATACTGTTAACATTTTGAAAAGGGTCAAAGTCCTTGCCTTTATAATTTTTTTCCATACCCTTAATAATATTATTTCTGATTAAAATTTGATTAATGCAAATCAAATAATAATTTCAAACTACAGTGAATTTATACAATTATTTGGTGTGGAAGTGTGCTATCCTTCAAGAATTAAACTCTGTGTGTTTGGTTAATTTTGCTATAAAAGCTAAAATCTGTTTTCTTTATCCAAGTAACTTTTGTATCACAGAGTAACAAATACATTTTGCAAAAACTTCTGAGATAAAGTGGATTAAAAAATCATAAAAGGCTTGTATTCCTCAACCACATCAAAACCAATTGTTCCTACGGCTGCCTTACATCTCTCGTTTTTCACCTAATTTGTACAGATTATCCTTTAAATTTGCTCAGAATGGACTTTGAATTTTTGAATAATTTCCACATTCTATTGTTTTCAAGTACAAAGCTTGTTTGCTTTGTTCAGTAAAAAGTGGCTTTGTTCAGTCAGAAAGTACACCCAGTCCTGAGGACTATGCATGTTTTTTGAGTATTTCTGCTTAGGATCACCAGACACCATCAGCAGTTCTGCGTGAAATCTTTTCATCATGAACTGTGCATTACAAAGTATCCTGCGTGAGCAAAAGTCAGTTTTCATTAGCTGTGTGATTATGGTGAATGACAGCAAAAGAAATATTAGTTTGGCCTCAATGCATTTTAAATGCAATTTTAGGAGACTATTTCCAGAACAATGTTACTGAAGTAATTGGGAAACAACTTCTACTTCAAGAAAGTCTTGAAAGTTTGCAGATGTGGATCACTTATATTTGTCAATTAAAATAAGGAAACTTGTAAGACTTTTAGTACACAAAGCCTTTAAAAATAAACTCTAAGCTTACAGCAATCTCAGGGGTTACTACAGCATGGGATGTGTTTGGTTGCTGAGAATCCTGTGCAGTGAACCTTAATGCAGAATTTACCTAAGCCATATCAGACATGCTGCCCTTCAGCTGATAATATTTTTGACCTCTTATCTCTTTGCAGCCTATTGGTGCTTTGAACCCCAAGAGAGCTGTCTTCTATGCAGAACGGTATGAGACATGGGAAGATGATCAGACTCCACCTTATCATTACAACACCCACTACTCTACATCTACTTCTACTTTGGCTTGGCTTGTTCGTATTGTAAGTACTTCTGGATCCTGGTTTTCATGAATATCTTTATTTACAGCATCTCTCCTGTCACTTACCACTGTTTTGTTTTGTTTTGTTTTGTTTTGTTTTGTTTTGTTTTTATGAAAGCACCTTTCTATTAAAATCTGATTGTTCTTCCCTACCTTAAAATCTCAGAAATTCTCTAGATATACTTTATATACTCATTTGTAGCGATCAGGGCGTCCTTCCTACCCAAACAACCCAAAATAAAGTTAAACATAAAATTGTGGTGGTATAAGGATGTATATAATGAGAAAAATGCATCTAAAACTAAATCCAGCCCCATAAAAGTATCTCTAGACAATACAGAAATCTGATACTGTTCATATTCATTTCTTATTTTCAGCTAGGGACAGATCAATGCAACATTAAAAAAAAAAAACTTTTGTAAGAACATTAAACTGTCACATCGATAGGGGAATTATATAACCAGTTTTACATTAAAGCTGCATAGAATAATATATGAACTATGCTTCTAAATTAATGACTATCTCTACAGTTTTCAGAAATGTAAAAATGTGGATTCTAACTTCAAACTGTTATGTCAGTTCTGGAAACCTCTTACTCCTATGACCAAAACCAGATCTAGGGAAGGGGACCAAACTTCAAAGATAGAATGAATCTGAATTCAATATATGTGTTATCACAATTATTTACAGAATAAAGACTGTTGATGAAACACTGAAGGTTTCACAGAGAAACCTGAATTAATGAAAAATTGAGTGACTGTGTAATTACTTGAGTACACCCTGCCAATAAAAATCTGTTGCATAAGGTATATTCTAAGCATGTTTTGCATACAACAAAGCAAAACAGAGCCACACAAAGCCTGATAATCGAGTTTTTACTTAGCTTCTTTTAGACATGTTCATTTTTTTCCTGCTCAGAAGGGAATTTATTTCTGTGAGTTCAGGATATACTTCTTAAACCATGGGAAACTAAGCGTTGATTACGGTCCTGTGTTGGATGACCACTGTATTCCTTTTAAATGTTGCTAAATTATTAATCTACTGAATACATTTTATGGTACACATGTGCTTCTTTGTTGTCTTAAAGTAGATTAAAAACAGTAGTTTTATTTGCATGTTCATCTCTTAATTTTGGCTGTACAGCAAAAGATCCCATCTTGTTTGTTAGCAAATTCTCAGAGCTGAGAATCTGGTTACAGGATGAATGTACGTCATGCCAAGGAGTATTCATTTCCTGTATTAGGCTAATGCAATGTCATTTTTACTACTTTTGTTTATGTATTACTGTAGGTGTTCTTGCTCTCTTTGTGTTCTCACCTAAAAAAGCAAGAGAACAAGGTCTTTCTCTTGATGGCCTTGGAATATAGACCTTACAAATTACATTTGTAAGAGCAAACAATGTATGTGAGAATAGAAAGCAGAAGTGGAAACCACTGATATCCAAAGATGTTGTCAATGAAAAGGTGAAAACAGATAACTTAAATACAGGGACACTCCTATGTAGGTATTTTAAAGATTATTTAAATATGATTGACCAGCAAAGAAAAGCAGTCTCTAATGGTAGTAGACAACAGAAGTGATAGAAGACAAATCCATGGAAAATCTGAACCTCAGAAAAGGAAAAAAAGATAATAATATGATAATACTGGATAAGGCAGCAAAGGGAAGCCCTAAATAGGTATTTGAAAACAAATGTGTATAGAGGAAAAGATTATGGCAATGAAGATTATAAAGTCATAGTGATCTATAGAGAGATATTTTTGTTACAAAATAAAGGATGAAATATCCTAAGGGAGAAGATTGTGCCAGGGAAATTGATAGATAAGACTAGGTCACATTTCTGTAAGTTAAAAATATATTGCTTGCTTGTGAATTTCTTGAGCTAGAGCTTTGATATGAGTATGTGAAGAAGACTCTGTAAGAAAAGGTAAATTACAGTCTAGTCCAGAAAGAAGAAGGTGACATTAAGAGATGCAGAGATTCAGACAGAAAAATGCTTTCAGTATGTTGAAAGACTGGAGAAGAGTGATGGGAAAAGATGTGTTACTGTAGATAGAGCTTTTGATAGAAAGTGACAACTGAGAGAGAAGGACATGAGTACAAACTAAAAACCGTGGGAGAGGACTGTGTAAAGCAAAGAAAAAGAGAAAAGGAAAAACAAAAGAAAGAGATAAAAGCAAGGAAACAAATGCAAAGTCTATGACAAAGAGTAAATTGGAAATGAGAGTTCAGATAGAACAGTTCAGAACAAAAATAAGTATACAGTAATGGGGATCCAAGGGGAGAAACTGCCTGCCTAGAACTTAGTATTGGAGGAAACAGTATTTGCTGTAGGTAAGGAAGTTTCAGCTGCTCTGAAGTATAGATATATAGAGAGGATTGTGTAATTGCCACAAAACCTTAAAAATTATTTTAAGTCTTCCTTTTCAGCTTTGACAGATGCAATCTGGTTTCTGTCAGTTTTCTTCAAAACAGTGCTTTTAATATCGTATTTTTCAGTCAATTCTGTGATAATCTGTTCCCTACTGCCTTATATTTCCCTCAGTTGCTTTCCCTTATCTGATGTATTGTGGTAGCTCTGGCTAGATATCAGGTACCCACCAAAACTGCTCTACTACTCCCCTCTTCAGCTGTGCAGAAAAGAGAAAGAATAAGGAAAGACTCATGGGTTGAGATAAGGGCAGGGAGAGCTCCCTCACCAATTACTGCCATAGGCAAAACAGACTCAGCTTGGGGAAGTTTGAATTATTACCAATCAAATGAGTAGGATGATGGGAAAATAAATTCAAATCTTAAAACCACCTTCCTCCCAACTGCTCACTTCTCTGGATTTAAATCCTAAATTCTCCCTCCCCACTGACACAGGAGAATGGGAAATGGGGGCCTGTGCTCAGTTCATCACATGTCTCTGCCACTTCTTTCTCCTTGGAAGACTCCACACTCCACACCCTGCTGCAATGTGGGGTCCTTCCCATGAGAGACAGTATTCCATGAACTTCTCTAAAGTGAGTCCTTCCCATGGGCTGCAGCTCTTCAGGAGCTGCTCCAGCCTGGGTCCCTCCCACAGGGTGCAGTCCCTCAGGAGCAGACTGCAACCTGTGGCTCCCCCATGGGCTTACAAGTCCTGCCAACAAACCCGCTCCCACATGGGCTCCACCCTCCATGGAAGCACTGGTCCCTGCCAGGAGCCTACTTCAGCACAGGCATCCCAGGGCTCATGGCCTTCCTCAGGCATCCATCTGCTGCAGTATGGATTCCTCCAGGGGCTGCAGGTAGATCTTTACTCCTATCCGGACCTCCATGGTCTGTATGGGCTCAGCTGCCTCACCATGGTCTACACCATGGGCTGGAGGGGAATCTCTGCCCCAGAGCCTGGAGCACCTCCTGGCCCTCCTCCTGTGCTGAATTTGTTGTCTGCAGAGCTGTTCCTCTCACATGTTCTCATTCCTCTCTCTCTCTAGTGTTCTACAGTTTTTCCCTGACCCTTCTTAAGTCTGTGAGCATAAAGGCACTTTGTAATAGCTGACAGGCTTAGCCTTGCTCAGTGGCAGGTCCATCTTGGAGCCAGCTGGTATTGGCATTATTTGATATGGCAAAAGCTTCTCACCGAAGCCACCCCTGTAGCCTCCCCCACTACCAAACCTTTGCTACACAAGCCCAATACATGTATCAGGCTAGTTTTTTAAAAGACACTTGTCTGTATGTCTTAGCCTCAGTTCTGTCCTGTGAAATTAATTTTGATATCTCTGCCTTTGTTTCACCATTAATAAATATTCTGTTGTACGTATTTTTTGTGTAAATGAAATTGAATGTTCATAGTTTATCACTAGATGCCTTTACCACCTGAAGACTCATTTTCTTCATGTGCATTTCATCTGGAGCAGTGAATATTTACATTGTAGAAGGCAGATTAGTTTAAACCAAAAATGCCACTTCAGAATGCCATATAGTCCATTGACTTGATCTGAAAAGTAAACAGAAGGAAAAAGAAAAACAGAAGAATTAAATATGGCTTGAATCGCGTAGAATGTGAATATCAGCATTGGTTTCGGATTTTTAGGAGAAATAGGGTAGAGTTACAGTACAATTGAATATTCTCAGTAATTGCTGCTGAAGAAGTTATATTTGTGTAAATCAGTTGCATCTTCCTGGAAACAGAGACCAGTGTTTGTGATATTCGAAATGTTTGTAAAGAATAATTGTCTTCCAGTTGCTGTTGCAGTTACTGCATATTTGTACAAGGTAGAAGTAGTTCTGGATTTATTATGAGCTGGATTGGATCGAGTTAAAACCAGTTCTTAGTGAGATTCAAAGGTGAGGAGGACTGGATGTCATCTGGTGAACAGAAGTGAATTTGGGTCTTTTTGTTAAATTTGAGCAGGACAATTACGGATGTTTTAGGCAAAAGTTGCATGTCACTCTGACAAACCCTTATATACTCTCTCTCTCTGTTTCAAATGGCTGGGAAGACATTTTTGTTTGACATAGGATCTCTTAGAATGATCCCTTCCTTCTCCGTCCTCTCTCCCACCATAAATTATTCAAATTAATCTGAGTACTGCTAGAAGGAAGAGGGGAAGAGAAGTGCTGTTGAATGGAAATATTTGTTGTTCTCACAGCTCAAGCTTGTGTTCAATGTAATCAAGTCCCTCACAAATTTCTCTCCTTGTTGGCAGTGAACAAGGCATGAATTTTATTCAGAATGTTAGGAACGAGTGAGATGGAGTTATAATGAAAACATTGTGCTGCTTTATAGCTTTCACAGCAACAAAACCTTTACATGAAATGACAGTAATCGGTATCATAGAATAACAGTATTTAAATGCGTATATTGAATGCAGATATGAATTATATTTATATAATATAAGCACTTGACTTCCCAGAGAATAAAAATTGCCTTAAAATTGTGTTATAGGTCTGAGATAAAGCAAGTGAAAGCTCTGAATTTCTGCTAGGGATTAACAATCCGAAAAGATAGGCACAACAGGCCTGTGCAGGATAGGATAATAGGGCACCCTGTAGTGCTCAGCTACTAAAAGTTTAATCCTTGATTATGAATTTTATTGCTTTTGTGTATTTGTCTCAGATGCTTAAAATAATGTTGTCATGGAAGTTTGGATTAATATTTTTACATAATTTATTTTAATGACATTATTTTTCTTGTTTCTGCATCTTTTAAATCCATCAACTGCTTCTGATTTCAGAACCTCTGCAATGATCCACAGTCTGCTCCACAGTAATATTCACAAAAAATACACATACCTTATAAAGCTTAAAGTGATGGGTAGGAGTTGTTAGAAGACAATTATTTCTGCTCAGATCAAGAACATATAATGTTTTTCAGTCAGGGCAAGCTAGAAAACAGCATAATTACTATTGCAAATATATACAGATAATTGGGAGGAGGAATTACTTTAAAAGCATCCTAATATTTAAAAAATATAAATTTAATAAAATGATAATATTATCAGAATTTTAGGATAAATTGATACAATCCAGTTTCTGTATATGCTGTTTTCAGCTTCCTAGTTCTGGTCTGAATCCTACATATTTTCATTGATATTTTACATTAAACTCACTGGAGCACTGGAAAATCTGGATAAATAAAAACTTACTTTCTTCAATATTTCAGTTCATTGTGGTAGTTCATACTACTCACCAAGCTGAGCTGCCGTTAAATTTTAATATTCTTTTTAAATTATAAATCTCTTCCTCACCACACAACCTTTCATTATTCACAAGTGCAAATAAAGCCATTATGCAATGAGATTTAGGGTCCTCCAATAAGGAATTATATTGTGATGATTTTGTATTTAATTTGATTATTTTAATTATTTAACATGTATTAGGATTCTCTGGACTAAATGCATGGATAAAAGTATATTTATGATACTATTCTTTTGAATGTATCTATTAAAAACGAATTCCCCATGTTTTAAGAGGAAAAAAATTGTTAGGGTTTTTTCTTTTTTGAAAGAAAATAGCCTGTGTTGACTGCTGTGCATGATAGAAGAATTACTTGGGAAGACATGTGAAATAAAGGTAGGGAAACAATGGTCTCTGGAAGTCAGAATTCTATCTTTTATTTTCCTTTTTTTGGATATTTTCACTATTTTTGCATCTGTGCTTTCTTGATATATATTTTAATTTCTCTTAAGGACTATGTAAACATGAAACTTTTCATACCTTTTTCATCTGGGGCAATTTACACATAATATGTATCATCTGGCATAATTCCTTCAAAAATTCTTTATTAATTGAGGAGTTCAGTGACTTGTCCAAAAATTTCATAGAAGGAAACAGAGAATGTTTAGAGTAAAATTCAAATAATAGATGAATAATAATGTAATAACAATTGTGATCTGGTGATCATGAACTGCTTTGATTAACAAAATTTCCAAATGATCATGATATGCAATTAAATAAGTTTGGGTATGAATTTAATGAAAAGGGCTTAAAAACATTACACATGAGACTCTGGCAAAGAAGGAGGAACTTCCATCCCTGTAGGCACACTGCCAGCTATTAGTTGAATAAGAGAGCTAATGGAGCAGTGGTGGAAATCCAGGTTTCTGCCAATGATCTCAGTATTTAGGTTCTACTGTCAAATTAAAGATTTGGTCCAGTATTAATCCCTTTCCTGCAGCTGAAGGTAGTGACATCTAAATGAGTTATTCAGACTGTCTAACACGTGAGTTCTTCCTCCCCAAAAGCTGGTAGCTGTTTCAATTTAGCAAGAACTGGGATGTGGTTTCAGATAGAATTAGCAAAATAAAGACTCTAAATATTTAGTCTTTGGACCTCTGCCCCAAAATAATGATAAAACTGCATATCCTGGAACCATAGTCTGCCTCATAACGACCATAGAGCCATTCTTCTCACCTTAAGGCAAAGTGGCACCTACTGAGCTCTTTTCAATTAAATGAAAACATAAGATTTTGACATACCAACAGTCAAGTAGAGCAAAGGCCAGTTATATAAATAACACAGAAAATGTTTATGGTGGTTGCAGTGAAGGAGGCAATCATTGTGAACTCGAACTCAGCTACATGTGTCTGCCACTGATGGGCAATTAGTCTTATGGTATAGGACTCAGGATTTGTTTATGCAAAATGTGTTAGTGCCAATAAATATACTCAGATGTTCAGTGCAGAAATCCACGCATACATATAACTATGAGGTGCTATGTCTTTAATTCTGTCTTTATGAAGTATTTTGATCTGCAAATGACTTCTGAATAAAACTGCTGCACAAGTCCTTGTACTGTTTTCTTAATGTCATCATTTCATTAACTACAGGAGCCCTTTACAACATTCTTTCTGAATGCAAATGATGGCAAGTTTGACCACCCAGATAGAACCTTCTCTTCAGTGGCCAGGTCCTGGAGGAACAGCCAAAGAGACACCTCAGATGTGAAGGTAACATATATACTAAATAAATAGATAAATATGCAATTTCATTATGGTATTTTCATTTATGTAAACATAAAAAAGGTGCTGTATTATATTGTATATTTATATATATATCATTTCTTTGTGTTCAGTACTCTTAGTAAAAATAAATAGATGTTAATAAAGTTTATTGTTCTAACACAAACAATCAAAGATTCTTTGAAGTTGAGTGGACAAAAAGTGGGGTTTTTTTTAGAGAAAAACAACCTAACTGATCTAATTTAGATCAGATAATCAGGAGATGGAGAAAAGCTCAATAAATTGTTCTTTCCTGCTGTTAACTCAATATTTGGCCCACTCCATAAAACACAGCAGGAATTGGATTTGACCTTAAAGTGTCATATTGTTATAGCTTGCCTAGCTCTGGGTTTGCATTGCCTGGGGCAATTAATAAAGCATTAATGACAAGACCCATTTAAAATGTTGGCTTTTCTGTACAGCTTTAGCTTTTACTTGAATGTGCCTGGGGATATTATGCAACAATACACATTAGATTAAAACAACTTCTACACTATATACAGAAACAGCCAGAGATCAGGGTGATTTTACTGTTGTTATTCCTTACCTTTGTATTTACCTTGTTAAAAACAAAGGGTTATTGTTCATAGACATGGGACCTTATCAGAAGGAAACAAAAATCTAGAAATATTTTGAATAATATGGTCCCTTCTTGATTCTTATTTTCTAGTAATAAAGCAGGTAAAGACTTCACTGTAAAAATTTCTCTTTTTTAAAAAAAACCCTTTTTTTACAGTGAATATGATTCTCTTCTATTTATATACTACCACTCATACTAGGAAATGATACATTGAAGGTCATATGGCCATTATATTTTTTACTTTTCTTTGCAAAGAAAAAAGGAAAAAAAATGTAGATTTGTTGATTTATTTTTATTCCAGAGATCCTGTTTCCTTAAGTATTCCAGCAGTCTCAGAAGAGATGAACCATGTTGTTATTCAGCTACTAGTTAGAATAACTAATTGCAAATTGTATGGTCATCGTAACATATGGGAGAAAATGCTTTTTAAAGAAATCAGCCTGAACTTCCTACAAACCATTTTGTTTATTCATGATCCTCTGGAAGTCAATAGCTTTTTAAGTACTGTCATTGTTACCCTTGTAAGAAAAACAAAGGAAATTTTCAAATTTGGAAGCAATTTGAGGTAATAGCTACTATATTTGATATGTCTTCAAAGTGATGACATTTTTGATTTTTACTTTTCAATGAAATCTGTTTTTTCTGGAATTCCACTAGAAATACCTGGGAAAGTGACTTACTAGGAGTGGGGCTCAAACAAAGGATAAGAGCCTTAAACTGAGAAATAGGGGAAGACAGTTGGAAGTGACTGTAATCTTCTTGTCTGACTTTAGTACACAGGAGGAGGGCAGTTAAATACATCAAGGCATTGCAAAAGATAAAGGAATATCTGTGGACAGACAAAGAGATGGTATTCAAATGGGGTATATAATTTGTGAAAGGATTGTTCCTAAACTAGCAACCAAATGAGTTATCAGTAAAACAATTAACTGAAATGTTTGTCTGAAAATACCAGGAGTCTTGTGAACCAAGTGGGATAATTTAAACTGCTGCTTCCAGTCACTGCAAGGATGAAGGAATTAAGGATGGATACCAGCTGCATTGCAAAATGTATTTGTATTAAAAAAGTCAACTTATCAAAATAAAACAAATATTAAAAATATGCTCAGAACCAGATACCTTCAGAAAAGGAAGGCAATAGTTGAAGAAAGGAAGTAGCTATGTAATCCACTGAATTGGGGATAGCAGGTGAAATAGTAAAAATTAACAGTCAGAATTGCCCTAGGGGAGAGACTGTAAAACAATGTGTTCCAGAATACATTTGGCAGTATACTATAGAACCCCTGAATCAGATTTATACATATATGCACATTTCTGTTATGCCATTAGAAAGAGAAAAATACTACTTGGAGCTAAGTCATTACAGAAAATCTAATATGGGAGTAACAGATGAGGTATGTTAGCCAATAAACGTTTTCTCCAGATAATCCCTGACCTGTCTGTTCAGGGATACGTTAGGGATTAAAGATGCTGTTTAAAATAGGGGTTTGTTAATTAATGAAGATACAGGGAAGGTGGGTTTAGAAAATAGCATTGAGTTGATTTATTTTGAATTGATTCAGTTTAAGGTGAAAATAGATGAATAAAAGCAGATTAAAAATGAGCTGAATCTTTAAGGGATGCTAAAACAAATAAAAAGCATTCATAAATTATCTAACAGAAAAAAATCCATAGAAATTATGGGAGATTTAATACCAGCACTCAATGTATTGCACCACCAAAATAATTGTTTGTATATTAATACAAAGCCACTACTGGAATAAATCTACTGAAGTACTCTTCAACAGCCTAAGCAAAATATGTCAATGCATTTCTATTTTGTCTTCAGTTCAAGAAGGAAACTTTAAGATTGACAGGATGGTACAAAGCTTATCATGATACTAGACTATCTCATGGAATCTAATTTCCACTTGAAACAGTCTGATTAGTCATTCATTCAGAGCTATTCGGTTCTCAGAGAACGTAAGCTATTGTGATTTTCCTTTTCCTTGTCCAGTTTTTAGTATGAATTCTTGCTGGATAAAGCAAATGCTCAGAGCTTCCTTTGCTGGAAACCATCAAATGTAAGATATACCTAAACTGGAGTTACCCATAACAAAAATGTGTTTTAGGAGTTGGATACAGGTAGAAAAATTAATGTCTGAAGTGGAGACACATAAATGCTATGAAATATGCAAACATATGAAAGGGATAATTACTTGCCAAGGAACAAAGAGGTTAACCTCAGAGGAAAGGGATCAGAGTAGAAAAATGCTTATTTAAGCAAGAGAGGATGAAAAGTTAGGGTGAAGTTGAGTATTCTCTGAATTTGAACATCCCCACAAAGTGAAGTAGCCAGCACCTTATTTGTAAAACTTCTTTTTCGAAGTAGACTAGCAAAGTACTGGCAAGGCAAATCAAATTTGCAGTCTGTGTTTCTTAGTGATCAATCAAGAACGAGTATAGCAGCTAATTGTTGCTGTTGTTTGTTGCTTAAGATCTTAATGAACTTCATTCCTCAATGACATTACATCAGGGCCAACTTTTCCCTGAGGCTTTGAAGTTCATTCTGCAAGATGATAGGGAAATGAACTATTATTAATACTACAAATACCTCATTTTTTCAGATTAATTGTGCTACTACTTAGAATGCCTTGCAGGTTTTTCAAACATTTTAATCAAGTTTTTATGGGCTTGAAAAGCAGTGAGGTTTGAGGAACTAGTAAGAAACTCCCTCAAAATTTCTGCCCATTTTTGTCACTCTTCTAAGAGCAGCATCCACTGCCTTGCACAACAGAAAAGCTTCAGCTCTGAGAGTGTGAGTCATTCAAAAACTAGTGGTTGGCTCTCTGGCGACTTTTAGTATTTATCCATCAGTCCTGTTAGAAAGTCGAGAGTGTGCAGAAGAAAAGATGTGTGCAGGTTGTGTGTGAGTACAAAATCCAGAGGCTTGCTCTCTGTTAAAGTTTTCTGTATACCTTCTATATATCATGTGTTCCTTCTTGTGTGGCTACACATGGGGGGAATGGCTTGGCAGTGTGGATTTCCTTGTGGTATACATGCTTGTAATATACATGCTGTAAATTCTTTTCCCATCCTAAAGATTTTTTGAGTCTTTGTAGTGAATATTTAGTGCATGGAATGCAGGCTATCCATCAAAGTAGCAAACTTTGAAAACTGTTAAGACTAGCAAGTGTTCATTATTTATGCATTCCTTATCATACATTTGATAAGAATTCATCTGAGCTGCTTTAAGTACATTTATCTCTGATCTTACTAATATCATTAATTACTGTGGCACAGGTTATGAAATAATTTTAAAACAGCGTGTGTAATGAATTAATCTGACATTCTTCATTGCTGTATGTTGTAAGATGGCCACAATTTTTGCTTTCAAGTACTGAATCAAATAATTATATGAATTGTCTTTATGCTTTATTAACAAAGTCTAATTAAAAAAAAAAGGAAATTAAAATCTGGAGAATTTTTACATCTTGCTGTTTACATTTTGCTGTTTAAGAAAGAGGACTACGAGGTACATTATTTTCAAGTACCTCAGTAAGTGCTGAAGTAGGTCAATTTTAACTAATGAACTGAGATTTTTAATTACTGCAGACACTTTCCACAGCTATTCTTTTACAGCCTCAGTGTTGTCTAAAAAAATACATCCAAACCACTTTTACAGAATTCTGCATTGAAATTTAAAAACCAAATACCTGAAATTTGCAAATGAATATGTATCTCTTTATGAAGCTACATTTCTGTGGGTCAAGCTCCTTTCTTCCCATGCTTGCATCCTCCCTGGCATTCCCTCTCTGTTTCTCCCTTTCTTTTCCCTCCTTCCCTCTCCCCTTTGAATATATGTAGTCTCTTCTGGAACTGAATTATTTCACACTGAGCTAATGAAAATAGGGCTGTGGCAGTAGTTTGATCAAACTGCTTGAAAACAAGCTGTAATTCTGGCATCTCGAATTGGCAAAAGTAAAAAATGAAAAATGAAAAATGTAATGTGTGATTGATTATTGCTCAACAAAGGATTAAAGATTTACTTAGACCATTTTGTCCCTTACTGTCAGGTTGTTTTGGTTCATTTGAAAGAAACTCATTCACCTACAGTGGTTGTAACAGAATTAATACAGTATGTGCTGTGTTAGAGTGGTAACACACGAGGGAGAACCTGGATAACACAGTTTATTTTATTGTGTCTCCCTTTATCAACATTGACCTTCTCTTGAGATAATCAGTACAAGCTGGAGGAAGAATGAATGTTCGCGGGCTGACCTTTGAGGAAGCAAGTCACCCGGAAATGACCATAACTTGGCCAGTCAGCTTGCACATTTTTTTCCTTTTTTACCACCACCCCCTCTAGTTTTTGGTAACATTGACTTCCCCAGAACCTCCTGTTCAGACGCTAATCTTTCCTAATACCTCTCAAATTTGTTATGTTACTTTTTGAATAGTCTGTTTAGGAGTTAGAAAGGTAGCTCTGACAAAATGTCAGTAAAGTGCCTTAGTGTGAAATGGAGGAGCTCATGACTGACTTGTTGACCCAGTACTAGACTCTTGTGGAATTAATGGATGCCAGGGGATTAGCCTTTTGGGAGGAAAAGAAAGAAAGAAAAAGAAATGGAAGCTTTAAAACCTTGAAGTGAATTATACTAGAAAAGTGAAAACGTCTGTGTTGAATTTGATTTCATTGGGAGGCCATAAAATGGTATACGCTTAGCAAAACATTAAACAGAAATGTCAGATTTGATGCAAGTGATGTACAATTATAATAGTGTTAATAGTAGTTCTCTATCAACTGAAGACATGTTTTTAAAGTATAATTTCTCAGCAGTTTTGGATTTGTCACAGGGTTGTAAATTAGAAAATGCATTTGGGGGATGTTTTCTTATATGAAGACACAAGGCATATAGCACTGTTAACTGTACCATGGGGTTTTAGTATAGCTATTAAAATAAACAAGAGATCACATTTACAGACAAGAAATGTCTCTTATAATATTCTTTTTACTTTTTTTTTTATACACCCTTCAGTAGCTTTACTGCATCATTCTTCATGTGAGAAGAGCCAAGCTTCTTGGGCAGTTTGAAAGGCAGCTGACTATTAAATGATAGAAAGCTAACCTGTCTTATTAGAAGTGTGAATGAAAGGGGAGCAGAGGAGGTTACCAGCTGGTGAAATGTCAAGGACAACTACACAGAAATTACTGCAAATAGATTTAGATCACCAAGATCCCTATTTTTATTAACTCTTTGAACTCTAGATATTTCTTATGGTAAGAAATTACCCATGACACAGAATGTATTCAGAAAGCTTTATTTAGAATCTTCGATATGTTTTTGCAAGAGCAGCAAAACCAATAACATTTACTGAATAGTGTCAGTTAATGCAAAATTATAGGTCACCTGAGTTCATATAGTAACACATGCATTTAAAACACTTAATTAGTATGTGAATATTTTTTAAATGCCAGACTTTTAAAAGAATGTTGGTTTTCTGTGTCTTCTTTCTTTCCATTCCCTCATTTGTCTGCTGAATAATGTAACTTGTAGGGAAGCTGTTTTATGGGTTTGTTTTGATATTTTCCTTCATATCTTGATTTGCACTGGCTGACACAATGTGTGTATTGTAGGAAAAAATCTTTTGAGATTTGTGTATTGTGAACACTTGCTTCTTGAAACCAAAATTTCTCAAAGACACAACAGCTTCAAGCCAGCGCTTCTTTACACAGACTTGACTTTACCTTTTACCACTAGTGCCATTGAAGATGCAATAGGAGTTTCAAGAAATCTCTTATCAACTATTTTGTCTGTCAAACAGAAAGCAGATTGGGAGACAGAAGGTCCTCTGTGTCATATCCCTTGACATACATACTATCTCTGAGATACATTTTTCCCCTGCTTATTTTTTATTCAACTTGTCCCTATCTACAGGGGAAATTTAACAATGACACTTCTAAAGTATGAAACTGGTGTTTTGTAAAAAGCTGTGTTGTATGACAAATTACACTCTCCTCTGAAATGAATGAAAAGTAGCAGATGCTGTCAGAAAAGTATGCAATCTCCATCTCCAATGTAAAGACTACAGAGGTTGACAAAAACATTTATTTTGGCTTCTGTGTAATGAACATGTGGCAAAATATGATATGGCCAAAGTATATAAAGAAGTAAATTAAGTTATGGACTGTTTAGCAATAGTTCTACTATCTGATTTGGGAAGGTTAGAGGAATATTTTGCATTTCTGTAACAAAAACAATGGAGAAATACATCATTGTCCTTAATTTAGACTTTTGGGAGCTTGAAGGCTGTAAATCTGGTAAATAATGCTTTTCAAACATGAATTAAACAATACAAAGAGAAAATGGTAATTTTTTCTCTGTATCTTGGATGGATTGATAGCTAGGATAAGGGAAAATAGATTGTATAATGAAGGATTCAGGCCAGTCGTTAGGTAAAACTTCCCCAGATGAAGAACACTGAGACCAGTTGTAAGAAGAATCATAGGATTCCTCTCACTCAAATCCTGGGACAACAGGGTAGACAGATAACTTGCAGGATAGCTGTCATAGCTGAACCTCATCTGAAATGGAGGAATGGACAGAGTCACCTCTCATATCACCCTGAAGCAGCTATTTATTTGAGATATCTGCTCCCTGTCCATAACAGAAAAAAATACAAAAGAGCAGCTCTCTCTAGTCATAATCTTTATTAGAATATGAACTGGCACATACCCGTTTGTGAAACAAAGAAAATCCAAACTCTGGCTGAGAAAAATATTAATACATTTTGAAAATAACTCTAGATCTTGCTAGTGTTATCTTTTCCCACATTCTTTTTGTACATTTTTGCAACTTTCAGTAGCTTTTAGTTAGCATGATTCTCTCTGGGCCCCAGCTGACATCTTGTCATCTCCTCTGAGGTTCACTCCTGTCTGCTCCTTCCTTTTCCCAGAAACCTCCTGGGCTCCATCCTTGCTGCCTCACTATCCTTGCTAATCCTTCCTCTCTCTGCCTCTCCCAGTTTATACTTCTCTTAGTGAAACATGCTCAGGGGCCCTGGGGAAGAGAATATTTACCCTTCTATCCGCAGCCTCTGCCCGCCACTGGCATGAGATAGACGAGACAGCTTCTTCAATTTCTCACAGCAGAATAAACAGTGTACACAGAAAAACAAAATCTCTATCATGCATCTCTGGCTTGGTTGTATTTTTTATGCTTCTAAGTAGCTAAATACATGAATCTTAAGTTCACGTCCACAGGGTGCCACAGGCTTTCAAACTGGGCCTGTGTTTTAGTATGTATTAATTCATCCCCTAGAAATGAGAAGGGGATATATTTATGAGAGCTGTTTTTAAGTGCAGTGGTTTCTTAGTCTAGTAAATAGTGGAGACAGCAACATTACAAGACTAATATCAAATGCTATGAGAGAAAACTGAATGGTTAATACAAAGTATGGGAAATATGCAAGTATCTGGGAAAGGTCACATGTGACACGGCTCACATTTCAAGAAAAGGTTCAATTCATGCTAAATAGTACTCAAATAAGCAACATAATTGTAGGCTGCACTAAAAATAACATTGAAGAATGCTGATACTATGATACAGTGGGTTAGTTTTGTTGGTTTTTTTTTTTCAATGCTATGTTTGGTTTTTTTACTTTGATTGAAAAAAACCCAAAACAACCTACCAGGAGATGTGTGACTGAAATGATTAGAATTCTAGGGAGAGTGTTATTTGAAGAGGATTTAGAAGCCTGGCACTGGTTAATTTCCAGAGCACAGGAATAAGACAGTTCAAACTAAACATACACAACACAATAAANACACAATAAATCTTATGAAGAAAGTTAATCACATACTTTTGTTTATTCTATTTCTATTTATGTTTTCTGCTGTACCAGACAAGGGAACATTAAATTACCCTGAATGCAAAGAGCAACAAAGATAAACTTACTAAATAGAAATACCATTAAAAATCATCAGTGAATTAAATCCCTTTGTTTCAAGATACCCCTACAGCCAAAAGGTTAGTAGAATTCAGTTAAACAGTAGATGAATCTCTGGGTAGCAAAAATCTATGTTAGATATGTTGGATATGTTAGATGTAAAAGTCCACAGTTACATTCTGTGACATTTAAAACTGAAAAAGGAAATTTAACAAATAACATTTCTTTAATGGAATCAAAGGGCATTTGCTGTGACATTGCAGGTTAGTATGCCACCACACTGAATAAAAATTGATAGTAATCAAAACCAGTGGTATGTGCTTCAGGGCTTTTATACAAAGTAGAAACAACTTCGCTAACTTTTTCCTTAACAAATTCTGTTTCGTTTGAATATTTGCTGTAAGTTTAACTTTGTCTTTTTGATATTTCTGAGGTTCTTATGAATTTTTCCTTTCTATAAGGCAATGCTCTTAGTTTAGCAATGATTTGTGTGGTATCATGTTGGTTATGAGTTCTGAGTTTGTGATTTGTTGAGTCCTGAAAGGTTTCTGTAGAGTTTTCTCCAGCTGTGAGGACTGTTCATTCTTCTTTGGGCTCCATTATGGAAAACCAAAGGACTTTCTTTGGAACCTGAGATTTAGTGAATCATGTTTTGGGGAAAGGGGAAGATTGCTTTTAGAATTACTCTGAATACATTAGAGGTGTATGTAAGAAAACTTAAGATAGGTATTAAATGAATCTTTT